>CP080216.1:380000-959870 GCA_019431265.1 Saccharomyces x bayanus | reverse complement strand
CCACACACACACCACACACCACACCCACACCCACACACCACACCCACACCACACACCACACCCACACACCACACCCACACACCACACACCACACACCACACCCACACACCACACCCACACACCACACCCACACACCACACCCACACCCACTCTCTATATATCATTACCATCACCCCAACACAAACATCCACTACCACGTGATCTAGCCTAATCCAATACTCTCACTTAATCATCACTATCCACGGCCCTTACCTCACCATCTCACGCCCGCCACTACTCCACTACATACCACCTAACTACTGCCGTTACCCTCCATATATTATACTATACCAACATACATACATCCTTACCCTGATCTACTATCAATATCACATACCATTACTCTACCAACACAGATACACCCTTACCCTGATAAACTATCAATACCATATATCATTACCCTACCTCAATACCATATACCATCACTCTCTATACCCATACCATATACCATTTATCATATACCATTTATCATATACCACCACTCTCTATATCCCATACCATATACCATCACTCTCTATATCATACCATACTATATACCATTACCCTACTATCAATATCCATATACCCTAACCACCACTCTCTCCATCATATCTCTACTCTCCAACCATCCAAACATAAACAAATATACATATCCATTGAAACGTAAACAAATATACATATTCATTGAAACATAAACAAATACATATCCATCGAAACATAAACAAATACATATCCATCGAAACGTAAACAAATAAATACATCGAACATATATATCGAAACGTAAACAGACGAACATACATACTGAATAGTAAACAAAAGATCAAACCATCACTCTACCTCAATATCAATATATCATACCATAACACCATCTCTCTATATATACCATATATCATACCATAACACCATCTCTCTATATATAATATGATACTATATACCATAATATCATCCTCTATACATAATATGATACCATATACCATATATCATAATACCATCACATACTCATACGGATGCTAAATATAATTACATATACCATATATCATAATACTATCTCAATATCAATATCACATACCATATACCATATACCATATATCATAATACCATTACTCTCTATATACTATAATACCATATACTATAATACCATCACATATTCATACGGACGCTAAATATAATCTCCATCATATCTCCATACCATCTCCAACCATCGAAACGTAAACAAACAAATACATCGAAACATACATATTTAATCGTAAACAAATATATACATATCATCCTCTATATATAATATGATACTATATACCATATATTATAACACCATAACATACTCATACGGATGCTAAATATCATCCCTCTATATATATATCATAATACCATCTCTCTATATATACCATAACATACTCATACGGACGCTGAATATAATTCTATATACCATATATATTATAATACCATATCTCTATATATACTATATATCATAATATCATCGCTCTATCTCAATATTATAATACCATATATCTATATATACTATATATGATAATACCCTACTCTATCTCAATATCATAATACCATATGCCGTATACCATCTCTCTATATATATCATAATATCATATACTATCTCTCTATATATATCATAATACCATATATTATAATACCATCACATACTCATACGGATGCTAAATATCATCCCTCTATATATATTATAATACTATAGCAATATCACATACTCATACGGACGCTACATATAATATCACATACCATATATCATGATACCATATCTTATATCATCATCCATTACTCTATATATACCATATAGCATATATCATATTACCATCACTCTCTATATATACCATAACACACTCATACGGATGCTATATATAATTCTATATACCACAACCACCACTCTATCACATCACCAGCCATCCAAACGTAAACAAACATTCACATGGAAACACACATATCGAATCGTGAACAAATAACCATAAACACCACACCCCTCCATAATATCATACCTTATACCCTCACTATATGATATACTACCTACCTCTCCATATTATCATAGCTATATCACCACTTACCATACCCTAATACTATCACTCCCTTCCTATATCCCATCCACATATCATAATACCATATACTATATTATATTGAATTCGCGCACTCCTACGGACGCCAAATATAATACTACATACCTCTCATAACATAATATATTATCATATACCCTCACTCTTTATATATCCATATGCTATCAATATATCATCACTCAATAATCATATCCTAATCCACTACTCATACACCGTCAATATATCATCGCTCTCCATTACTCCCCCATAATATCATACTATATACCATATACTCTCTCTATATCCTAATATCTACCCAATATTCCATATATTATACTAAATACCCTCACTTTTATATTATAATACACGCACATACTCACACGGACGCTAAATATAATACTCACAACATACAAAACCACAATATTTCTCTAACCTTCCTCTTCCATATTCTATATTTTTATATTTTCTCACAATTTATATCCTTTTACCCAATATCCATACCCAACTATAAATCGTTAATTCTTACCCACACTTTAATTACCGTTTATATATCTAATCCACTTACAATATCACCTGACCATCTATAAACGCCCCTTCCCAGCACTTTCTTCACCATACCACCACATTATCACCATATACGGCACGAACCTCAGCACTTGACACCCAGGACATTTTCACATTTCAACCATCCTCTGGCCACCAAACTCTGCCCCATACTAAATACGACTCTCTACATCATATATCTGCTTTAAACATCTCAATATTCTCAAAATTGCATTTATAGCATCAAATATCAATTATCTTCACCACCTCTCCTCCATCACTACAATATACCCTCTCTTACCAACATATTTCGCAACATTTCTATACAAACTCATATAATATAGACTATATCCTCATTACTGCTTCTTATTATGATACTATAACCACCATTCATCTCTTTATATACCACCACCACATACCATCGCTTATCCCAAGACCGCAACCACCAACCTCCACACCATATACCGTCACTATCTCTATAATATCATATACCATCACTTTCCGCCTGATATTCCATAATATCACACACCATACTATATATCCAGTTACCTATTACAATCACTCTATACATACCATGATTCATCGCCCTAACCACTCTCAATAGAATAAAGCCATACGCTACTACTCTTAATAGAATAATACATTCACATACTCATACGGACGCTAAATATACTTTCATAACACACCATACTATATATCCTGATACCTATTATCATCACCCTAACTACTCTCAATTTACATATACCATATATATCACATACCATCTCTCTCTATATATCACTTACCATCGCTCATCCAATATATCATAAGACCAACACTCTCTTCACATAACATATCTCAATATCATACGATACCTATATCACCACATACCACTCTAAATAGAATATCATATCATCACTCTCAATACCACATACCGTCACTCATCTCAATATCATACCATCACTATCTTCTTATATTCCATCACATTCCATAAATACCATCACATTCCATATATATCTCATACCATCTCTCTCTATATACAATCGCTCATCATATACATCATAATACATCACATTCCATATATGATAATCCCATATAATACCATTCCTAGAATTCAACCACATAATCATACGCACACTAAATACATCTTCATAAAATACCACACCATAGATCACTTATATCTTGATATTCTGATACCATATACCATCACTCTATCCATAATATCTTTATACTGATATCAGATTACTTTTATTATAATCGATACGCGCACTCCTACGGACGCTAAAACATAATATCATCACCCTAATCACTCTCAATAGAATCACATACCATCGCTCTCCCAATATAATATAACACACTATCTCCCATACCATATATACCATACTACATATCTTGATTCCTATTACCACCAGATATCTCAATCACATATCACATCTCTCTATATATTTACTACCACCGTATACCATCACTATTCTCTCCCCGTATATCACTAATCTACCTACCATCTCTTTCCACATATACCATACTACTATTCTCGATATATTATAATACTACGACATACTCGTACGGACACTAATATATTATCATGACATACAATACTATATACCTTATATATGATACCATATTATATATCACCATATGATATACCACCACATCATTATAATAATATCATACTATACCACCACTTATCTTGATACATAATACTATCACTCCCTATATACCATACCATCACACCACATATATCATATACTATTATCATCCATATATCTCGTACCATATATTACAATATCCACACTATTTTTTATATACTATCACCACGTACTCATACGAACACTAAATATACTTTCATATATCCCATCCTATATATGATAATACCATTTCTCTCTCTATATTCTCAACATCATATCCCATAACATAACATAACATAGCATACATCATATATTACACATCTACTCCCATCTACCTTCATATGATAATACCGTTTCTCACTATCATATTATAATACCACCACACACTCATACGGACGCTAAATATATTTTCATGACATACCATATACCTACCATTCTCTCCATAATATCTCCATAATATCTCCATACTACATTTCCCTGACTACTCCTATTATATTGAATTCGCACACCCCTACGGACGCTAAAATACTATATCATATACCAGTACTCTCTACATATGATAATACCCACATACTACAACTCACCGCAATATAATATTATTAACTAAAACTGAATGACCGTATATCAACAAATCTTACCTCGATAACACCAAATATCACATATCATCACTCTCAATATACCATACTACAATACTTTGACCATTCTCTATACATTGCCATCACATACTAACGCAGATCTGACTAGAATATCAATACCTCTGCCCATATTACCATCATTCTCCCATACTTTTCTTATACTATATTACCGTCTCTCTATAATATCATATACTATAACTCCTCATATATTCACCCCAACTATCATATTATAATACATGAACATACTCACACGGATGCTATAATATGATACGACTCATATACTATACCACCACTCTCTCAATATAAGAACATACTTGACCACCCTTAATATGATCGACATCTCTACATATTATAATACCATACCGCAACCACCACTCTCTCCATAATATCTTAATACTATATCGCCTTGACTATTCTTAATATAACACCATCACATACTCACACGGACGTTAAATATAATAACCTCCACACATCATCATCATACTAACTCACATAACTGCCTTCTATCTTACAACATCGTATAACATCAATCAATATGAACTATAACATACTAAAACACCACACACCGTTCCATATTATTATAATATGACATATTATAGCATAATAGCACCACCACCCTCTGCTATGCTATACCTTCAATACCAACCACTCTTGATACCTCAATATCCGCACCCATTACCGGGCTGCACTTAACATAACTGCTTCATCTCCACATCCATTACTAAACTCAAGGCAACTCATTTTCTACTGCCTTGAAACATACTACACCTCATTATATTTATGATCTTAAATACAAGCAAAGCATAACTTCCCCTCCACCTGACTGCACGCAATTCCTCTATCCCACTCTCAACAAACTACGTAAACGCATTGCAATACACACTCTAAAGCATAACATCCCGCCTTACTTCTTTTCATACCGTCTTACCACTCTCTATACTAATAATACAATATATTAAATCGCAAACTCACACGGACGCTTACATACATCATCACCACAGACCTCACGAACTATCACGTAAAATATTGAATCAGCATACTCAGACGGACGCTACAATATCTACATTACCGTGATACTCAGCCCTTCACTCGTCATACCCTCACTCCTGCACAGCTACACATTAAATAATATCAATCACTTTTCATATCATCCTACCATTCATATAAATATTTGAATATAAAACCAGCATACTCCTACGGATGCTCCAATATTACATTCCCTATTTTACATTTTATTCTACTTTTTCACTTTTCACTAAGCATCTAATTAATTCTACACTTAATAATCACATACAAAGAATACTGCATAACTACACCTAAACCATAATTATCCATGCTCATATGCCCCGATGGAATGAACACAGACCCACAGGACACTCAGCTACCGCCTCATTCATCGTTCACCTCACCCATCGTTCACCTCACCCATCTTATCCCCTCTTATTATTACCACTTACTTAGCCGCTCAGCTAACGTGCCTTGCATGTGCGGCTGAACACTTTTTCTCGGGCCGCGCGTTCCGACACGATCATGTGACAATCATGTGACAGTCATGTGACGATATCGACTGTGTATTACCCGCTCTCAAAATGTTCTGAAAATGCGCACAACGCGCTCCCAAAATCATATCTGCTCATAAGGATGTTTACAACTTTATAAAGAACATGTAATACTACCCCTAAATAAACAAGTATGACGCATCTTGCCATGGCCAACGGTTACTTTTTGCCAACAAATGGCTTACTCTAATGCATTGCAGTTTGTTATTGATAGAGTGATTATGTATACTGGAGAACGAAATTCTTTTTTTTTCTCTTTTTTTCTGGGACTTTACTTCCTCGTTAATAACAACGTTGAAGGTACAGTAGAGATGCAGACCGCAATCAAGCTTCATAGTTCGTAAAGAGCAGCATAAACACACTAGGCTATCTGCTTTAGAGACAATTCTTACGCCCGATCGTCATGGGTGGCTAGACGGCTTTAACTCCGAAAGTTTCCGCGAAAAAAAAAGAAACGTAGTGGTACCTGTACAGGGGATTAAGGGTTCGATTTACTACCCTGTTGCTCACCACTGCAAAATGTCTCGAACAAAAGCCGGAGAAGCCAAAATCTGACCAAACTTCCAGACTAGTTGCATAAACCTCATGCAACCACTACCCTTTGAGGATTTAAGCTTTCGGAACCGCTTTTGGAACTGCCTCCGAAACTGCCTTCGAAGTTAGGAGCATATAAATGGCCACCAATGTTATAATGTCAGGCCAGAGATTTAAACCATTCTGTGTTGTTTTTCTTTCTCATGGCCTCAAAAGATGCTAGATTTTCTACCTTTTCTCATAAAGATTGCATGAGGCTACGCAATATTATCAATATGCAACTCTTTCCTTTTCTATCGTTAACATTATTTTTGACGTATTCCCAGGCTGTTTCTGGCTCTTCGTCGAACTCTTATGTCAAACTTCCGGTTCAAAAGTTAGCTAATATCCCAAATACAAACTTGCAAGATGCATCCGGTATTTCCAAAAGAGGCGAAGCTTTCAATTCTACCATAATAAATATGTTTGCAAGTTCGGGCAAGTATGTTGTCAAGATGGAAATCGGAACCCCTCCCCAAACTGCCTATCTCCAGTTAGATACTGGCTCTTCGGATATGTATGTTAATGAGGCCGATAGCGCATACTGTGAATCATTTGACGATGATGACGTTTGGACTAGTAATTACGAGCTCACAGCAACTGCTACTGAGACTTTGTCTACACCTCTCCCATCCGTGCACCATATTACATCCTGCTCGTACTGGGGAACCTTTAATCCCAACATCTCCTCCACTTTTAAGTATAACGAGACTATTTTTAATATAACATACGATGATAATTCGTACTATGCGGGAACTTTCGGGACTGATATTGTCTCTTTGGGTGATATTACTCTAAGCAATTTCACTTTTGGGGTGTCCAATGATACGACAATCAATGGTGGCATTTTAGGCATATCGCTTCCTTCTGCAGAAATAACAGATAGTGGTCAAGGCGCATTGTCTTCCAATACAACGCCGTTTGCATACGATAACTTTCCAATGGCATTGAAAAACCAAGGAAAGATTGAAAAGATAGCATATTCCTTGTTTTTGAATGAGCCTAATGCACGCTTTGGAAGCATTTTATTTGGCGCCGTTGACAAGAGTAAATACACAGGACAGCTTTACACTCTGCCTATGCTACAGGCTTACAACACCCTTGATGCTTTGGGTGGAGGGATGTTGGTTACAGCACAGAGCGTCGCCATTTTAGATAGCATATCCGGAAACAAAACTGTCTCAGAGGTTCAGTTCCCAGTATTGTTTGATTCTGGTACAACCACTTCTGCTTTACCTACTGAAATTGCCGACGCGATAGGCAGAAGTTTTGATGGAAAATACAGCTCCGATGACGAAGGCTATATCTTTGATTGTTCAAAAGTTAATAATACTCAATTGTCTATTGATTTCGGAGGATTCAATATTTCTGCAAACATATCCAATTTTGTGACACCATTAACAAAGGATCACTGTATTTTGCAGATTGGTGCTAGTGATTCAGGGTTTTTGCTTGGGGATGCTTTTCTTGTCGACACATACGTTGTCTACGATTTAGAAAACCATGAAGTTTCTGTTGCTCAGGCTAGCTTTAATAGTGAAGAAGAAGATATTGAGATTATCTCTGATAGTGTCCCAGGTGCCACACCTGCCCCTGGATACTCCAGTACGTGGGTATATACACCTGGTAGTCCCATCGGAACAGGAGACTTTCTTAATGTCAGTTGGACCTCCTATTCAGAGTTTTCACAATACAAATCAGTGTATGCCACTGCATCTGTAAGTGGTGATGTTAGCTCTTCCGCAAGTAGTAGTAGTTCTAGCGAAACGGCCACGAAAAAGAAGAATTCTGGTTACAGGTGCCGTCGTTCACCTTTCTCCTTTTCATTATTATCTGTCTTATCTTATTTTCTTTTGTAAGGTTTATGTAACAAGGAATATATACGGGCCAATTTTCTTCTTTTTAATGGTCTCCTTTATAAGTTCTTTTTTTTTTAGATATATGATGGTTATATTATTCTTAATTGTACCATACCTTTCGTGTCGTTATTTTGATCACTAGTCATTCGTCTGAAAAATTTCAGAAACACGTTCAATTGATATGGCAAGGTAAATATTGGGACATCACCTACGATTTTTACCCTACCCTATCCACTCATTCTATAGCCTCTCTTATTATTACCGCTTACTTAACCGCTCAGCTGACGTAGTTCCAAATGCGGCTGAGCAGATTTTTCTCGGACAGCACATTCCAAAATGATCAGGTGACAAAAAAGCCTTAAAAATCCGTTTACAGAAAACACTTTTCGGCCTGCAAGCCGTACAACGTGCTCTCTACCCAATTAAATCTTCTCACACATCGCATTTGCTCATAAGGGTGTGACAGTGTTGGAATAAGGTGATCTTGGACATAACATTCTTATGTCAAAACAGGCGATCTCAACATTCTTAATATGATATTAATTATGTTGTTCTGAAACAAACATACTTGATGAAGACGAGTATAAAGACCTATTAATTGATCAGGAATTAGTATTGTTGGAATAAGGTGATCTTGGACATAACATTCTTATGTCAAAACAGGCGATCTCAACATTCTTAATATGATATTAATTATGTTGTTCTGAAACAAACATACTTGATGAAGACGAGTATAAAGACCTATTAATTGATCAGGAATTAGTATATAAGAAGATGAGTTATACCTGAGAAACTATTATCAATGTTCTGAATTATACTTGAACCATTGGGTTTCATATAACCAATCAGCGTGCGTTTTATATACCTCTCTTATATAATAAGAAAGTGTTGATAATTAGTAAGTTTAGTAGGTAGTAATAATTAAGAATAAGCAGTTCTTTCTTATTATATAAGAGAGGTATATAAAACGCACGCTGATTGGTTATATGAAACCCAATGGTTCAAGTATAATTCAGAACATTGATAATAGTTTCTCAGGTATAACTCATCTTCTTATATACTAATTCCTGATCAATTAATAGGTCTTTATACTCGTCTTCATCAAGTATGTTTGTTTCAGAACAACATAATTAATATCATATTAAGAATGTTGAGATCGCCTGTTTTGACATAAGAATGTTATGTCCAAGATCACCTTATTCCAACAGAAAGAACTGCTTATTCTTAATTATTACTACCTACTAAACTTACTAATTATCAACAATATAACCAATCAACGTGTGTTTATATACCTCTCTTACATAATAAGAAAGAACTGCTTATTCTTAATTATTACTACCTACTAAACTTACTAATTATCAACAATATAACCAATCAACGTGTGTTTTTGTTGATAATTAGTAAGTTTAGTAGGTAGTAATAATTAAGAATAAGCAGTTCTTTCTTATTATATAAGAGAGGTATATAAAACGCACGCTGATTGGTTATATGAAACCCAATGGTTCAAGTATAATTCAGAACATTGATAATAGTTTCTCAGGTATAACTCATCTTCTTATATACTAATTCCTGATCAATTAATAGGTCTTTATACTCGTCTTCATCAAGTATGTTTGTTTCAGAACAACATAATTAATATCATATTAAGAATGTTGAGATCGCCTGTTTTGACATAAGAATGTTATGTCCAAGATCACTTTATTCCAACATGCCCCCTTAAAGATATATTATTGTACTCCAACAGATATCTGCTGTGCGTTCGGTTCTTAATTAAGTAATGTAATTATCAATAGTCCGTTGAGGCCAAAATATCCTGTGGTGTTATCTGATTATTCAATACTTTAATAAATCTATCAAAGTCAGAAATTGATACTGGTTTTGTGAGTAAATCTGCTATATTGTCTTTACCATTGATTTTTATTAGTTTTATAATCTTCTCTTTTAGCTTCTCTTTAATTATTTCGGTTTTTATCCATGTGAACTTCTGTTTCGGTTGTAGGTAACTACGATTTAAGCCTTCAATAGCTGGTTTTGAATCCGTAATCATCGTAATTTCTTTATCTTTACCTTCTCCAAGTTCTGTTAAGGTTGCTTTCAGGGTTTCCGAGTCTGCATAACCTTCATAGATAGCATGAAGTTCCGCTTCGGTTGAGGATACGCACTTGTTGGTGCTTTTATTTGAGTATACATTGAAAATGTTCTTTCCATACCAAATTATAACTCCAATTCTTGATTGTGCATCGTATTCTGTTCCAACTGATGCATCTGTGATAGTAGTGATTTTCTTATCTTTGTTAAGGTCTCTATCATAGTGTATTCCGATATTCGCATGTTGTACTAGATATTGTATGATTTTGTAAATCATGTAGAATACCTGTTCATGAGGAAAGTTTACTAGTCTAGCTACTTTCTTAACCGCAAATTCAACATCGTATCTACACTTGTACCTAACATAGTTAAGTTCTCCTAGTAGTTGTTGTAATTTCAACACACCGTCTTTATATTCCTTTTCGGTCATTTTAAGTTCTCCCTTTTTGGGATCAATCTTGTATATTGATGTATGTGGAATTGAACTTTTTCTAACCTTATCCAATTCCTTTTTATACTTCTCACCCATTTTTTCTATGAATGATTTTAACGTTAAATCCACCGTACCAAGTTTTTTGTTATAGATCAAGTCCATCCCTAAGATGTCTGTGTCCAATATATCATCTATTAGAGTACCGGTGATTTTTAGCTCAAAGGTATTTTCTAAATTGTTTATGAAATCATCTAATCTTTGTTCATCACTTGCTGCAATCACACAGTCATCAACATAAACTGCGATCATGAGTTTTTTATCCTTGCATTGGTATAGTCCTGGAGTATAAGTGTTATCTTTTAATCCAATACTGTTTAAATATCGTCTAAGATGGTCGTTCCATTCTTTAGGACTCTGCTTAAGCCCATATAGTGCTTTATTTAGTTTAACAACACATCTCCTGTCATGTGGGTGTGGAATGTATATGTCTTCTTCTAATTTCGCATATAGGAACGCATGATTAATATCTAATGTTTTCATGAACATGTTTCTATTGTTTGCAATCATCAGAAATATTTTAATGTGATTATGGTTCAGTGATTCTGTTCCAATAACATTATACGTGTCTGGTGTCTGGATATCACCTCTACAAACAATTCTTGCTTTATAAATACCATTTCTCTTCTTTGAGAATATTGTATTTGTCGGAATTATTAAATTACTAGGAACATCAGATCTGTTGTATTTGACATCTACGTCGAATACATTCATATCCTTGAGATTTTGTAATTCTTTCCTGTATGCCTCTTTATAAGCATGTTTTTCTTTGAGATCAGCATTTCTTGAAATAGCTTCATTGTAGTAGATGGTTTTTATTCTCGGTGCAGAACTTGTTTCTGTGTTATCCGGAAGTAGTTTAATTATGTTTTTTCTTTGACGTTTATTGTCTCTTTTAGCTGTGTCATTAAAGGAAGTCTTGTTTTCAATAGGTCTCTTCCTTTTCTTATTAAGAGAATTGAACGCTTTATTTAAAAATCCAGCTTTGTTTGCTGCTGGGTTTTCTATTTTAATTGGTTCATCTGTTATCGCTGATGATTCTAGTGTAGCATCCTGTTTTTCGGCTTTGTTACTATCTACCAATTGTACTAACTCTTCATTATTACCTTTCGGTGAGATACTTATATCAGAGTTGTTTTTACTTTTTTCCTTGTTTGGTTTATCATATGTTTGGTCAGTATTGTCCATAACGTTTACAACCAGGGGCAGGTGATGACTTTCTTTGTCAGTTGAATAGTCATCATTTTGAGTATCATTGTCACTTGATGATGTGACAATTGATTCAGGTTGAAACTCTACGCCTTGTGAGGTTTCATTATCTGAATTTTGAGACTCCACATCTTTTTCAATTTTCATGTGTTCAGGTAATACTTCTGGATCACTAACTTTTTCGAATAATTCTTGCTGTGATTGTAAATCTTTATCATCTGTTAAATTATCCTTTTTGCTTGCAATCGTAACTGAGTCATTTGTAGAATCATGAAGGCTACAATCACTGTCGTCATCTGATAACTCTTTGTAGTTTATTTCATTTCCACTGATATTCTTTTGCATTCTGCTAGCAATATTATCCTCATTATTGATGTTTATAGTTTTCTGGCTTCCAACAAGGTTTTCTTGTATTGCCGTAGGAATTCTATAAACATTTTCTTCGTAAACATCCTCATCAGTATTACTTGGTTTATTTATTTCGTTTGTTTCACTTTCAGTAGTGATATTTTCTTTCGGTTGAAGTTCTGAATCTACATCCATGTTTGTTACATGATCGTATTCATCTTCGTCAGATTCTTCTATGTTAGAGAAAACGTAGTCTAAATTACCTTCTAGATTATCACTAGGAGATGGATATTTAGAATTAGCTTCGATTTGGGCTAGTTCTTCTGTGGTGAACAAGTCTGTAAGTAGTGTAACTTGTTTATGATCATCTTCGTAATCTTCCAGTGAATCATACAACCTTGAAACAGCATCTATGTTTTCTGCTTCATTGAAAGTATCTGATCTGCTTTGATCATCTAGGTATATGTTCTGTGTGTTCCTTAATATTGGATCCACAGCATAGTCTGGAATTGTGTAATTATCGGAAGTGACAATTTTTTTAATAGATGGTACAAAAAATTTGTATCCGTGACTATTAGGATCTTTGCATAATATTATAGCACTAAGTCCTGATGGTTTTAGTTTATTGTGATTATGATTCCAAATTATTCCTTGTTCTCCAAATGGTAAGAAGGACATGAATCTCACTTTAACAGGTTGACTAGATATCGCCTTTAGCGGTAGTTGACCTGTGGTTTTGTTTTCTAAACAATTGCGTACATTGGTAGCAGATATTACTGCGTATTCCCAAAATTTAATACGTAAGTTACTATGTTTTAACAAAGTTGTTGCATCAGTAACGATGGTTCTGATGTACCTTTCTGCTCTTCCGTTGGCAGCATGATCTTGTGTAGCGGAAAATATATGATGAATTCCTTTTGAAACAAAATATTTTGCGATTTGATCATTTGTAAATTCAGTTCCTTGATCTGAATTGATTTCTCTGACTTTTCTGTCGAATTGAGTTTCCACATACTGAATATTCTTCTTGATCTGTGCCAAGATAGTTTCAGCATTTTTATTAAAATGTGTGGAGGTGATACAATATCTTGTATTGTTATCAACCATAATAAGCATGTATCTTTTTGTATCCAAGTTCGAATTTGATACTGGACCAAAGATATCCATGCACCACGATGAACCAGGTTCATGATCGATACTGTGTTCATTCATGGATCCAGCATAATGGTTCCTTCTCGTGGCTTTTGAAACTTTACAAGTTTCACACCAAAATTCATTTGGTTCTTTAATTAAATCAATACTTTCTTCGTAATGACTATGTTTAATAGAGTTTTCAATTTGTTGAACTCCTGTATGTCCCATTCGTTTATGAGCATCTTTTAAGCTTATAATTTTGGGCTTCAGTCTAATTTTTTTAGAAGAAGTAGGTTGTATCGCATTGATTTTATAATCATATGCAGGATGATCTATTAAGTCATCCATTCTTACGTGAATAATTCCATCTTTTACATGAGTTTTAATGTTCATGTCCTTGTTTTCCAAGGTGGAGTAGTTTTGGTTTAATACGAGATCGGTTTCTTTGGCTAAATCATATCCACTGATAATGGTAGTTTTTTCTTCAGGAACATAATGAGTTAATAAGTAATCATCATTTGTGTTACTTTTTATTTTAATGTATCCTGATCCTTTAACAGGAACTGAGTTATCTTTCCCAATACCGAAGAATTTTACTTTTTCTTTGTTGTCCTCGTACTCGTGTAATAAATTCTTATTATTCGTAATATTGACGCCTGAACCGGTATCAATAATTACTAGAGTTTTGTTTGAACCCTTTTTGTTCTTCTTCTTTTGTCTTTTCAAAAGTTCTGAATGGTTTTGTGCCAGTCTTTGTGTATTCTTTTTGGTTTGAGCCTTGTGAATAATTACCTTTTGAGTAGCTGGATGTATTAGGCCTAAGTTCTCTGTTTACTTTCTTTCTACAGTTCACAGAGCTGTGTAATTCCGATTTACAGTACTTACAATTTCTTTCTGTATAATGAGAGTCAGGTGGACTCAAGTCCATTACTGTTTCAATTACGATGTTAATCAGAATTTCTTCAGTTTTTTCATTTTTACTAATTGAGCACATGTGTAAACGTTGTTTAACCGGATTTCTCACAGATTCATGTAAGGTTCCAAGAATAGCCTCTTCTAAAATGTGTGTAAGATTTGGACAATCTTGACAACACTTTGAAAGAATCCATTTTTCCATTAATATTAACTTTTGAAGTTCATTTATCAATAATTCAGTATTCTTACAAGTTGTATCCACCAACACTTTTTCCCAAGCCTTTAACCTTCTATCTCTGCCAAAAAAACGAGTGTATTTTTTCTTTAATTCACTAATGATTCTAAAGATGTCAACTGTATTAATGTTCATTATATCAGGACTTTCATCAAAACCTTCTTTGATAATCTTACATAAGATTTCGTTTTCACGGGGATCGATGTTTTGTATTTGTTGATCAAAAACATTATCGAATTCATATTTTTCAATGAATTGGTGAAAGTTGTTCAAAAAAACAGGAATATCTCCAATTTTATTCATCTTATACTTGAATATCCAATCCTTAGGATAATATTTATTATTTTTTGAGGTAATTGTGTCGAATAAGTAATATGTTCCAGTGGAATCATTTCTTTTATGTAACTTCTTAACATCTTTATTGAATTCAATCAATTCTAACTTTTCTTGTAACCTAAGAATTATATTATTAGTTTTTTCAATTTTTTCATCGACTTCAATTAACTGGTCGAGATTTGAAATATCATCATCCTCTTCAGCCTCATTTGCAATTTTATTCTTTTTAGTGGTTAATTTGTTTAAGAATCTTTCATACATTTTTAAATCAATTTGAGTTTGAATCCTTTGTTTGTTTTTAACGGAAGTATCAAAACTTAAGTTTTGAAATTTGACTTTTGATTGAACCTGCGTAGATATGTTGTCGTCAATAACATATCTTGTCTCATCCCTCACTGGGGTCGCCATGTTGATAATTAGTAAGTTTAGTAGGTAGTAATAATTAAGAATAAGCAGTTCTTTCTTATTATATAAGAGAGGTATATAAAACGCACGCTGATTGGTTATATGAAACCCAATGGTTCAAGTATAATTCAGAACATTGATAATAGTTTCTCAGGTATAACTCATCTTCTTATATACTAATTCCTGATCAATTAATAGGTCTTTATACTCGTCTTCATCAAGTATGTTTGTTTCAGAACAACATAATTAATATCATATTAAGAATGTTGAGATCGCCTGTTTTGACATAAGAATGTTATGTCCAAGATCACTTTATTCCAACAGTTTTATATACCTCTCTTACATAATAAGAAAGAACTGCTTATTCTTAATTATTACTACCTAATAAACTTACTAATTATCAACACTTACTAATTATCAACAGACAGTTCTCCCTGTGTGTATAAACTTTTATATCATAAGCCTGGAGCCAATTTCAACGCTAAATATTTCTTAATAACAAGGCAACTTGGCCGAGTGGTTAAGGCGAAAGATTAGAAATCTTTTGGGCTCTGCCCGCGCAGGTTCAAATCCTGCAGTTGTCGTTATTTTTATTTTTTTCGTACTTAAACAGATGGGTGCTTTTCTGCTTCGTGACGTAGTTTATTACGTGTAAAGCCTTCTGCTGGTGCCAAGGTGGAATTTCCAGATCCAGGCAACGAACGCCTCGCTGGTAACCAAGGCCGCCTCTCTTGCTTTAGATGTGCGGCTGAGCGCGTCTTCTCGGTCAGCGCGTTCCGACATGATCATGTGGCAGTCATGTAAAATGAAAATGACAATAAATAATTCAAGAATTATTCATAAAAAGTTGTTAGTAAAATGAAATTTGAATAGTATGGAAACATGGTTTAGCACTTGAGGAAGCATGATTGGAGTGTTGCACTGTCATAATAATGTTGTTTGCTCAAAATATGAGATGTTAACTATTTTTAGCCGAGATCAACTTCAACTAAAATACGCACACTTTGCTACTTATATAATATAAAGGTGAGCAAGTCATTGCAATTGTTAATCACTCGGATATGTAGATTCTGCCCTCCCATGGCTTCAATGTTCGGGAAGACGCATCAACTTCTTTCTTTGGGAAGTTTCCGAACTCTAACTTAAACGACGAGCTATCATTTGGAAGTGTGAAATCTACCGCATCAGAGCTAAAGTTCAAGGCTGCAAACAAAGTCTTGTTCTTGTACTTCTTGGTGAAACTGAACAGTTTTTTGTTGTCTAAATCGATGAACTCGAAATCGTAACCATAAACAGTAATGTCCTTGTGTGCCTTTCTAAATCTCAAAGCCTCCTTCCAGAATGCTAACACAGAGTTTGGATCCTTTTGCTCATCTTCAACATTAATTCCGTCTCTGAAAGAATCATCCAAGTAGAACCATGGCTTGCCAGTAGGCCCGCAGAACCCAGCGTTTGGCTCTTCACGCGACCATTGCATAGGCGTTCTGGCATGGTCTCTGGAGATGAGGGCGATAGCTTCTAAGAACTTCTTCATCTCGTTCGAGTTTTCCCCATGCTCCTCCTTGATTGCCTTGTAGTTGTTTCTGATTTCAATATCCTCGTACTTTTCGACAGGCCAGTTCTTGCAGTTGATTTGGCCCAGCTCTTGTCCTTGATAAATGAACAAAGAACCGGTCAGTGATGCCAACAACACCGACAGTAACTTACCAGAAATGACACGGTTTTTTGGCGAGTCGTCACCAAATCTCGTAATCGAACGAGGCTGGTCGTGGTTTTCTAGATAGATAGTTGACCAGCAATCAGTTCCGTTAATGTACCTGAAAAGCTCTGCGAGGGCAATTTTCCAATCCTTCAATTCAAATGGGACCAAGTTATAACGGAACAAGGGTGAAGCCCCGACATCGGTGTGGGAAAAGTTGAATAACTCGCCAAGCTCGTGTCTTGAAGCACTTGTATACAACTCTTTGGTCTCGTCGGATGCATGCTGCATTTCACCAACGGTCATAATCTCTCTGCCATCCTTAACTCTGTCTCTGATAAACTTGTTCATTTCTTGGTGGAACTCGTGAATACGTGGACCATTCAAAGTCATTGGGTCACTGGGTTGCCACTTCGTATTCTCGTCAGTCACAGGAGCGTCTGGTAGACCAACAACTTTGGAGTACATACGAAATTTTAATGCGGGTGGGGGAATAATCACTGCTGCTTGGGGTACCTTTTTTATGAAAGGAATACTTGTTACCCATTCGAAGCCCTAGCTTACAAATCCAAGATAATTTCTTACTGTTGTACCTGCACGCTTCGAGGTGTACTGAATGATACTTAGTACGTCAATCTTAGCATCTCTCTTAGCTTTTTTGTATCCAGATCCTTAATACATATTGGCACTTTTTCAGTAGATAATAAGAAGCAAGACTAGGTGAGATTGCTGTGCACTAATGAGAGACATATTTAGCTTAAAAAGACTAAACGACTTCACTCCTTTCATCACCGGTGCACTCAACCTTTACTATGGCTATGTCTTTATTGGATGTCTATGGGCTGCATATTTTAACGTCTTTTTCTTTGTCCTAGAAACGAAGGGCCTGACACTACAACAGGTCGACACTATGTGTCTGGAAGGCATTCCACCATGGAAGTCGGCTTCATGGGTGCCACCGGACAGAATAACCGCAGATTAGGATGAG
The DNA here is from genome assembly GCA_019431265.1 of Saccharomyces x bayanus. Lineage (NCBI taxonomy): Eukaryota > Fungi > Ascomycota > Saccharomycetes > Saccharomycetales > Saccharomycetaceae > Saccharomyces > Saccharomyces x bayanus. The sequence continues at coordinate 941,175 of CP080216.1, read as the reverse complement.
GGCGCTGTGGCTCATGACGATAGGCCAGCTTACAAAAGGTTCTTCTCCGACTGATTCTCCGACTCGTCGATAATTCAAAGTGTTTTCTCATACCTCCGTAATATTTATGATGTTTATTTTTCTTCTCCTTGATAATTTATGAACTTCTTCTTGTATTTCACAGCAACTGAACTCTAGTGCTGAAGTGGACGCTACACAACCCTCCGTACTAACAGGTACAGGAATGAACGAATCCGCAAGAACTCCACTGAAATACCACACTCAAATTGTAATTTTTAGTAATGCCACGATTTTAAAGTGAACACAGTTCACATATTTGCAGGCAAAGAGGGAAAAAATACGATAACTTATACATTACATTTGAAGCTGAATTAACTTGTGACAAATATTGTAAAGAGAATCTTACTACATTCACCTACAGCAACAATAATCTACATGTCTCGCAGGAATAATTGCTCACTAGTTGTGTACTTAAATTTCAAATTGAGATGCCATTTTCATTAATTAAGTTGTACGATCGACGCTCAGGCCCCTGAGGGTAGGTAATTATTCTGACGAGTTGAAAAAAAAGTGTTGCATATCACTGTATCAGAACAGTCGCATGCACCTTCCAACTCGCTGTAAAGATTAACAATATTAGGCAACCCATACATGGGTTTCGGTTCGCAGCACGTTGTGCATACTCCATCTTTGCTGGGCGTTTGAGTTATTGTTACTTTTACGTGTGAAATTGTGTATAATAGTTTTTTGTACACGATGTTTTTGTGATTTTACAGAAAAGCTAAACCGCCTTTGAGAGACTCATTTAAACTGCGGTAATCTTTATAACCGCTGAGGTTGAAATACATTCCAGGATTGGATTGTTGAGCATTAGAGTAGCATAAACATGCACGTCAAGGACTAAAACATGGACTAATAGTATCGATATAAAAGAGTGGAGATCTTCATTCAAAAAGAATCAATGATGCTTGTTATTGATACCTTTATTTGATATCAAAACATCACTAAGAAAAACAATCATAGCATGAGTCTTTCAAGCATTGTTACTTTCCTCAGCGTTCTAATTTCTATCACAGCTGCCGTTAGATTTGATTTAACTAATGTCACCTGTGCAGGCCTACACGGTCCTCACTGCGGTATCTATGTTATTGAAGTTGTTGGTGAAAATGGAACATTCTTGGGTCAATCCTCATTCGTTGGCGCTGATTCTTTGACTGAAACTGCTGGCGTTGCCTGGGCAAGATACTTGGGTCAGGAAACAAAGTTCCTTCCAAAATTGACAACTTTTGCTACTAACGAGACAAAGAACTTTTCTCCTTTGATCTTCACCACTAACACCTACACCTGTAATCCTCAATCCATCGGTGATGCTATGGTCCCTTATGCCAATACTGTTAGCAACGAAATTGAATTCAACTCGTGGGCCGATACTGGTTATAACGCTTCTACATTAGTCGGTTTAATTAATCAATTGTTGAATTCTACTGATTATGGTGTTCAAGTTGCGTCATGTTACCCCGGTTTCGCTTCTGTTCTTTTAAATACGCCAACCGTTAACATTTTCGGCAAGGATGATGCGTTGCCAAACTTCTGTTCTCCAATCAAACTAAAGGCTGTTTGTCCACCAGAAGCTGGTTTTGTTTATTTTTTTTCTGAAATAACACTTCCTACCTTATAGGTAGTCATTATCTAAATGGTATTTACTATAACCAGAAAATTTTAAAATCCTTATGAAGATTGCTGGACGATAAAACCGTTTTGCTTATGAATTAATACCGAGGTCACAACTTATTTTAGATCGAACGACAGATAACTAGCCCGGGCGCCCGAATTATTTTTGCTGATCGATATGTATATTCAAACCAAAGACCTACCTACGGTTTGAGGAAAAACGGCATTTCTCAGTATCTGTAAACTTGTTACCTTTCTAAATTTACCTTCTTTGAATAGTGTGCAATGAACAACAAGCATTAACTTGCTTCAACCCATTCGGTTATAGCAATGATCCCTCTTTGTCTGTGTGAAATTCGCGAGTGGTTTTCCTTGAGATGAGATTCTTCAATTTATTAGTATTTAGTGCATTCACAGAATAGAACGTAAAACGGTTGTTTGATAATAACGCATCAAGCCAGCATCATTCTTTATCACCGTAGAAGCATTCCGGAATTGGGGAACATCGGAAGGCTGAAAGTAAGCACTGATGAGGTGTCTATCATTGATCTTGATTTGTTCATGCACAGGTTATTATCGCCTAACAATATATGCCCCATTGCATCATAGTATCGAACTAAATCTATGAGACGAGAAATGAGATGTTGTTACACAAATACCACTGGAGTGTAATCTGCATTTAGAATAAATGTAATTGAGGCTAGAGATGATGTTGTTATGGACAGATCATTTCTTCGCGTGTCGGTAAATCATACGACCAAACACCACCGAGAAATCTCGAAAATGTATTACTTAAGAAATATGTCCACATCTAAACCAACGTTGTTCTGGTAGCCTTATTTCTTTGATATTTTTGTCATCTGTAAGCAGGCAATTCTATACCTATATTATCATTTTAAATAAAAGCAATAGAAACTAATGAAAATTTTAAGTATCAAGTAAAACGGAAAAAATTAATTAATGACCGTTCATGTTACAATTTTTCCAGGGTCATTTAAGCAGATTCACATGGTATATCCCATATATTTTGTTGGAAAAAGAAGTTATCATTCCATTTCAAAAAACGAAAATCAGCTTCCCATTTTTGATTAGGTTGATTTTTACTACACCATGATGCTGAATTTTCTTCGTGTGCCTGATTCATAATCCATTCCTTCATTTCTTTGGATACAGAAATATTGATGTTTTCCTTAAACGTTTGTTGAGTTTTCCGCGGTGAAACGGCTACGATATAAACACTGCTAGTATCATTCATATCTTTTGCTTGAAACCAAGATACCCACCAATCCACAGTTAATTCCTTGGATGAATTGTTAGACCTTTCAAAAATAGTATCTGATGGAGTGGTCGTATTGCGTTTCCTCCATTTCTCTGAGAAGGGTAGTTGAGATAATAACAAATTGGTGCCACCAAGTAAAGTGTCAGATATATGGTTGATAATCGAAATACATTCCTTTCTTATATTTAGTTTACTATGAAATGCGCTTTTCTTTCGAGAATTTTTGTATGCCCTACTTTTCAAAGGATCAATGGCATTGAGTATAATGTTGGTGAAGTCAGCCTCTTTAAAAGCCCCGCTATTGATACGAGATGATGAAACTAGCTTCACAAGGTCATCCATGTCATTCCATTTCACATCAGTATCCCAAAAATAACTACTCGTAGGCATATAACAGAGGGGAGATAGATCATTGAAAGTGGTGTTCTGCAGCCCAATTGCCAAAGTACGCTCTAGGTCATTGGACCAAGGGGTGCGATTCGCAAAAGAATAAGAAATACAAATACAGAATATTAAAATGATAGGCTTCATGAGTACTAAAAACGTGATTGCATACCTTTTTGCTGGATTACTTATCAATTGAGTAGGGTATTACCAATCTACATCTAAGGAGAAACATGCAGCTTATATATATATATATACTCTATTTCATCGTTTAAAACGATGCTCATGCTTCCTGCTAAACAAGATATATGTAATAAGATACATACAAGATGACAAAGACACTTATCTACACATGCAATCTCTTGTTATTGACAAAGCTGGAAAACTGATCAATACTAGTTATGTTACTTGACAGATATTAAGAAGAGACACTTTAGAGTTAATCAACATTATATATGCTACGCATGCTTCATAATAGTTTCCAACATCGTGCATTTTCGATTACAAAATAGCTCTTTACTTTACTAATAGTTATCAGCGCTATTATGATAATTGAAAAAAAAGGTACGGAAAAAAGCTAACAATACGGCAACTTAAAACGTCAAATAATAAGTGCTTCTGACAAGGTATATCTCAAATATTCGGATGGTAAAAATAAGTTTCCTCTCATTGTAAAAAATGAAACTCTGCATGCCATGGTTCTCCATTACCATATCCGCTACGCCAGGAGGATAAATGTTCACCTTGCACAGTATTCAAAATTCATGCAGTCATGCCCTTTACTATGTCTGTCGTAGCCGTTGTATTGTAATTACTTCCAGTTGCCTGTGGAGCAATGGCTACCAAATAGGTGTGCTTGTTCCCATCTTTGCTAGTAGCATCGGACCAATCTACCGCTGCTGTAAGTTTTCTTGGCAGAATGGTTTCTTTAGGTCCGAGCTACGGAATATGCAAAGGAAGTCACACCGTTGGCATTGTCAATCGTTGCAGCATATGTATAGTAGGATTCACAGATGTCCCCGGATAATGTTCGAGTAGTATGTCATTGGATAAACAATTGTACAAATAGCGATAATGATTACCATCATAACTTTCTTCTCTTTAGCAAGCTTGCCTACCAACATCTCGTGATGGATCGATGGCATTGAGGACCAAGTCAATTAAAAGTCGTTTCTTTTGATCAATGTTCCATAATCTGGTTCAGAAACGTGATTCAGGAAATCATCCGTGCCTTTTCAGTTTATATTTAGAGTTTTATCTGAGAACTTGCACAGAGGTCTGATTGAGGTCCAAAATGTTGGCGCAAATAGAAATTGACGCTTCACTAGCTAAATTATGTTCCAAGTCATCCAACCAGATAGTGTGGTTACTGATTGCAAACTTAATAATAATGCAAAGCAACAAAGAACGAAATAACATTAAAGTAGTGGTAAAATCAGTGGTAAAATCAGTGGTTACAACTGGTATATGTTGGTTTGATATAATTAAGAACAGCAAATATTCAATAATATTATCACTAAAATGGGTTGTCTCTGGTTTTTTTTTTTTTGGATGATTCTTTTCAATAACCATCCAAGGAGAACAGCTACTAATTGGCTCTTTATATATAGTAGCGTCGTTTAACGAAAACGCAACTACATAACAAGCATATTTTTACTCCACTAGGCAATTAGAGGATTGCCGGCAATGTCTTAGGCCTTCTATAATTTAGACGAAGCTACCTATACTAATTCATACCGGTATCCACAAAATGGGCACATTCGTCCCATGTAAACGAAAACTTCAAGTTTACGAATTTCTTCAGGGTCTATCTATCTAGAGCTTTTTCCTTCTATTATGACCGCGCTTGCCTGTGAAAGAACCCTTTTTTCCAGTACATTATTTTAAGTTGCCGCCACCGTTCCTATTGTATAAAATACGAGTTTACTTGCAAAAATGTTGTGACCAAAAATCAGCAGACAGAGTTGTGCAGCCATAATGGATTCATCTATCTCGACGGAACTACTATCGCAGAAGAAATTTGAATGTGGCTTGTACGAAGAGGAGAGAAGACGGGGGGAAGAATTTTGTTCTGCAGTGAGTTTTCGGCAATTGCTCCTCGACGTGCTTCATTCAAGCTCTGAAATACTCAAATATGGGCTATTGGAGGGAGGTACTTTAGGACTTGGAGTATACATATGTAGTTTAGCAGCGTCTTATTCTCTAGTCAAGGTCATTATTCTTTTTATGTGTATTTTTTATGAAATAGTGTGAGTAGATAGACACCACTGAGGTACGGGCAGCTAAAGGTTTGTGTCTATCAATGAGCTATGAAACTATTTCTCCACTTAGTTCTCAATCCAGATATTCTCAAACATCATTAGTACCGCAAAAAAATAAAATTTAATGATCTAAACGATGAGTTTTAATCTCAAGCTTAACTACTTGTAGTTCTCGCAACGCTAACATTGAAAATGACAAACCTATGATTAACGGAGCCTTATAAACATCAAAATTACTCCTTATAGTTGATGTGATTGTGGTTATAGATGAAAAATATAATTTAGAAATGTTATTCTGCTGCGACTTCTGGTTTATTTGCCTAGTAATTATCGGGATATCCCCTGTAGATAACCAATGTGTTTAAAATACAAGTTTGCAACTCAAATTTCAACATGTTATGACATATTTGATCAGAGCCTACTGTACTTTGGTTTCTTATGTTCAGATTAATATCTGAGCCATTTTTATCAAAGTACGAAACAACCGCTAATGCTCTGAAAGCTTTATAGCAAGATTTTACCATCTTAAAAAAGTGATTTATCCGGAATTATACCATGATCATATGCAGGTTGGTTCATATTATAGGCACCAATAGGATGAGGTGTTTGCAATACCACACGAAGCTTATTATGAATAACTTCCGTTAACGGCTTTATCTTACAATCAATATAAAGACACCTCAGTTTGTACTCTGCCAAAAAAAGAATGCGCAGAAAGCCAGGAAAAGTTAAAGGTGTTATGAACATCAAAGTAAAAGTTAAAGCCATTTCCTTGTAAGAAAATGTCTAATGGCTTGAAATAGTCAAAACCAAAGGAAGAAGTAAAAGAAAATGTGATGTTCCTTTCGAGGAAAGAAACTAAAATATTGGGACTCGTATCCTTCGAAGGAACGATGGTTTCATCAGGGGATAATTCATCATGCGGCTTAACTTTTGTTTCAGAGTTCGTTCTCAATAACTCCAAGTTATACTTGAAATAAGATCTGACAAGTCTTTTTCAAAATGCCTCTTCACGTTGCGCAACAAACTAAGGCTGACATCTACTTTTGGTATATTAAAATGATTTTATACTTCAGGAGTGAATAGCCGACAATGTAGAAAGTCAGAAACATAAACGCCTAAAAAAGACTGAAAAGACGTTAAAGATCAACTTCAACAGACAAGTTTCCCCATAATATAGGAAACTACAGACTAGCACTTTGATTGATAGAGCACCAACGTCGTTGTAATATCAAGTTTACAACCAGTAATCTAAACCTTATAATAACAGAGAGTAATTTAGTGCCGTTTTCTGGGGTCGTCTCATTCATCTTGATTAATTTGTGCACATATTATTACCGCTTAGATTATCAACGCTCAAACAAAGGTAATCGTCACAAATAGCAAATAATTTGAAAGCACGTGATTTGTTACTCCAACTCATTGTGCATTAGTCTTGGGATACCAAACAACGTGTGCTTTGTAGCTTACCGATAGTGGAACCAAAAAGCACCTGCTTTTCGAAGTTTTCTTTTTATTCATGATTTCCTTTTCACTGAAAATCTTGGCGCACATTACGTAAGAAACGAACCTTATTTTCGTTTACTCTTTTCAGCTTTTCTTTATGAAGCTCAACATAAGAAATTATTCTGCGAATGAAAACTAAATAAGAACTGAAGAAGCTCCTTTACTTAAACCCGCAATAGAGCTATTCGTTTTCTTTTAGTTAACAAAGCAATAGAAACAAAAAACAGTAATTAAAGCAAAGAAACAGAATGGTTTTGGCTAAGCAATGGGTTCTAAAAAACTTACCAGCACCTGGTAAGCCATTCAATTTTAATTTTACTGATCCTGAATGTACTTTCGAACTAACTGAGAAAGAACTCTCTTCAGAACAATTAAAGAGCGGTGAAATACTACTAGAAACACATTACTTGTCTAATGATCCTGCTCAAAAGTTTTGGATTTCCTCGATGGATAAAAATTATGCAAAAGGTGTCCAACCTGGTGAAATTATCCCTGCAAGAGGGATCGCCAGGGTCTTAGCTTCTAAAAACGAAAATTTCGCTCCTGGTGATTACGTCTCTGCAAAGATTGGTTGGACTACTCATGTTATAGTTCCTCAGTCAGATATTAGAGAAGCGAGAAAAGTTGATAAAGATAGGGTGGGAAAATTGTGGTGGTATTTATCTGTCTTGGGTGGTACTTCTTTAACAGCTTACTTTATATTCTTCGCTTACGCTCAACTGCAAGAAAGGGAAGAAGACTATGGCAAAGTGTATTTAATTTCTGGTGCTGCTGGTGCCGTCGGTACAATTTGCATTCAGTTGGCCTTAAACGTTTTTAAAGCATCAAAAGTTATCGCTATTGCTGGTGGTCCAGAAAAAGTTCAATTTGTTGAAGCTTTTGGTGACAATGTAGTTGGTGTTGATTATAAAGATCCTGACTTCAAAAAGAAACTTATCGCAGCCGCTGGCGGTGCAAATACCGTCGATTATTTTATTGATAATGTCGGTGGTGATGTATTAGAGGCCGGTGTTATACTATTAAAGCAAAGGGCTATGTTGATTGCCTGTGGTGCTATCAGTGCCTATAACGACCCATCAAAATTTGTGTTCAAAAGTTACGGATTTGTTCTAACCAAGAGATTGGTTATCAAAGGTGTTTTAGTAACGGATCATGTGCATGAGTTTCCAGAAGCATTGAAAAAATTAGGTGTTTTAGTGAAAAATGGCCAGATCGGCTTGGAGAACTCTGCCACTCTTAAAGACGGTACAGCTGATAACTTTAAGAATGTTCCCTTGATTTGGAAGGGTCTATTTAGCGGTGTTAATAAGGGTAAACTTATTACCGAAATTATTAAAGACGAATGATTTCTTCATCGGATAGTTATCTATGTTATGTGAAGAAATTTATGAGAGAACTCTTTTTGTTTTTGCTATATGTATTTTAAATAGCACGAATAATGTTCTGAAAACCATACCCTTTTGTTGAGTTCTTTTTCTTCCTTGTTTAAATATTGAATAATATTTGGCTTCTATATTTTTTTTTAGCTCTATACAGTGAATACATGAGAAAATATACATAAAATCAACTTTTATTTTCATTGTATATTTAGTTTATGAGCATCTGCCTCCTGAATATCTTCTTTAACATAATCGGCAACACCAATAAATTTATTCCAAAATTTATAAGCATTTCCCAATGTTAGTTTCCAAATATTTCCGGGCAAATTCAAATAACTTCTATAAAGAAATTTGAATGCTTCTAAAACGTTATCAGTTTCAGTTTTCCAGGCCTGCTTCCATTTATTTTCTACACCAGCGGCTGCTCTTGGCACACTTTTTTGTTTGGGCATCTTCAAATCGTCAAATGCATGTGATTGTGAATTATCAACTTTCTCCTTTTCTTCTTTGGTAGTGTTGATGTTATCGATCGTATAACGAATGGATTTTCCAGCTTTTTTCAAGATGCTGAAAAAATTATTCTGGAAGAAAGAAGTAAGTCTGTTTTCTGAACCGTTTAATCTTTTCCCGTACATTTTTTCGAATAAATTGACAGATTCAATTGATTCTGATAGTCTGCCGAAAGTTTGTAATAGGGCAATCAATTCATATTTGGTTAATTTCCCAACAATGTCTTGTTTAGTAAATTCATCAGCATCATTGATTTCGAACAAGATCTTAAGAGCAGTGGCGTAACCAGTGGTCTGAATTTTGCCCCACAGTCTGCATCTATCACACTGCACACAATCCATAATTTTTGTGACATTTTTGAAACGGGATCTGAATTCGTCCTTTAGAGTTAAACTTAAATCGTTGGCAAAAACTAAATCCTCGTTAAAGATGTTTGTGTCCAATTGAGAAATGACGTTATCCATTTTATTCTTGATCTCTTTATTAACCAAGTCACAAAATGAAAATTCTGGTAAGTATGGCTGGATTTTCCAGAGAGCTTTAGCCACAACAGCGTAATTGAAGTACATGTTTGTTACTCTGTCGGGAAAGTTTCCGATTCTTGCCATGAATAAATCTAAATTAGGCTCCCATTTACCGGTCTTTGTGTTTAGGTATTCTTTTGATAAATGAGTACCAATAGAGGCATGGAACCCTGATACAAGTCTGTAAAATGCGTCTTTAACCAATGATTCGCCGGTTTCACCGAGCGTGAAACAATTATCTTGATAGATAGTGGACCAAATTTGACCGGCTTGCTTACCACCATAACCTGTAAATCTTTCTGGGTTTGCTGTTAAATCAATCAGAACAGCGTTTTTCCCGTTAAAGTCATTTATGTCACAATAGTTGATAGTGTCCTCAACCTCTGCAAGTTTTTTACCAGTTTGACATAGTTGATCTAAAAATTTACATTCATCATCATCGCTATCAGCTTCTTTCATCGTATCGTTATTGAAACTACCCAAGATCTCGGGTTGCCAGTACTCAGGCAGTGTATCCCAGTCCTCTACCACATCAACGGAGCAAGCACGATTCAAGCACAGTCCATCATTGGCGTCCCAAAACGAACATTGTTTGTACAGATCTAGTCGGAAATATTTGAAGAAATCAGATTTCAATAGACCCGATAGATCATCTCTTATATTTTGATTTATGGCGTTTAGTTCATTGAAAGTCACATTACAACTGGGGCTGACATTATCATTTCTATCTAGCTTACAAAAGTGAGTGTCATTGAAGGCATTTAATGTTTGGTCGTTGCTTGTATAGCTATTGTTGGCAGTTGCGGATGTGAAAGCCGCTAGGCACAGTGTGGCAATAGCGTTCCCTAATCTCATATTAAACCTTCACGATATTATAGTATGTGTGAGGTGGGCTTCTCAGTTTTGAAAATAATGTAAGATATGTAGGTGGTAAAACGTATCGAACTCTTTATACATGAGCTCAAGTGCGGTTTAACAACTTTTTTGACACGTACGCCGTATCGTTTCTTTTTTGTTCTCTACTTTTCTTTTCTTTTGTTCTTACTAAGTCCCAAAGCCGGAAAAAGTGAAAAATTTCCAGGGTCTTCCAAAGGAAAGCAAAAGAACAAAAGGAAATTTGAACCAGTAGGTGATTCGGTTTTTGGGGCACTTGGTTGGGATGATGGTCGATGCACTCAAGACTTTCCCCCTGTCGAGGTGTCTTGCGCTGGTACAAGTGAACTCGGCACTTGCTTTACGAGCCACTTTGACTATAGGATTATGTTGTAATGAAGTATTTGCCTACTTTTTTGTATCTTCAAATAAATGTATTGTGTGTCTTGTTTATCCTTCCATTCTTGTATTGCGGGAAAGTGATATTGTATTAACTAGGGACAAAGCGTCTTGAGAGCTTCTCAATGAAAACCATCTTAAACCAGTAAAAATAGTGTGCATCTCACAAAGAGAAGTTCAAACTAACACTATACAAAAGAGTAAAATGGGGGTATGTAGATGCAAGCGAGCAAACGAATGAATGAATTGTTCTTTAGTACTGACATGAGGCAAGTTTAACAGGCTGATGGTGGATCTTTATCGAAAAATTATAATTTGAGGCTGACAATTAGAGAAAAGGCCTCTACCGAAGACAGTTACGAATTACAAAAACTGAACTCGGATTCACAGTGGAACTTTTGCAGGTTATCTAACAAACCGCTTGAGCTGCCAATAGTGAGCGATTATAAGGGCCATTTATTTAATAAGGATGAAATCATTCGATGGTTACTTGATCCGGAGAAACAAGACTACAATGTACAACAAGTGGAGGAGTTTCAACATGTTCAACGGTTGAACGATGTGGTAGATTTGCGTAATCTGAGACAAGTCGATGAGACCGGTGTCATACATTGTAAGTTTGGGGATGATGCTTTTAGAGCAAACGGCTCAATGAGATTTGTATACTTGGCACCATGTGGTGACGTATTCCCAAAAAATATCATCAGCAAAACGACAGAATCGTGTCCACGGTGTAAGAATAAGATCAGCGATGGAGACATCGTCACAATAAACCCTGTTTCTCAGCAGGACATCGATAACCTAGAAGAGCGCTACAGAGCGGTGGGCCAAAAAGGTCTGTACCATAATGGGAAGAAAAGGAAAACTAAGAAAACCTTAAAGAGGAAGCCTGAAGCTACAAATGAGGGCGATTCCAAAAGAACGAAACCTTGAATCGCTACGAAAAAAAAAAAAGGTGACCTACGTTTGTTTGTGTTCTTTATGCCAATGTTGCAGCAATGTTATTTATTTGATTATTTTTTTGTTTAATTATTATATACAGGTTCATAAATATCAGCATGATAACGGGGGGAGGTGAGGCCAGCACACATGCCGATGAGCTGCCCTTAAAATGTAATCCAGCACTTTCTTTTCTTCCTGTCAGCATTGCGTACCCTTGATTTATTCGGTGGGCGGGGCAGTGGGGCTTTGTAACTGCTGGTTGTCCTCCTCTAGTGCCTTCTGCTGAGTCACTTGTTGTTCATACTTCTTACCATTCATGTATAAAGTGTAGGCTAAGCCACCGGACATGTATAACGTACCACCAACTAGCGTCAGCACCGTTAGACGATGCAGCGTGTCTGTGACTCTGGTATACCAAGCATATTTAGACATTATTCTTCGCGTTTCCTCCTCTCTCTTGTTCTTGTTCTGTAGTTGTTTAAATCTACTTTGCAGAAAGTGCTCCTTTGAATGGCTTTATTCATCCTTCTAGTTTTTTCTCAGTGCCGGGTAACCCCTGGATTATTAAGGGAGAGTTTCAAGACCTTATAGCCCTATTTAAAAACTCACTTATTTGCTTAACAGCAAAGCAAAAGAACGACTGAATATTTAGTTTTTTTAGAGGTATATTTCACATTATATAACATTAAAGACAAAATATTTGAGCAAAGTCATAGAGGATATGACAATAGTTGTTTAGTTTTGCAATTTTTATTTATTTATTTTCATTTTATTGCCTTTCTCGTTGATGGTAAAATTATACGGATGTAAGAAGAAAAAAAAAAAAGAAAAAGGCTGAAAGAGCACATTACATTTCACGTCCAGTTTCTTAATTGATTCTTAGTAAGCTCTTTGACCAGTTTTTGAAATGATGGAAATATCTCTTGTAAGCTGGTTCTTGAACGGTACCGAATAACCATTGGGTGTTTTGCTTGGCCAAGTTGATCAAGTCATCCTTTGTGGAGGTTTGCTTGACGGGGACGCCAAAAGATTTCAAGTATTGCAGTAAATCTTCTTGAGACCAGCTTTGGAACGTGTTTGACCAGGTTTGAGAAATCTGGTCCTTGGCGTCGTTTGTGTTCTTGGAGACCTTGTCGAAATCTTGCATGATTGTGGAGTAAGCTTGAGAATCTTGGAAGTCGTCCTTCTTGTCAGCAAACCAATTCTTGATATCGTTCAAGGACCAGTTGCTGTTGTCAAAGTACTTCTGGTAGTCCTTTGGCAGGACCTTCAGCTTTTCATTTCTTGATTGCTTGACCAACTCTCTCAATTGATTTTCGGTGGACAACATTGGGTGCTTGATACCGCGGGCATCTAAGAACATCTTTAATTTATCCTTTGACCATGAGTCGATGTCCACCAAGAAGGTGTCGTTGATCAAATTGTCGGTCTTACCTCTGAACTTGGAAAAGAGGTTCGAAAGACAGTTCGTGGTGGAGTCCCAAACGGAACCGACGTATTCTGGGGTCTTTGCCAAGAATGGAGAGGATTCTCTCTTCATGTAGTCTAGATACCAATAGATGTCGTCCTTCAAGTTGTCGGAGTTTTCCTTAGCCATTCTAACCAAATAATCGTGTTTCTTGGCCATGTTCTTGTCAAGCTTGACCTTGTGGTTTTCCAGCCAATTGGACAACTGGTCACTTGACCATTTGTCGAAAACAGTGTCCTTAATTTGGCCCGAAGTGTCCAAGATTTGCTGGTGAGCCAGGTCCAGACTTTCGAGCACGCCCAGACGCTGCTGTTCGGCCTTTTCGGAGGTTTTGTAGATGTTTTCCTTGACTTTCTGGACCAGTTCGTTCTTGTTTTGAACGGCCTTGTCGTAGTCAATACCGTTGTCACTCAACCAGCTTTGCAAGTCCTGGTTGGACCAGCTGTCGAAGTACGAGCTGGAAGGATAGTAACCGGACGACTTCAGCGACTTGGATATCTTCGCGAAGTTGTCCTTGGCGGTCTTCACTAGCGAGTCCTTAGACGCCTTGGCGTCATCCACGTCCACGCCGTTCTTCTTCAAAAAGTTGCGGAGACTGTCTGTAGACCAAGTGTCGAAAAGCCAGTCCGATACGGAAGACCCGGAGTTGCCGAACCATCCGGAGTTGCTGCTAGCGCTGCTGCTGTCGCTAGACCACACCTGCCACCATGGCTTGGGCTGCGCGTGCTTGTCCCACACCTGGGACGCCTCCTTCTTCAAATCCTCAATGGACTCTGTGGCGTACTTCTCCAAGCTCTTCTTGTTGTCGTGCAGGTAGTCGACCAGGTCATCCTGCGTCCACTTACTGAACATTGAGTCCGAATTGGCCATCACGAGGCCAATAATCATGCATGATGCGGAAACCGCATTAACCAACCTAAACTGTTTCATTTTTGATTTCGATTTTTCTTAGTTCGTAGTTCTTGTAGTTGTTTCGTCCAGGCTCTGCTGTAAACCCCGGTAACCAAAACCAATGCCCAGGAATGTGACTCCACGCAAGGCTTTAAATACCCTGTAGATCCCCCTTCCGCCGCCTCCTTGTTTCCTCCCTCTCCCTTATTTTCCTTTAGTTCCACAGATCCCTTATTCTTCCCCTCTGGGCGAAATCCGCGTAATGCTGTTGCTTACCGACGTAATGGGTGGAAAGGCGAAAAAGTGAAAAAGTATGAGATTTTGAGAAAAATGAAAACAATAAGTCGTGTCAAAAGAGGTGCTGGTTTGGGAGAGTGCAAGGCACGAGGCACAGAGCCAAAGGGACAGAGAAAGAGAGGTTGATAATGAACTCGTTGGCTTCTAACACACCGCTGAATGGTACTCCCGTGAACGAGGCGCCCGTCGGCAGCTCCGAGCCGGTGAACATGTTTGAGACGATGGTGGCCAATCCGATTAAAGTGTCTCGGTTGCAGTCCAATGGGGTGTTGACGGGCCCTGCGGCCAACACCAAGTCCATCCATTACTCGCTGGCGAACTTCAACGTTTTCCAGTCGCTGCCCAAGGAAACCGCCAGGGGCGTGGACGACTTGATGCGGATGGAGATGGCGCTGGTGAGCGGGATCCCGGAGGAGATTAAGTGGTCTTTGAAGAAATACCTGACGTATAGCAACAAGGCCCCATACATGATCAGCCTTAGGACGTTGCCGGATCTGTTGCCGCTTTTCAAGACGTTCATACTGCCGCTGGAACGCATCGTGGAGGGACTCAACCAGTCGTCCATATGCGATTCCGGCGCGATGGACTCCTTGCAGATGGGTTTGAACGGGCTGCTGATCATAAGAAACCTGGCTCAGGACACTGACTCGGTGCAAGTGCTGGTCAAAGACGCGGAGATCAAATCGTTTATCCTTTTCGTCTTGAAGAAGTTCCAGTGCGTCGCCACAGGCGATAGCAAGTGGCAACTGTACGAGGGCAATGCGACCTTCTTCAACGAATTGACGCATTACACTCTGGACTTGATGGAAGCTATCTCATCCTATATCGCGCCCGCCATGAAAGACGACCATTACTTCCAAACGCTAGTGTCCATCTTGAACTACACAAAGGACAGATATATGGTTATTTCCATATTGAGGTCTCTCTCGAGACTGCTAGTCAGGTCCAAGGCTAATGAGGAGAGTGCGGCCGATAATTTGGACCATAAGACCCTGTCTTTGATCGTGTCCTTTTGTTGGTGGAATGCGACAGCGAATTGATCATTGCCTCGTTGGATTTCCTCTATCAATACATTTTGCCCGGTTCCCAAAGAATCACGGAATTATTCAACAGTAAAGAGTGCTCTTTGATACTGGAGGCCACACTACCCAACCTGCTGTCATACAATATCCCCACGCCGGACTACGGTTCTTTGCAAAAGCACAAGATCAAGTTGGAGAAAAGATTAAAACCTCCTGCGCCCAAGGAACCGCCCAATTTGTCTGACGATCTGTTCCAACAACTGTTCAGATTGAACGAGCCATTGAGGTCTACCACTTGGTTGAGATGTTGCTTTGAGCCCGTTCAAGAAGCAGAATTTACACAAATATCGCTTTGGAGATCGTACGAATCCAAATTCGGTCAACCGGTGCGTGAATCTGGACGGAAATTACTGCCTGCCGTGGAATTCATCAAAAACGTTTCTAACGCTTTCCATAATGCCGCTGCCATCGTGATTGCTGACCCGGTGACTGGTAAGAAAAGATTCGTCATCAAGGGCATTCAACCAAGATTCAAGGCTTTGAGCATTGCAGACGGAGAAAAGGAATCGCAGGTCCCCATTTCGGCGTTAAAGTCCAAATTTTTGAATGAGACTAAGGAAATTACACCGGCAAGACAAAATAGTATACCGGACGTAAATTTTCCTCAGGAACTATCAGATGTCGCTAAAGTTGCCAGTACATTCTTGTGTCTTCTGTCCAACGACACAGACGATGGTGTAGGTTCCACATTTTGTCAGCGCATCAGACCGTTAGTTCTACACAAATTGGCAGATATACCACCTTTAACGTTGGCATTGTCTGAATATATGGAAAATACATCGGGATTGTGAAAGAAAAAAAAAATCGGTTGGGCTGAACTTTAAAAAAAAAAAGTGAAGATTAGTATTATTGTGTTATAAATATATATATATATATCATTTTATATAAAGAAATATATTACTATTATTAAATAAAGAGTTTCTTTAACAAACGGACTAAAAAACCACTCTAGATAAAATGAGAGAGCCAAAAAACAAACTATAATAAAGCATATATGAAGCGTCTAGCAAAGATGCAGCCGATGAGAAGATCAGTTTTTAACATCGTAGGATCTTCTGAATTTATCATCGATGTTAGTCAAGTAGTAAACGCCAGATTGCAAATGCTCGATAGAACCTTGAGGCTTGAAATCCTTCTTTAAATGAGCGCTTTCTCTTAGGCCGATAGCAGCTTCATAATCAGTTGGAGTTTCAGAGATTCTCTTGCCCAATTTGTTAGTGACATCCATTTCCTTGATAATGTGTTGGACGTCACCAACAATCTTACAGGAATATAGAGAAGCAGCCAAACCGGAACCGTAGGAGAATAGACCGACACGCTTTCCTTGTAAGTCGTCAGAGCCAACGTAGTTTAATAGAGATGCAAAGGCGGCATATACGGATGCGGTGTACATGTTACCTGTGTTTGTTGGGACTATCAAAGATTTGGCGACTCTTTCCTTGTGGTATGGCTTAGCAACATTGACAAAGGTTTTTTCAATGTTCTTGTCGGTTAGTGATTCTTCGTAATCGTGCTTGGCTAATTCGGCGTCAACTTCTGGGAATAGTGCAGGGTTGGCTCTGAAATCATTATATAGTAATCTACCGTATGATTTGGTGACTAGTTTACAGGTTGGCACGTGGAAAACGTTGTAATCGAAGTATTTCAAAACGTTCAAAGCATCCGAACCAGCGGGATCGCTAACCAACCCTTTAGAAATAGCCTTCTTGGAATAACTCTTGTAAACTTGATCTAGGGCCTTGACGTAACAGTTCAATGAGAAATGACCATCCACGTAAGGGTATTCACTGGTGAAGTCTGGCTTGTAGAAATCGTAGGCGTGTTCCATGTAAGAAGCTCTCACGGAGTCGAATACAATTGGGGCATCGGGACCGATCCACATAGCAACAGTACCAGCACCACCGGTTGGTCTTGCGGCACCCTTGTCATAGATGGCAATGTCACCGCAAACGACGATGGCGTCTCTACCATCCCAAGCATTAGATTCGATCCAGTTCAAGGAATTGAATAGCGCGTTGGTACCACCGTAACAGGCATTTAGGGTGTCGATACCTTCGACGTCGGTGTTGTCACCCAACAATTGCATCAAGACAGACTTGACAGACTTGGACTTATCGATCAATGTTTCTGTACCGACTTCTAGTCTACCAATCTTGTTGGTGTCGATGTTGTAACTCTTGATCAACTTGGACAAGACAGTTAGAGACATCGAGTAGATGTCTTCTCTGTCATTGACAAAAGACATGTTGGTTTGGCCTAGACCAATTGTGTATTTACCTTGAGAAACGCCGTCAAACTTTTCCAGTTCGGATTGGTTGACGCATTGAGTTGGGATGTAGATTTGAATACCCTTGATCCCGACGTTTTGGGGTCTGGCTTTTTGTTCAGTGGTCTTTTGTTTCTTTAGTTCAGTCATTGGCAAGTTGTTTTGTGTAATTGTTGTTGCTATTGCTGCCTGAGCCACCTCTTCCTTACCACCAGACTTTGGTTGAGGCTCTCATGCTGCACCTTTTATAGGAATCCTCGTTGCGAAAATTGGCGAGGCACCCAAACAGCTCCGCCCGATGAGGCCGAATGGAACCTACTTTCAACACTCTCGTATAATCAACAGCCCGGTTCATTTTCGACACGATACAGCAGCCATGGGGATTGTGGATATTGTAACTTTATGGTATTATGTAACATAGTATGAAAAAATTTTCTATTGTATATACGAAGCTTATTCCGTTAAAAGACGAAGACTTGATCGTCCCCGGAGCTTTTCGTTGAATTGACCTTCCAGCCTAGTTCCTTGGCGTATTGCATGGCCAACTTGTTCATTTCATCGGGCCCACAGATCAAGAGCCTGTTATCATCCGAATATTCCGGCAAGTACTTGCTCATCTGGTCCTTGGTGATGTAGCCGACATCTCCGGTCCACGTGTCGGTTGGGTAGTGTACCACGTAGTGGATTTGCAAGTGTGGGTATTTTTCGGCCATCTCGTCTAGCTCTTCCTTCAATAGAATATCGTTTTCGGTCTCGTTGGCGTACAAGAGCGAGACTTTGGTCAAATCTTCGGGAACAGTGACGACTTCATTCAAGATCTGTAGGACTGGGGTGATACCTGACCCACCAGCCACAATTCCCAAATGTCTGGAGGAATTTGGTTCGTAGTTCAACGTGCCTATGGGCCCCATGAAGTCCACGGTATCGCCAGTACTTAAGCCGGCGAAATACCTAGAGACTTTACCATCAACGTAAGTTTTAACCACCAAGTCCAGGTGCCCGTCTTCCAACTTAGAGCTTATTGGGTTGTAGTATCTAATCTCATCTTTACCATCGATGGGGACACGCACGGCGACGTGGTGGCCAGCAGGGATATCCAAGCTCTCCAATCTTGTCTTCAACTTGAAGCGATACAGAGCGGTGTTCTTGGAGATAAGGGTTTGATCTTCCAGTTCTAAGGCAGTCCACTTGTTTGGATACAGCGATCTTCTTCTTTTGTAAGCTGTGTACGCCCTAGTGAACATGATTATGAAGAGAACGGGCAAACTCCACAAGATTCTCAATTCACCAGACATATACGTAGTGATGGCGACACCGACTAAGTATAGCGCGGCAGGGATGTAGATCCCATGCATCGGCTCGTCTAGAACATTGACATGATCTTCTGTTTCCTTCGACATCTTCTACACCGGCTACTTCAGGTATTTCCTTTGTTACAAGTTTGGGTGGCAACGAGATGAGCTTCAACTGGTTTGTTTTTTATAAACGTTTTTGACTTGGAATAATGTGGAAAATTTCAATATTGCGCGGAATAACGAAAAATAAATCGATTGAGCATGCTCTTGTGGAAGAGTTGTGGAAAAGAGCTAAAAGGAACTTCACAAGAGGTATCTTCATTGTATATGTACACACACGCTATGTAAATATGTATCTATGGGTAGGTAGGTAGGTGGGAAAGGGAAAAAAAAATAGGAGGGGTAGAAGGATAACGTGTCATTAAAACTCTTCGGCATAGGAATCGGCGCCCACTTCGATATAATCTCTTTCTAAAGCAGCCAAGTCTTCTCTAGCTTCGGTGAATTCACCTTCTTCCATACCTTCACCGACGTACCAGTGGACGAAGGCACGCTTAGCATACATCAAGTCGAACTTTCTGTCGATTCTCTTCCAAGCCTCGGCGATGGCGGTGGTATTGGATAACATACAAACGGCTCTGTCCACAGAAGCCAATTCAGAACTTGGTATTACGGTTGGTGGCTCGTAACAGATACCGATCTTGAACCCTGTTGGACACCAGTCCACCATTTGTACGGTTTTCTTGTTCTTGACCTGTTCGACGGCTCTTTGGACATCTCTTGTCACTACGTCACCTCTGTACAGTAGACAGTTGGCCATGTATTTACCCTTTGTTGGGTCACACTTCACCATTTGGTTGCCGGGTTCAAAACATGCGTTTGTAATTTCGGAGACAGAGTTGGACTCATGGGTGGCTCTCTTATTGGACAAGATGGGAGCGTATGAAACCAAGGGGAAATGGATTCTGGGATATGGAACCAAATTGGTTTGGAATTCGTTCAAATCGACGTTCAAAGAACCATCGAATCTTAAGGATGCTGTTACAGATGACACCACTTGAGCAATCAACCCATTTAGGTTGTCAAAACTTGGTCTGGAAATGCTCAAGTTTCTCTTACAGATATCGTAAATAGCTTCATTATCGACCATGAAGGTACAGTCGGCATGTTCCAGAGTGGTATGTGTGGTTAAAACGGTGTTGTAAGGTTCCACGACGGACGTGGACAACTGAGGTGCTGGGTAGACAGCGAATTCCAATTTAGATTTTTTACCGTACTCGTACGATAAATTTTCTAGTAGGAGAGAACCCAAACCGGAACCGGTACCACCACCGAGTGAATGTGTGAACAAGAACCCTTGCAACCCGTCACATTGGTCGGCCATCTTTCTGATTCTTTCTTCAACTTCGTCCACTATTTCTCTACCGACGGTATAATGGCCTCTTGCATAATTGTTAGCGGCATCTTCCTTCCCATTAATCAATTGTTCTGGATGGAAAAGATCCTTGAAACGGCCTGTGCGTACTTCGTCAATGACATTTGGTTCCAAGTCCACGTAGATGGCTCTTGGTACGAACTTACCGTACCCTGTTTCATGGAAAAAAGTCGAAAATCCCTCTTCTCCTCCCTTAGGTTTTGATAGACCGTCTTCCAAATGACCGTCTGACTTGATACCGTGCTCGAGTGAGTACAATTCCCAGCATGCGTTACCGATTTGACAGCCTGCTTGACCAACTGCACAAATATATATATATGTGAAACAGTTCATCACTCCCCGTATAAAGAAGGCACAAAGTTCTCCATAGTAACGGAGTCGATTGTGTGAGCTCCTTCTACCACAGAATGTGAAGAAAAGTTAAGCGAAACAAACAGTTAGTAAGAAATATCAAAATAAACCAATCGCAGGACCCGAATTGAACCAGATCACATTCAGATCAGATCAGATCAGATCGAACTAGATGCCATCACTCATGGGAAGCGATTACCCTCGGTTCCTGGAGCAGAAAAAACGCAATCAAACATACCGTTGATACTGATGACTTCTCTCATTGTCCCCTGTGCCGTGCTTAGCCTGTTCAGTGCGCTGTGATGTGATATTTCAGCTGTGTTTACGGTTTCTTCTAGACATGCAATTTCTAAAACGTTTCGCAATTTTTGAGGCCTCGAGATGTTTCACTCCGGGTAACGTTAAAGGCGCGAAAAAAATAGTGCTAATGTAAGTGACAATGCCTGTGACAATGCCTGTGATAAAGAATGGTTCAACAAGAACGAGAGAGTATTTTTCTGGAAATGAAAGTTTATCGTATAATAAATATGTAGCCTGACAGTATTTATAGATTATGTACGTTTATAATTGTTTTTTTGTATTAGTTCTAGTATACAAGTTTCTCATTGAAACTTTTTTGAAATTGATTCAGTAAGCTCAATGTTGAATTTGAGATGGAGAAGAAGATTCGACATCGTTCATTTTGTTTCTGTAGTTGAGCGTACCAGGGTCGATTTCATCGTGGTATTTCTCGTTGATTTCTTCCAGGGTCTTTCTCTTGGTTTCTGGAATCAACAGAGTAGTGAAGATACCTAATAACATAAACAAGGCAAAGATTTCCATGACGTGAGGTAACCAACAGTTAGTGGCCTTACCGTCCTTGGCACAGTTGTGGTTGATCAAAGTACCCAAGGCAGTTTGGGCGATAATGGCACCAATCTTACCGGATGCGGCAGAAATACCATGAGCAGTAGATCTGTAACGGGTAGGGAAACACTCACCTGGAACGATAAATGTAGTAGTGTTTGGACCGAAATTTTGGAAGAATTGACAGATGACGTAAAGAGCCAATAGACCATGGTCACCAATCTTATGGTATGCAAACCCAATGACACAGAACAGAATAGTCAAAATGATGAAACCGGCCAATTGGATTGGCTTTCTACCAATGATATCGACAGTGAAAACACTCATCCAGTAACCTGGTAAAGAACCAGCACAAATCAAAATCAAGTTACCGACAGCAGAATCGTACAACTTCTTGTAAACGTTCTTGGAACCAGCGTAACCGATGGTTTGCAAGATAATGGCACTGTTCAAACTTAAACCGTAGAAGGCAACATCCAACATGAACCATGAACCGGCAGTACCCAATAAGATCTTACCATATTTCCATTGACCGAAATGCTTGCAGAAATCTTTGAATGAGGCCTTTGGAGGATGCATGTCGATGGATTCGACAGCGGTTGGAGCTCTTTCCAAACCGTGGATAGCCATGTCATCGTCGCTGGTGCCGTAGAGTTTCTTTTCAGCTTCTTGTTCCTTCTTTTCAACACGCAACAATTCAGCATTAACGTCTAATTGATATCTTGGGGATTCTGGAATGGTCAATCTGAAGTACAGACATAGCAAACCTGGCACGGTACCTAAACCAATAAGCACTCTCCACATTTGGTCACAAGCTTTTTGACATCTGGCGTCACATTCGGCACCGGAGTTAGCATAGTTTAAGTCATTCTTGTAAGCGGCAACCAAAATAAGGGCGATGATACCACCTGAGATTTGACCCCAGGCTTGGTTGGCGAAGACGGCACCCATGATGGCACCTCTCCATTTGGTAGTAGCAAATTCAGAAGTAATAATAGAAGATAGAGGGTAGTCACCACCGATACCGATACCCATGACAATACGGTAGAAGGTCAAAACGGCAACGAAGTTGATGGCAGGAGAGTGAGCGACGGTGGTTTGCAAAATGGTACAAACAATCATGATAATAAGTTCCAAACCATAAATCTTCTTACGACCAACGATATCGGCCAAAGTACCGAAACCGACTTGACCAATAACAGTACCGACAGAAGTGGAAACCTTCAACAAGGTTTGACTGGAAGCTGGCATGTCACCGTGCCAGTAGACATAGGACATCATGGAGATACCCAAGTTGATGGCGAAGATATCGTACGAATCGGTCAAGAAACCAACACCGGCAATGGAGATGGTCTTGACCTGTTGCCAACCGAAACCTTCGTTATCAATGGATTCCAAAGCCAATCTTCTTCTTTCCAAAGGATCTTCGATATGGGCGAAATCATTCAAATGATTGTGGAACGCCAGGTTACCACCTTCAGTCAAGTTTTCCCTGTGAAGACTTCTTTCAGCAATACTAATATTATCTTTAGCAACGGAACTCATCTTTGATGTATTCTTGTTGTTTGTTTGTTGTGGCTTACTGATCTATGAGATGAGACAAGTTAAAAACTACAAGAGAAGATCCGATCTATTTCAAACAAGAAGGGATGGACCAGTCCATATATATATGCGATGACCATGGGTGCGAATGGGCATTAACGGCGTGCAAATATTGTTGCATTGTGCTGCCAAAGAGGAATAATAATTGGCTCACAGATGGGAATGCATTAATTAATGAGTAATACGCACGTTTTTCACTCCAGCTAATGAGCAGGCAAAGTGCGAAGAGAGGGATACGAGACGCCGTACCCACACTTATCGTGCTTAGATTGCAGTGGTTGCTTTGGTTGCGATGAGCTGTGGTCACCATAATCAATTTACCGTCGCTCATTTACGACCCACGTGGAAGAATTAATATACCCACGTGGACGCTAAGATTGGCACCCTGGCAGCGCTGCGGTGTGGGGGACGGGTGTTGGAAGGGCCGGGTAACGCCCTTTGCAATAGCCGCCGGCCGCTGGCAGGACCCTCGTGGGCTATAACGACGCTACTGCACGCAGACATGCGTCCTACTGTTTGATGACAGTTCTTGGCATCCGATCTCGGTGCAGATCTCGGGCATTGCGCGCCGGTTGTGTCTATTATTCTGCTCTATAGCTTAATATTACCCATGATGAAAGATTAATTGACTTCGTTTCTTTTTTTCTGGCCCACGTTTCTTTTTTTTTTTTTTTAGTGTCTCTTTTCTTTTCTTTTCTTTTTTTTTTTTTAATACTTTACCCGGTGCTCTCATTTTCCATTGATCCTGTTCTCCGGGTAAACTAGATCACGTGATTGGTGATTTTTCTGATTGTCTTTTCATTTCTTTATCTTTCTTCTCTAGTAAAGTAGATGAAAAAAAGGTGAAAAAATTCAATGGTAATTTTTTTAGTCAGGGACCCTAAATTTACGTGCGGTGGTGGTGATTCCGATTGTATAAGTAGTGTTAAGTTTCTTCTCATATAATAGTAGCATACACACGAACACCCCCCTCCCCGTCAATCAGCCAATGTCATCGAATAACAGGAAAAAGCTGCTTCTGATGGGCCGGTCCGGCTCCGGTAAGTCTTCAATGAGGTCGATCATCTTTAGTAATTACTCTGCCTTTGACACAAGAAGACTGGGTGCTACCATCGACGTGGAGCACTCGCACTTGAGGTTTCTCGGTAACATGACGCTGAACCTGTGGGATTGTGGTGGGCAGGATGTGTTCATGGAAAACTATTTCACCAAGCAAAAGGACCACATTTTCCAGATGGTGCAGGTGCTGATCCATGTGTTTGACGTGGAGTCCACGGAGGTACTCAAAGATATCGAGATATTTGCCAAGGCGTTGAAGCAGTTGAGGAAGTACTCGCCGGACGCCAAGATCTTTGTGCTTCTGCACAAAATGGACTTGGTACAGCTGGATAAAAGAGAGGAACTGTTCCAAATCATGATGAAGAACCTGAGCGAGACGTCGTCGGAGTTCGGCTTCCCGAACCTGATAGGCTTCCCCACCTCGATTTGGGACGAGAGTCTGTACAAGGCGTGGTCGCAGATTGTGTGTTCGCTGATACCTAACATGTCCAACCACCAAACGAATTTGAAGAAGTTCAAAGAGATCATGAATGCCATGGAAATCATTCTTTTTGAAAGGACGACTTTCCTTGTGATTTGTTCCAGTAATGGCGAGAACAGCAACCATGACGATGGCTCGAACAACGGCACTGTCCTGCTGGACCCGAAGAGATTCGAAAAGATCTCCAACATCATGAAAAACTTCAAGCAAAGTTGCACGAAGCTGAAGAGCGGGTTCAAGACGCTGATACTAAACAACAACATCTACGTCAGCGAGCTGTCTTCCAATATGGTCTGTTTCATAGTGCTGAAAGATATGAATATTCCGCAAGAACTAGTGTTGGAGAACATCAAAAAGGCCAAAGAGTTTTTCCAATGACTGAACGAATGAACGCATGACTTTATGAGGTTATTATAAATTACGTATGTACAAATGCGGTTTGGCGTAGAGAATAAAGGGAGATTAACATAAGAGGTAAAAAAAAATAAATAATCACAGATATATATATATATGGGACAGTGGTAGGATAGGCCGTTTGTGACGGCTGCTTTGCTGTGCCTTGGTCATCCATCGTTTCAAAAAGTGGGAATATATAAATAATAAAACATCATCATGCGCATAGTTTTTTCTTTTTGGAATGTGCTTGTGAGTTCGAGAAAAGGATGCAATTAAAGGAAAACTGTACCTGCTACCGGTGAAAGAGCATGCCGGTTTCATCTATAACCCTTTAAAGAAGTCTCTTTTAAAGAATGCTAGCTTGATCCAGTCGAAAAAGACCTTGAATCTCGATCTAGCAGACAAAATCATTGACAGGTATAGGATTCTCCATAGGTAGAAGGTCATCAACCCCCCGCCGGTATAGAATGTTCTCTTACCTGAACGGATAGTAGCGATGGCCCTTTCGGAACCAAGGTATGCTAGGGCACCCAAGTCGTTGTACTTGAAAGGTTTGAAGTTGTTTTCTTCGAATAGCAGATCGATCTTGTCCTTTCTTGAAGAAAGAGTTTCTTGGAAGTTTGGTAATTGCGCCATTTTATCAAAACTCTTGGCTAAGTATTCGGCCTCTTGATGCGCCACTTGGGCGGTTGGGGGCAATCCAGCAAAGGCGTTATCACCGATGGCGAAAATGTTGTTGCTACCTTTCACTTGCAAAAAGTTATTTACCGCCAAGCCTCTCTTGGACGAGTTCTGTTCGGGGATTTTTTGGAAAAGGTCGGTGACCAAGGGTCTTGCCTTGTTACCTGTGGCCCAGATTAAAGTACCGTATGGGATAGTCTCTTCGGTGACTTTACCGTCTTCGTGTTTGGTCTTTGCTAGTAGTTTTTTGGCTTCCACTTTGGCCACAGCCGTTCTTAGATGAACTTTGATCGAGGTGTTTTCCAGATGGGATTGCGCATACGACGAAAGCTTTTTCTCGAACATGTTTAAAACGATGGGTAGAGCCTCGACCAAATGGATTTGGACTTCTTCGGCCAATGCGGGCAAAAACTTCCTCAAGTCCTGGAGGACATAATCCTGCAGTTCACCGGCGACCTCCACACCAGTGGGCCCACCGCCCACCACGACAATGGACAATAATCTTTTTCTTTCAGGGTCGCCCTTGGGTAGCAAGTTGGCCTTTTCCAAGTTGGCGGCAAAACTCTTCCTGATTTCTAACGAGTTTGGGATTTCCTTCAAAAAGTGGCCATACTCAGTGACCCCGGGAATACCAAAAGTATTGGGCTCTGCTCCCACCGCGCTAATCAAGTAGTCGTACTTGATCTCTGCTGGCTCTGCCTGGTGCAGCCCCAAATGGTTTTCAGGCTGTGACAACTGGCTCACAGTGGATAGTGACTTTATAGTGACAGTATTTCTGTCAGGGTTGATAGAAGTCGCCTCTGCTTCATAGTAGGTGACGTTACCCTTTTTCTTAAGAGCAAAATTCACAATCGGTTCGATGATGGACTTTTCGTCGACTGTCCCCACCGGAGCTGAAGGTAGCAATGGCGTGAATAGAAAGTAACTCCGGGGAGAGATAATAGACACATTGTATTTCTTCGTGTCGATATGCTTCAGAAAGGAAATAGCCCCCCAACCGGAACCCAGTATCAGCACGTTCGGTTTGTCGCTGTGTTGAGGGTCAATCACCTTCATGGTCTTGAAAGACGTAGGACCGGCCTCGGAGTTTTCTACGCCCGTGGACTTCGTGGAGGCAAACCTGATGAGCGTGTTCGTGGACGATAACAGTTTCCTGTTACTATACAGCTTCTTCGATAGCATGACTATATTTTTTTTTTTACTTTTTTTTGGTAAGTATGTAATTCAATGATGTGATCCGATCTACAACCCCACTACTCAAACCCTTCAATTAGTAATAAGAGATACTGTCCCCACTATATAAATACTTCTTATATATAACCTGGCAATGTTGCAAATACCGGCAATAACTTAGAAGGCTAAGGGGGGAGAAACCTTTAAATCGGGGTACCCGGCATGACAATTCTCTCTTGTGATTGGTCGCTTGGCGGACAATAAACAACAAGCGCATTTTGAGGCATTTCAGCAGCCGTGAGCGTTTTGTACATGTTCACAGCATACTTTCCAATGAGTCGCTCTTGGAAGAGAGACCTTTGCCTGGTGGGATAGTGTCTGTGGTCCTTGAGCCGTAAAGCGCAAGAATAATAGGTTCGTCGCTAGGGACATGCAGCACCTTGTGATGGATGTTCTTGGTAGCAATAGAAGGCAGTAGGCCCAGTATCGCACGGTGCTGTTGATTTCCATCAGGGAATGCGCTCACTCACTGATGGTCTGGCGTAATGTAGATTTTAACGCCTTTTCCATGGCACGTGCGTGTCACGTGCCCGCTTTCCCAATCGGGCAGTGCCGTTTTTCCAATATGGTTTCCCGATTAGGAAAGAATATAAATAAAAACACAAAATAAGATAATGTAAACATTTTGACATTGCAGCAAGGAAAAGTTTTTTTGTCTCTTGCACTTGCACAAGAAGATTGCGAAACCTTCAAAAAATGGCTTGTTCGTTCCCTCTTGTTCTTGCAGTTGTAGTCCACTAAAGGAAGCAAACAACAATGAGCCAAAGTCCATCGGTGTCGCCAAGAAGGACTCTTAACAACAAATCATCGTACATTAGCAGCAATGGGGGACCGCTTCTGCCCCCTGCGCAGTTGGACCTGAACCAGCAACCGGTGCTGAATTTCCAGCAGAAGGCGACATTCGACTCGAACCAACAGTTCTTCTACTATCCGGACTCGCCTACGAAGAAACCACGGCCAAGGTTCAACAGCGCCTCGCAAACCAACAAGGACAGTAACGAAAACTATTATACTAGCGGTAACAACGGCAACAACGGCAACAACAGGTCGTCCAGATATCCAAATACCACCAGCACTGCTAACGTCAATTCTAACCCGCACCATCAGTCGGTGTCTCATATAAACTCCAAATCTCTTAGATTCCACCAAACTAAGGAGGCAGACAGCATACAGGATATCCCGTTCCCTTCCAGGACGTGCACCGCCAAGAGGTATTTTACCAAGCCAATAGATCTATACGGAACCAGAAACAACTGTAGCACCGTCATGCCCGGATTGATGAGTTCCCCAACGAAGTCAAAGGCAAACTTCACCATCAAGAAGTCTATCTTGCCCAGATGCGTGATCACCACATATAAATTACCGTCACCGGTATACAAAACAATAGACGATATATCGAAAAAAATCATAATCTTACAAATTTCGTTGAATTTTGAGAAAAGTTACCATTTTTTGCAGCCCATTCAGCTGTCTACCAATAAAAAGACACGGGTATCGAAATCAATTGAAGAATTATGCAGAGATCTGTTGTCACCACCACCACCATCTAAATCACAGCATCAACTGCAGAGCAACATCAAGCCCATGAAGAATGCTCAGAACACCAATACCAAGCAGAGAACCAGTATCAACGCTGGCACAAACGCCAATGAGAGTTTTGAATTGAGTTTTGACGGGAAAGCGATGGACAGATCTGATATATTTCGAATGGTGGACTCATTTAGCATAGCCATCTCAGATGATGATGATGACGACGATGACGAGGATTCCTTTCAGCAGAGAAATAGGAACAGCAGAATCTTGCCTGCTGAGATACTAAGCAATGGGCCCTTGAAATGATATAGGATTATGTGTATGCTGTCTATAGTATCTGTATACAAATACATTTTACTTTTTTATTTTCAGTTTTTTATCTACACATTAAATTTTAATATTAGTTCTCATGATAAAAGATTGAAAGTAGAAGGCCGACATAAACAAGAAAGACACACAAATGGACTCAAGTTCATAACAGAAGAAAAACGGTACTTGTAACAACAATCTTTTTTCACACGATCAGATATCCTATCTCATATTTTAATCAGGTCGGTAAGTTCCCATTGCGTAGCTCTCTCTCTCCTACAATGCTCTACTGCAGTATCACCAGGCAAGTTTATGTCCACCCCGCACAGATCAGGTGTACCCAATACGATGGGTGGTACGTACGAGTCTTGTACAGTGTGTTCTTAACGGGCTCCTTTTAGTTCATAGTATGTTGTGTTTCCCTTATTTAATTATATGTATTTAAGGTCAGCCACCCCTTAGTTCTTGAAAAAAAAAAAGGTTAACATGTAATGCCCATCAACCTTTATACTGGTGTAAAATTCACAGGGTTATGTGCAACTGGAACATCAAGGGAATATCAGTTACAGCACTAAGCTGCACTATTTTTTTGTTCTGTCCTTTTTTTTCTTTGATTTAGTCAATATGAATAGTCAAGCAGAAGACGCGCTACCAACATTAAATCACGAGGTCTCATCTTCTTCCACGTCAGTTCTCAGCTCCTCTAGTGAAGAAGATCTTACACATCAAAAATCCCTAGACACCAATTAACTAAAGAACAGGTTAAAAAAATCCGGGAGGAACGAGCTCAAAAAAGACAGAGCCGCAGGAACTCACTAATATCCCAAGGCAAGGATCCCGATTTCCCCACTCCTGATTTGCAATTCATCAAGAGGCCCTTTCTGCACTTGCACCATGAAATTGCGCAAGGCTCCACGGAATCCACGCCGAACTCATTGGACGTTAAAATAATGACCTATAACACTTTAGCACAAACTTTGATTAGGAGGAATTTTTTTCCACAAAGTGGTTCTGCACTGAAGTGGCACAAGAGGTCAAAAGTCCTGGTCCACGAATTAAAAACCTATAAACCCGATATTGTATCATTACAGGAAGTCGATTATAACGAACTGAAATTTTGGCAAGAGAATTTCCGTAAGTTGGGGTTTGATTTGACTTTCAAAAGGCATGACGGGAAAACACATGGACTATTGATTGCATGGAACAGTGGTAAATTCCAGCTAGAAAATGAGTGGATGCTAGACTATGATAATATCTTGGCCGGGAATGCTATCCCTGCAAGAACAAGAACGAAAAACATTGCGCTTATAGCATCACTACGTCTCAAGAACATATCAGATCCATCCACCGATGGTGTCATTGTGGCAAACACGCATTTATTTTGGCACCCTTTTGGAGTTTTTGAGAGGCTGAGACAATCTTATTTAGTATTAGCAAAGATTCAAGAAATCAAAGCTTGTCCAAAGTATAACGGATGGCACAGTGTATTGATGGGAGACTTTAACACTGAACCTGAAGAACCACCGTATCTGGCTATTACAAGAAAGCCAGTGGCACTAACAGGCTCGGCAAGGGTTATGGCAGAGTGCTCATTGGCGTATCGATATTCCAAGAAAAGAAATGGAGAGGAAGGCGGCCAAGATGATGAAGAATGCGATGAACAATCTAGAGGTGAAGGCCGCTTTAACCAGCCACAAAACCCTAAACCTAAATCTTTCACAGCAACAAGCGAACAGAAGGCTTTAGTAGATCAGCTAGTCGCGCTGCACAATTCCTTGCACGTGAGAGGAGTATCGTTGTACGGGCTAGGATACGGTAAGGTACAACCTGAGAACTCTCACGAAAGCAATGGCGAACCAGAACTATCGAACTGGGCCAACTCATGGTGTGGATTATTAGATTACATATTTTATATTGAGCACAGTGACGAACATAGTGCACACGACCAGAACCCCGTGGACGACTTTGAAAATAAGAACAACTTAAGAGTCATGGGGTACCTCAAGATGCCTCGTGCAAAAGAAATGCCCAAGCATTCCCAACCTTTTGAAGGAGAATATGCTAGCGACCACGTTTCCCTAATGTGCCAACTACGTTTTCTTTCAGGAGGGAAAATAAGTAACATGAAATAAATAAAAGCACTTATAACAAGATTTACAGGCATGTGCAAAGGTCACTAGCTAATGGGTTGGTGATTCAATAGTCAATAGGCTCTTTTTAACTAATTTAGCGTCACTTCCACCTTATATATAGCTTTACGTGCTATTTTTGGTCACCCTTCCCCTTTCGTTGCGCCTCAACGGGCTAGAAAAAAAAATGAAGCATAGAAGCACCACAACAAAACTGCCCTTTTTCCTTGTTTCAAGTCACATGTAAGGTATCCAGAAGAAACATTTAAAGGCTAGAGAGGTGCAGTTGGCTTATTGACGTCGTTCGTTTTATACTATTAAGTAAAGCTCTTTTAATCAGCTCGGACAAGCCCTACCAGAATCTGTTTTCTATTGCTTTTTGAGGAATCCAGTATGTCAAACTCAAATTCAAGAAAGCCCAGCGCAAATCATGCATACCGTAAACAGCATGATCATAACGGGATGAACGCCATGGTAGGAAATCCAATGTTGTACCACCCTGTGGACTTCATGAACGGTGCCGGCCAATATGGCCCCTCTCAACACCCGGCGTATTACACGAACTCGCCGTTGCCCAATGTTCCACCGACGCCCTTCGACACTGCTTACGGTGCTAGTCTTTTGCCATCTCATTTGTTAATGGGGTCGCCGTTTGTTTCCTCGCCTAATATGCAAGGTGGCTATAACCTTGGTAGATCATCAAAATTTAATAGGAAGGCTTATTCGAGACCCATTTCGAGCCAAAACAGCTATAACGCCAACCACAACAACAACAACAACAACAGCAACAGTAACAACGGAATGATGACTCCCTCAAGTTATTATAGAAATGGGAGAACTCTATTTTCGAGGAAAGACAACAATGCAGTAAATGTTACCCACAATATTCATAAGGGATATGAAACCAGGAACAGCAGTGGAAGAAGAACCTCTTCCAGAATCAACATTTTTGACGAGATAGACCCAGAAACCCTATTACAGAAGCCCTTTCGCATTAATTATAAGATTTTACCGGCTGGTGACGATGCTTATAGAACTCGATCGCTGCTTATTGAAAACGTGGATGATTCTGCTGATCTGCACTCTTTGGTTAAAAACTTTGTCAAATCCAATGCTCTGGAAAGTGCATATATAGTTGGCAGCAAGGAGACTGATAACTTAGAAAAAGAAGAGACTAAAAATCTATCTATTTTGATAAGTTTCTTGACTCGGGGCGATTGTTTGAACTTTTATAATAACATCTTACAAAGACTATCAGAGTTTAAGACCTTTTTAAAATCAAAATCACTGAATTTAAAATTTGTCTGCCTAAATTACGATTCCAAATCTCTTCCAACACCTGTTGAGGATGAAGAATTATCAAGAAGTGAAGAACAAGCTGCTACTGACGATGCCTCGACGATGATCAGTGCTTCGTTGCATCACGATGTCGAGAACAAAGATGCCACAAGGTCCATCATAATCGAATTCAAAAGTCCTTTAGAAAAAGCCGAATTATTCAAGGAGAAACTGCAATTTCTAGACAGATCGAAAAACAAAAGATACATCTTGGAATCCATTGATATAGTTGACACAGATGTACCCTCGAATCAATTTCCTGAAAACTATGTCGTGTTGACATTTTTAAACATCTTCATGGCGATTGAAGTCCTTGACTACTTAAAAAAATACTCTAAAAAACTAGGTATCTCCAAATGTTTCTATGTTTCTCTAACACCATTGATGGTCAGTTCAGCCAGATCTTCAGTTGCCAGTATTTACGAAAGCAAATCGAGTTCGCATCGTTTATCAACCCCATCCGTTCCCGCTGGGAATAATAATGATATCAATAATATTAATAATAATAATAATAACGGCAGTATTGGATCTTCCATTTACGGAAACTCTAATATAAGCCTGACCAGTCTGTCATCATCCGTCTCTTTGAATGAAGAGATTGAAGTATTGACGACGAAACTCCAAGGGATAGACCTTGATGGAACCATATTAGAGGTCACTTGTCATGATTATCCTACACCAGTTATCAATGAACATTCTGCCCACTTGAGTAATATTAAAATTTCAAAAACAGTAGATAATTCCAGACAATTCACACAAGACATTCCTTCGCCCCTACCACTAAATGAACACATGTTTATGACCGATTCTAATCAATCCAATGGAACAATAGTATCCCAGCAATTAATAACTGCTCCTTCTCCGCAATCTCCGAATCCGCAAATGAACCAACGAGTACTACCCAATCCAATAACCCAAAGCTTGGAGCAAAATTTCAATGTTTCAGCCAAAGTGGCTTCATCTATGGGGTCAGACATTGGTAATAGAACAATTTATATAGGAAACATTAATCCAAGATCAAGGGCAGAAGATATCTGCAATGTTGTCCGCGGGGGGATACTTCAAAACATTAAATATATAGCAGAGAAGAGGATCTGTTTTGTCACTTTCATTGAGGCTGCGTCTGCTGTACAATTCTATGCGAACTCATTTATCGATCCAATAGTTTTACATGGAAATATGTTGAGAGTAGGGTGGGGCCATTATTCTGGTCCATTACCAAAGTCAATCTCATTAGCTGTAACCATTGGGGCAAGTAGAAATGTCTATGTAAGTTTGCCCGAGTTTGCATTCAAAGAGAAGTTCATTCATGACCCCCAGTACAAACAACTGCATGAAACATTGGCGTTGCCAGACGCGGAACAGCTAAGAGAGGATTTCAGTACCTATGGTGATATCGAACAGATTAATTATTTAAGCGATAGCCATTGCTGTTGGATAAATTTTATGAACATATCGTCTGCGATTAGTCTCGTCGAAGAAATGAACGAAGAGCCTACGGGACACGATGATAGTGGTGAATTGATACCGAAAACAGCAACCGAGGAGAAGTTTGATGGCCGTTATAAAGGGCTTCTGATAAACTATGGTAAGGATCGTTGTGGTAATATAAATAAAAATTTGGTAGCAGGTAAAAATTCAAGATTTTACAAAAAAGTTAAAAGGCCGAGCTATAATATTCGTTTGAGTAAACTGGAGGAAAGAAGAAGGCAAAATGAAAACGATAAAAAGGAGTCGTTTGATAAAGTCTTGAACTTGGAATCTCTAGGTATAAGTCTCGATCCGCATAAGGGTACCGACATTGATGAAGCAGAAGCTGAAGGCACTACAGGGGCAGAGGTTGAGAATGAAGTAGAGGCTGAAAACGGAAACGAAACCGTGGGTCTCGGCGGACTAGGTCTTGGAGTAGTAAATTCTGACGTAAAACGCGCACTTTCAGATGAAACCGATTACGACGAATTCTTCAACAAATCATCAAGATCTTCCGATTCTTCGTCAGATATAGAGGTCATAATGCACTCTCCGAGCGATCCTGAATATGCCTTAAAATCGCAAACTTTAAGAAGTTCGAGTCAAACGGTTTTAAATAGTAAGAGACCGGCAAAAGTGGAAAACGAGGATGGTTTGGTGGGACTTTCACAGTTTAATCATAGATCATCACTAAAGCAAGCTCCACCAAGGGCCCCCCTCAACGTTGTCCCATAATCATTCGAAAAAGAACCAAATGCCTATTCAAGACGCTGGAATTAATGCAGAAGTAACGGACAACAAAACGAAGAAAAGAGGCTCGTTCCCAAGGCATAGAACGATACCAGGATCGGATGTAATGGCCCAATACCTGGCACAAGTTCAACACTCGACGTTTATGTATGCAGCTAATATTCTAGGGGCCTCTGCGGAAGATAACGCGTATTCTGATGAATAGGACAAAATGTTGAACCATACCGCATAGCACATGTCTATCATCCAATCCAGCAAAAGCCTAACGCAAGTCGCCCAATTTTTTCTTTCCTTTTTTTTTTCTGTATAAACTAAATAATAGTGACTATTAATAAAAGCAACGCTATTAAGGTAGATTATGCCATGTCCACGTTTGTCACAGCAATAGTTTCATGTTGAGATTAATCATTTTTCCAATCTTTTCCCATTGTCCGTACCTTTTTTCTTCGAAATTAATCAGCCGCAGGCAGCCTCTCGACTCTAAAGTTTGTAAAATTTTCTAAGGTGACGACTAATACTACATCTTAAATTAATGTTGGTACTTCATAAGAGATTGAATAGAGAGAGTGATTTTCTCTAGTAAGAGTGATTTTCTCTAGTAAGAGTAGGATGAATTCGCATTAATTTTATTGAGCAAATAAATCACACAGCATTCCGACTTAGGGAGTAACCAAACGCACGATTGCAAAGAAAACATGATTGTAGGCAAAGAGGAATGTGTAATTCAAAACCCTGAAGTGAAAACCGCAGGAAAAGAAGAGGATTACCTTGAAATCGAGAATGAAGTAGCACTAGAGGCTGAAGACTCTTCACCACGTAACAATAAAGAAGGAGCTTTAACAACAATAGTTTTGACGAATTCTGAAGATGAAGTAATGAAGACCAAACAAAAATGGCAAAACCCAAACTACTTTAAATACCCATGGCAAGAGTATCTTTTCATCTTTACTTGTATGATAAGTCAGTTGCTAAACCAATCGGGTACCACACAAACTCTTTCGATTATGAATATACTTGCAGATAGTTTTGGGTCAGATGCAAACTCAAGGTCATGGCTGATGGCATCTTTCCCACTAGTTTCAGGTTCATTCATCTTAATCAGTGGCAGAATGGGTGACATATTTGGGTTAAAGAATATGCTCTTGATAGGCTACGTTATGATTATTATATGGTCTTTGATTTGTGGGCTCACCAAATATTCTGGTAGCGATACTTTTTTTATTGTTAGTAGAGCTTTTCAAGGGCTAGGAATTGCATTTGTTTTACCGAACGTGCTGGGCATTATCGGAAATGTCTATGTAGGTGGTACCTTCCGCAAGAATATTGTGATTAGTTTTATAGGCGCGATGGCGCCTATTGGTGCAACTTTGGGTTGCTTTTTTGCCGGGTTGATTGGTACTATGAACCCAAACCAGTGGCCATGGGCCTTTTACGCATACACCATAACGGCAGTCATTAACTTAATACTCTCCATATACGCCATTCCTAATAATATACCAACAAATGTCCATCGATTTTCTATGGATTGGATTGGCTCTGGTTTGGGTGTAATTGGCCTTGTTTTATTGAATTTAGTATGGAATCAAGCTCCTATTTCAGGTTGGAACCAGGCTTATATTATTGTGCTTTTAATCATTTCTGTACTTTTCCTCGTCTTGTTTGGCGTTTATGAGATTCATTTTGCCAAAAGTCCGTTATTACCGCAAGCTGTCATGAAAGACCGTCATATGATTCAAATCATGTTATCCTTGTTCTTTGGATGGGGTTCATTTGGTATCTTCACGTTTTATTATTTTCAATTTCAATTGAATATAAGGCACTACACACCGTTATGGGCTGGAGGTTCCTATTTCATGTTCTTGATTTGGGGCATTATTGCCGCTTTACTCGTAGGATTTTCCATCAAAAGAGTATCGCCATCAGTTTTTTTGTTTTTTGCTATGGTTGCATTCAATGTTGGCTCTATAATGGCTAGCGTAACACCAGTTCATGAGACGTATTTCCGTATGCAGATGGGGACAATGATAATTTTGAGTTTTGGAATGGATCTTTCATTCCCGGCTTCTTCCATCATCTTCAGTGATTACTTGCCTATGGAATACCAAGGTATGGCGGGGTCATTGGTGAATACCGTTGTCAACTATTCCATGTCATTGTGTCTTGGTATGGGTGCCACAGTTGAAATGCAGCTTGACCCAGATGGAAAACATATTCTGAAGGGTTATAGAGGTGCTCAATATCTCGGAATAGGATTAGCCAGTTTGGCATGCATAATCAGCGGTCTTTACATGGTCGAATGCTATATAAAAGATCATAGGGCGAAAGCTGTTGCTGAAGATAAGCGCAGTATGAGCTAACGAATTGAGCTAATTATAAAAATAGATAATACAGCAATTCAATAGATTTAGATTTCCTAAAGTACAAAAAGCTTCATTTTCTGAAACAAAATGCAATATCCTTTCCTTCTGTTAAAGAAACCATCTTTGTTAATTATTGTTCACAGAAGGGTCTAGCTTAGTTAAAACTAATTTGAGTATCAAGTTTCACCTATTCCTTGAGAGTAAAACCTTTATTTAGTTTACATAATACACTTAACCCATATAATCTATTATATGTTTCATTCATTCATTTTGTGCAAAGAAAAAACAAGAACAAAAATAAAAACGAAAACAAGAACAAAAACAAAAAACAAAAACGAAAACAAAAATTAAATTAAATTAAAATTAAATGGTGGTCATGATCCTTACTATGATTGTCTCCTCTTCTCCCTTTCCCTTGTGGCGATTTCTTTCAAATCGTCGTCACTTGGTTCATAAATATGCCAAATAGTATAATGCGGTAAGCCACCAACTCTATACCCCATTTTTTTTGCCATTTTACCAAATGCTTCTGTTTCAGCGTGATTTTCAAAAGTGAATGCGGGGAACTGTACACCATTTCTGAATATTTTGGCCTTCGCTAGGATAGAAACACCCCCGACACCATCCAAATCGACCACTTCATTCGGATCGCCTCCTGCATCTCTAATATAGGCCAAATGGACTCTCCATGTTGGATATTCTGCATAACCTTCCACAATGACATCATCTTCGTCAAGTGTTTTTGCCAAATCTAGTGCTTCTCCAGATTCCATCCAAGAATTTAAGTCGTATGGTTGCTCACTATTTAAAAATGTAGGCAGCGGTCTCCAAACATTGGGGACAATAACGTCATAATTTTTACTCATCAAGTCTTGAATAACAGACCCAGGGCAAAGCTCTACATCAGCATCTCTCCAATAAACCCAAGAATGGTATGGTTTCAAAGCATTAGCAGTCAACCAGTTTCTTGCTCTTCCCATTAATTTTCTTCTTATACCTTGAACTTTCACAGCATGTCTATCGCTAAAGCCCTGGCCAATAACTTGGCCGAAATCCTTCTGAAAGACTTGGACTGATCTAAATGGCTTATCATAATTGTCATGGAAGGGTGGTGAAAATGCCTGATGAACACGGTTGATGTAATCTTCGTCCATATATTTGAGGTATAGTTTATCGGTGCCTTTAGTTTGCGAATCAATAACAGCATCAATTTCTTGAAAAATTTCAGATAGTGTACCATTTTGTAATTGTCTTGAGTATGCTATTAATGCGTCCAATGTGGTGTCACCTTCGGAACAATCGCTGACCAAAAAGGCCAAATCGATCAGTTCGTGTGGGTAAGTCAAATTCATCAGATGCTTGAACATTAAAGGTAAGACATCTGCTGCGTTCCTTAATGGGATGCATAAAAGGATATGGTCACGTGTTTCCAGACCATTTGGTGCACCTTCAAAATTTGTTAAGTCATATTTCTCCACGGTAGAATCCAAAAGCATGCTCATTTCCTCTTGGTACTTTTCATTATCTCCAGGGGTCAAAACTTCTGAACCGAATTGGGTTATTAGATAATGCTGCACACCATCATCAAATTTCGAAACCACTTCTGGGTCAATATCCTCGAAATCGTAATTATAATATTCTTCATCTTCCAGGTCTATCGTCTTATAATTCTCTGAACCCAACAGTGGGTTCCCATTTTGTATAGATATACCCAATTTCATCTCTGAAAGAAATAAAATCATCAGATATAACGACAAAACAATGATAATAACAAGGGATATGACGTTCACTGCAAGCTGAAATTTGGACGACGAAGACCGCGGCTGGTACATGTATTTACCCTTCAACGACTTGGACTCATGATGTGAACGTTTGTCCTTGCTATTATTCGAGCTACCGTTCCTTGAAATGGGCAAGCTTAGTCCATTGTCCATGGCTTTTTCTTTTATATTTGACCTTAGATTAAGAAACAAGCCCATCCTGTGTATCGATCAGTAAGTTGGTAAGCTCGAATGACCTTCACTCCACCTTCGTGTATGCTTTTTCCCCCTTTCTTTTAACTATTTCATAAGTCCCACATTTTATTCAATTCTAAATATTTCAAGCCTTGTTTCGGTATATTCACCAAAAAAAAAAAAAAAAAATTTTCTTTTCCGGAGATAAAATTGAATACGTATTATATTAAGGAATGATGAAAACCTAGTTTTCGAAAGTAGTGATTATATATTTATATCGTTATCCGTGGCTGTGGCTGTAGGAGGGGATGTTGGGGCGTTTTCATTAGGAGTGGATAGGATGGAGAAGTTTGCAGTGGTGTCTATATTGGTTGTGTTTTGTGCCACCGGCGTGGTATTTGTAGTGTCTCGTGCTGGCGCCGTGGGAGGTTCTGATTCCCCGGCCACTGTTTCCACCTGTATGCTCGACAACTCATTTTCATCTTCACTGCTGCCCAGTATACCAAATAGATTCATATCGTCGTCGTCGCCATCCGCATTCGCGTTTATGTCTATGGTAGAAACGTTTAATGCGTTGAGGTTTGTATTGTTGTCAGTAGACTCCCTTGCCTGCTCGTTGTTTAGCAGGAGTTCCAGATCGTGGCCTTCATCTTGTTCCTTTTTCTTTCGTTGCGAAATAAGCTCTTCTTGTCGACGTTTTAGTGATTTTTGTCTTTCTTCTTTGGCCAATTGTATTTTTTCCTTCTTCAGTTTCTGGACTTTGGGTAGATTGTGCATAAACAAAGTCACCGACTTGCGTAGTTGCAAATCTATGGACCTTTGTATAACTTTATGAGACTGATGCGGGTTCTTGAAAGAGTAGAGAGATTCTGAAATTTTCAAAAAAGGGTTCTTCGTTCTTTTCAATTGGTTGACCTCGAACTTAGAAACACGCTCTCTAGCCAGTTCGATCCTGTACTTGGCGTACTGTTCGATGTTTTTCTCATTGAAAGATTTCGCTATTATTGCTGGTTTCCTTTCATGAAGGGTGTTGCCCCAAATCTCCAATCGCTCGCTAGCATCAGAAGCATCAGGAAGGCGCGGCGATGGAGTGTGAGACGCTGAAGATATGCGGAAAAGACGTTTGTTTAGGTTTAGTAGAGCTCTTTCCGACTCTCCACTTTCTTTGACTATTTCTCTTTTGATAGTTTTTAGATCTGTAATTGGATGGTTGAATTCGGGTGTAAACTTGTAAGTATGATCCGGCGGGAAGTTAGGCAGCCAGCTCGGTATCAGTTTCTCCAGTGGATTGGAAGGAGGCAGCAAGACGTTGATCTCATTTTGTTGTTCTTCGATATTATT
The DNA here is from genome assembly GCA_019431265.1 of Saccharomyces x bayanus. Taxonomy (NCBI): domain Eukaryota; kingdom Fungi; phylum Ascomycota; class Saccharomycetes; order Saccharomycetales; family Saccharomycetaceae; genus Saccharomyces; species Saccharomyces x bayanus. Next base: position 900,879 of record CP080216.1, on the reverse strand, counting down.
GATTTCGTCCTCTTCATCGTCTTCGATATGCGAAACGGCGGTAAATGATGATGATTTAACCAGTTTTTCGTATTCCACGGAATGTTTCGATTTGATATGTTCTGAAATTTGAAGTTGTTGGAAAAGGGAGGCAGAGTTCAGATTGAACTCCCTAAACAATAGTTTCAAATCCGCCTGCGAAACTTGTGACCTTCTTTGTAACAGTGCCAAATTGTGTAAGTTCCGAAACATCCCGTCCATTTGGACGGCCACGAGATTGACCATCTCATCTAGAGCAAAGTTCGAAATGCAGATGTTCAACGAGTTCAATTGGAACAGGACCGATTTCTTCAGAATTTCCAGTACGGGAGCATCTATTTCCAAGTGGCTAACTTCCGTCAAATCTGGCAGGTTCGTCAACTGGACCATAGTCTGGCTGGCACCAGAACCACTCTCCGGCGTTGCAGAAGTCATTGTCCTCTATCCGTCCCTTGATTACACACTTCTTGTGCACTTGCTTGCCCATGCTTGGCATTGCTTTTTACTTTTTTTCATTACAGGTCAAGATTTTCTACAATATAAGCAACGGGTAACATCTCCAAGCACTCCAGCCGGAGTTGCATCAGTACTAATGGCCGCATTTCTTGAATCGCCATTGATTACCGCAATATTCAACAAGACTACATATGCACGCGAGCCGGACTGATGCATTTTTCTTGATATTTCGCTCCTATTTTGCAACTTATTCTATTGCGATTCTTTTTCAACTATTTTTTTTTCGTTTATGAAGCCGACGATAATATATGTGTATTTTTTTTTTTTTTTTTTTTTTTTGGTGATGAGTTTTGGAAAGAAAATGAAAAAAAAATAATTTCTAATTATTGTCAGTGGAGTTTTGGATAGATCATCTGGCGTATTTACGAAGTATCTGAATTGCATTGGAGCACGACAGTGGGCTATGGCAAAAACTTTGGCACAAGGAAGAAAACCTGGTAGCGGCAGAAAGCCAGGAAAAGGCAAGACGCTAAGAGAGGGAAGAAAGCCGGGCAGTGGTAGGAGGAGGAGGCAGGATATTGGAGGTAGAGACGCCGATGTCTCCCAACAGGATCAGGAATCGCGTCCCATCAGTTCCAGGGACATGGAAGCAGTAGACGCACTGAGAGAGTTGACGCATAGCCCGTCTTCTCACGCAGCTCATAATCCAGCAGCAGCACCGCCGCATGTAGCAGCAGCGGCCTCATTGCCTCCGTCTATAGACTACAACCAGCAGTCGTTGATGGATCAGCAGTACCAATACCAATACCAGCAACAGCAGCAGCAACAGCAGCAGCAACAGCAGCAGCAACAGCAACAGCAGCAGAGGGTGGACGTGGTTCCTCCCAAGCCCTTTATCACTCACAAAATCTTGTTATCTTCAACAGGGCACCCTGCTAACCACCTGAGTTCAACTTCGAATGCAAACCATAACCACAATCATAATATGAACGGCGGTAACGTCAACATGAACATGAACATGAACATGAACTTTAATATAAATGGAAATAATCAAGACTCCCTATCTTCTTTTCTAATGGGACCCTACAACTACTTGCAACGGCCGTTCATCGTAAAACCATACCTTGATCTGTCTGCAGGCACAGCACCACCGAACCAAGCACAACCGCAACCGCAAGCAACTCACATCACAAAGAGCACCGAGACTACGGAGAAAAACACAACTATATGACATCCATTTCAGCATACCGCTAACACGTATATGCCACATCATAATCATTTGAAAAATTCATTGATATTATATTTTTATGTGTATTTATATGTATTTTGTTTAGCAATGTATATTCAAAACTGATCTTTTATTCAGTACTAATTCAAGATCCACTTTTTTTCCTAATTAAGCACAATTTAAAAAATCTAGAAAAAAAAGTAGCTAGCGATTGCTTGAGTGGAAAAACAATACAAGCACTGAAACCAAACACAAACATGGATTCCCTGGAGGCTAGACTGCAGTTTATTCAGGTGCTGAAAAACTTGCAAAAAACGTTGCACAAGACAAGGGACTCCACCACATCGTCATCGACAAGCACACCACCGTCATCGCAGCCAAAATTGAACAATGACCCCATACAGTTCTATTTAAGAAACTACAGACATCATTACGAAGACTTCCACCAGTGTCTTTTCGATACTACCTTGAAGATGGACCCATTGGACAGATTGAATGTGGTGATATACTATATAAGAATAATAAAAAACCTGTATCCTCACTACAATTCCAGTACCAATATCGCCAAAGTGTTAAACGAAGTGTTGCTAATGGACGTAGATCTGGTTTTTGAGCTGTGCCTGCCCTGCAACGACTGGAAGTCTCTCACGAACCTGACCAGCTGCAAGGAGCTATTCCTCGACTTGTCAAGGCTAATCAAGTTCGACACCACCATCGTGTCCACACCGTCAGAAGCCACAAACCTGGACGCAACTACCTGGTACAGCGTCAAGGCAGAGAGGACCGCTCAAGACTACAAACACTCATTACAGCGAACAGAAGCACTGCTAAAGGATAGGGACTTGAAAAAGCTGGCTTTTTTCCAACAGTTTGATGCCGATGCTATGACCATCAACCCAGAATTACAAACGCTGCCAACAAACACAAACATTCTATTGCATAGGATGGAGTCAGATAGAGAATCACACAAGAGATCCAAAGAAACGAGCTGGTACATTGAAAGGCCTACAAACGACATCCTAGACGGAGCCGAATTCCAGGCGTTGTGGACGCATTTTGAAACTACTGATTCCGGGTTCGACAAGGACGACTATAAAAATATCAAGACGCTGAATGACATTGCCAAGGCATCATACATGTACTAATACCTTATGATTATATATATAATTCATACAACATTTATATATATATATTTATATAAATGTTGCGGGTAAAAACTTATCTCTTTTTCTTTGGGTTTAGGGAAAACAAAGGGCATGTTTGGAATTGGCGGCTAATTTCTCTCGGGATATACTTCCCTAAGCAATGTTTGCCACCTAATAGCATAACCGTATATGAGCAACCGCCAGCATTTGTGCAGTGGGCACGATAAATTACCACGAGCAAGACAGCCACGCATTAGAATCTGTCATTATCCCATTTCACTGACACACAAAACAAGACTCTTTCATTGAAAGGGAAATCAAGCAATTTTGGAAAATAAGGTGCTTCCTCCCACCTTTTACCTCTGGACTTGTCCGCTTTTTTGGAAATATTGAACTCGCATTCTGGTTAATTGCACACGACGATTACTACGCTTTTGAACTCGGACTTTGTTGGATGGAGTTTCCTTGAATTCACCTGCGAAAACCAAAAGAGTAACCGCTACAAAGTCTTTCTGTTCTTCTTTTATAACGATTTCACCCACTAAAGCGTCTTCACGAAATTACTTCGGAGAAGGTGCCTGATTACAAGTTTAGGAACTGAAAGAAAATAACTTACACAATAGCCCAAGGAGATTTCGGTAAGATTGTTACAACCACTTTCTCTTTGCACGTAGAAGACAAGATGCAATTACTCGTTAAAGCTTTTACTCTCTTTTGTTATACACGGCTATGGCCTTTTCGCTTTTCCTATTCGTAATATTTATTCGCCTCGGATTGTTTCGCCCTATTTTTTGGTTGCTAGGCCCTTCCCTTCGCCTTTTTTTGTAATTTTTTATTTGAGCTATCATCACCTAATAAGAAAATTTTCTAGAATCATTCAACAAATTAAAAGGTAATAGCAAGCTTAGAAGTATCTCTAAACTTTATCTCTGTCTATTTGCCACTAGCTAGCTCGACTCTTATCGTATTTTCAACAGAAAACAATTGTTGCCTGTTGTGGTTAACGAATTTACAGTCGAAACAGCAGCTTTGAGATATTCTCTGGGGGAAACAAAAATCTTGAAATGACTTTTACGTTCTCCACTTCATCAAGGAAAAATGGGAGACCACCTTTAAAATCAGTTTCCACAGAAGACAACATTCATTTGTTAAGAAAACAGCGTCAACAGCAAGCGTCAAGGAATTCTACAGAGAGTTCACATAATCCAAATAGTAACCTTACATCACTCGCTATTGATAATCGGGAAGATGATGTACGCAGCGCATCAACAACGAACTTGGACCGTTTGCGACAGGAGCAAGAAGAGAACTTATTAGAAATGGACTGTACCAAATCAACACTGCTTCATAGAGCAAACATGTTGGTGGACGTCCTACCATCTTTTGAAATGTATAATGCCTTGCACAGACATATTCCTCAAGGGAACGTTGATCCAGATAGGCATGATTTTCCGCCTTCTTATCAAGAAGTTCGTACGCAAAGAATGACTATATTACCCACTACTGATAATTCTGTGGAAAGGTCACCATTAACAGCAGTACTAGATCCTGAAAATCCATGTAATAGTAATAGCACTCATTCCCTTTCCAACCTACACCCTTTACAAACGCAACATCTTACACTAAGTACCACAGGTCAACCACGCCATTCTTTATCAGATACTAATATTAGCCAAATACCATTTGATGATCTAAACGACTCAGATAATATTTTTATAGATAAATTATACACCTTGCCCAAAATGACCACTCCAGTTGAAGTTGATATAAGAATAACGAAAACTGCATCAATACCTCACGAGCGTCCCGAGGAACAATCCATACTAAAGGAATATACTTCCGGTGATATTATTCATGGTTATTGTTTGATTGAAAATCGATCTCCTCAACCTTTGAAATTTGAAATGTTTTACGTTACCTTAGAAGCATATATATCAGTAATCGATCGCCAAAAGGGGAAAAGAACTTTAAAGAGGTTTTTAAGAATGGTCGACTTAAGCGCATCTTGGTCTTATACAAACATTGCCCCAAGTACAGGTATACACATTGTTCCAGGAGAAAGAGATTTTGATGATGCCATCATCGGTCTTTCAAATAGTAGAGAACTGAAGCCAAACACAAAATATAAGAAATTTTTCATGTTCAAGTTGCCCACACAATTGTTAGATGTGACATGTAAACAAGAGCAATTTTCTCACTGCCTTTTACCACCCAGTTTTGGAATTGACAGATATAAAAATAATTGCAAGTATTCTGGCATAAAGGTTAATAGCGTCCTTGGCTGTGGACATTTAGGTACAAAGGGCTCACCTATTTTGACGTTGGATATGGCAGATGATAATCTATCCATAAATTACACTATTGATGCCAAAATTGTTGGCAAAGATAAAAGAACTTCCAAATTGAATATTATGAAGGAAAGAGAATATAACTTAAGAGTCATGCCTTTCCCTTTTGCCGGTGTTACTAATCAACAAAGTGAAAAGACGTGTTTGAGACAATTAAAGGATTTGGAAAGGTTGATTGAGGATAGATTTGAAGCTTTAAACAAGATTTTCAAAAAGCTGGATTTAGATGAGGCGATTTCGAATTTAGATATTCATGATACAGATATAAGCGGGACTTTGGACGGGAATGAAGAGTTGGATTCGGATGAATTACTAAGGCGCAAGATGGATCAACTACACGTTAATAATAGAATAGACGATGCCGCTAATCTATCGCCATCATACGATTCTAAAAATATGGTTCCGAAGGAGAATTTAGTTGAGACCGAGTTACGTTACAAATTTAAGAATAAAGGCAAATCAAATTCAAGTTTGTTCTCTCATTTCTTGAGTTCATCAGAAACAGGCTCATCGACACCCCCCACATGCATATAATTCTGGGTTAATTGTCTTGTCAGTTAAAAAACCACAATCTGCATTACCTTATTGGTCACCATCGTTGCTGAGGAAAACCAATAGATTTGAAGCCAAGAGTGAACAAGAAAAAGAAAACTGGGAAAGGTTGATGAATTTGCTTCCAGATGGAGTGAAAACACCACTAACCAAATTAGATGTAAACTTGACTTGTATCCAATCAAATAACAGTGCTGAACATAAACCGCCTGAGATAAGCTCAGTAACGACAGAATTTGTAGTCATTACAGCCAAATCCGATAACTCTATTCCTATCAAATTCAGTACAGAATTGTTAATGAATGAAAATAGATTAAATGAATTAAAGACAAAATTTTCGGCATTCCAGAAAAAAAGTTACTGAATATCGTAAAAAATTTGAAGAAAACAATGTGAAGCTAAACGAACTTTATAACAGGGATAGAGGTCAGATTATTCCAAGAGAGTTGTTGTTCACGAACTTTATATCTGACCAATTAAACAATGATGTTGACAGTTTAGCTGGCTTAAAAGTTAATGTTATTGATTTGCATGACATTTTCAAAAGGCAGATTCATACTTTTGAAGAAGAAAATGAGGACATCATTTCCAAAAAGGGAGGCAGCAATTCTTCTTTAGCAGCATCTAACAACAATTTCTTACAGGCGACATTCAGTAATAGTGCATCTACGGCTACTAAATTCACCCAGCAGATTGTGCATACATGGGAAAAAGTTAAGCCTTTACAGTACAAGAGAGATGTAACGGTTAATTTGAAGTTGAATCCCAACATCAAAGAAACGTTGGTACCTAATTTTGAAACTTGTTTGTGTTGTAGATTTTATTGCATCCGTGTGAATATCAAATTCGAGAACCACTTAGGTTCCATGAAAGTGGATATTCCTGTCGACGTGAAGAAATTACAAATTTAAACAAACGACACAGTAATCATGAACTTGCTTGTTCACAGGACCACTAATAAAAGGGGAATATTTTTCTAACCATTCGATATACCTATTGATACTACTATTATTACTATGTACAGTCACTATATTTTCTCTTCTTCTTCTTTTTATATATACTTTGCATGATAGAACAAAATGTGTAAATATATTCCCTCACAGGTATGACAGCTCAAAGAAAAAAAAAAAGACAGATAGCATAAGGATTTTTGTTTCATTAGGTGCGTTCTACTCATTTCAAACTTTAATACCCCAATGAATAGCGCACACACCAAAAGTTAGGCTTTCGTAACCAGCAGATTTGAACCCTGCCTTTTCAATCATGGATTTGAACGTTTCTTGATCAGGAAATCTTTCAATAGACTCCACTAAATACTGATAAGAGTCGTAATCATTAGCAATCATGGATCCCATGACAGGCAACACTTTAGCCCATTGTTGGTAAGCCAAGTCCATTAGCGGGTTCTCGATCTTGGAAAACTCCAAACAATAAAAGATACCACCAGGTTTCAAAACTCTATAAGCAGTGTTCAAACCCTTTTGAACGTCAGTGAAGTTTCTGATACCAAAGGAAACGGTGTAGATGTCCTTGGAATTAGACTCGATTTCCTCGAGAACTTCACCATTAGAAACCAAGAATCTAACACGGGGGTCCTTGAAGTATTTTTTTTGCTCCATGGCTCTCTTTTCACCTTCTTTGAGCATGTCAGCATTGATATCTACAATATCCATTGTAGATTCGGTGTCCCCGAATTTCGACTCTGCATGGTCCAATAATCCGAAGGCAATGTCACCGGACCCACCAGCCACGTCAATGAAGTTCAAGGGTGTGGTAGAGTTTGGTCTTTTCCCCGGGTCCAATTTGTTGATAAAATGATCCTTCCACAATCTATGGATACCTAACGACATGACGTCGTTCATCAAATCATAGCGATTGGCTACGGAGGAGAAAACATCGCCAACCAGCTTCTGCTTGTTGGACTTCAAAACAGTCTTCGAGCCGAAGTGCGTGTACTTCGGTTCCGTTTGTTGAGTTGTGGGCGATGGAGGGGCAATAGGGTCTTCTTCCTTGCACACCCTGTGCGCTTGGGTGAAAAACCTAGACAGTCTTGGTGGGGCAGTGACCAGCGAGCTTCGAACAATCCGTGAAGACAGCAACATGATACCTCTCTTGCTGAAGTCTGTGCTGTTCCCTTTGTAGTTGCAATAGCATCAATTTAAGGAGCGAGAATGGCAGATATCCTTATAGTTCCTAACTTAATCCTTTTTCTTCACTCTTACAGTTTTTGCCGAATGCGGAAACTCCCTTCCCTTTTCGGAAGCGCAGGCAACAGGGCGTTGCCTTTTTCAGAAAGGTTTTAATTTAGGATGCACTTGCTAAAAGCTCAGTATCTAGCACCAACAAGATTGCTGTCAGCGTATTCGAACACCTGCTCAATGCAACAGTGCTTGTTTTGATTTGATTTGATTTGATTTGTTTTGTTTCGTTTTGTGCCTTCTTCGTCTAAAAATAAACCTCAGGGCTGGCCACGCAGAAATCGCAAACCCCACAGCACGTTTGGATACGGACTGATGGTCACTCGAGTATTCCAGCTCGGCCTAGATGTGCTCGCCCAAGCTACTGACGCCCACAGTATGTCTATCTTTGTATGTGGTTAACAATTAGGATGACTAACGCGTTGTGCGGGTAACGCGTCACGTATTGGTTTTGTTTTCATCTCATCTTGGTCAGATCATAATAGTGCAAGTGAAAGCTAAAGAAGGCCTTGAGGAACAGTGTTAGGACGGGTAGAGGCTGCTATTTTAACGTTGATTCCCTCTTGCGCAATAAACTGAGCCAGACAATTTTATGATACTAATGGAAAATGTACAAAGAGACCGTGTACAGGACGAGCATGGGCATGATACCGTAGAAAATATCAATAATTGCAAAGATAATAACAATAATATTCAAATAAGGCGGATGAGGAAGACACAGCTGTCCAAAAAGGAGCTCCTCGAGAAGAGGAAATCTGATGTCTTGATTGCTGCTAAATCCTTGGACACGGAAATCCAGCACGTTAAGAATTTGAAACGATTGTCGATAGGATCGATGGATTTGGTCATTGACCCTGAATTGGAGTTTAAGGTAAGCAGTAGAAACTCGTATTCCTCGGACTCCTCAAAGGAATCAATACAAGAATCACTGCATGAAGAAAACGCTGTACAACTGGAAAAAAAGCAAGAGCAAGACCAATACCAATACCAATACCAAGAGCAAGAGCAAGAGCAAGAGCAAGAGCAAGAGGAAAAGCAAGAGGAAGAACATGGGGGAGGACAAGAGGATGAAGATTACGAGTACGAGGATGGCAATGCTACCAATGTGGACGACAGCATCGATATTACTCAAACAGAGTATTTGCATGACGAAGAGACTTTGGAGAAGGAAAAGAGCTCCAGGAATGCATCTTCCTCAACTTCATCTTCTGCGAGAGTAACATCCAGCAACAGAAGGTTAAGTGGGGTAAATTCGTTTGCACATGACGAAGTTTTGGATGTCGCCGAAGATCACAGCTCAAATACGGCCAACTTAACTCAAAACCTATTGTGGGTGCCAGCCAGCCAACATCCGAATGTTAAACCGGAAAATTATTTAGAACTAGTTCAGGATACTTTACAGAACATTCAAATAACCACAGATCAAGACCCTGATGAAAAAAACTCGGATCTGAGTAATAATCATGTATTTTCCAATAGGCAGCGCTCGGGTTCTATAGTTAGAAGACCCTCTCACTTGAAAACATCCTACACCAAATTCGATGACGAACCTTCTAGTGTGGATAGACAGAGACAGGGACACGGTCAAGCGGAGAAACGAATATCCTCACTCGAAACCAAATCCATAAGGTGTGTATCTTTGAAGGAAATCACTGAAGAATTAACCAAGATATCCGATAATGCCGGCCTGACAGATTCCGATGCGATTACTCTTGCAAGAAGTTTGAGTATGTCCGGTTCATTCACTAATGAGAGCCTTCATTTGAGCAGCAATAAAACTGACAGCGATAATGAGTTTGCATCAAATATGTTCAATAAGAGCGGGCTCACTATACCGGAAAGATCTTTAAGAAGGTCTAAATTCAACACGTATAAAATCAGATTAGAAAACAATGACCTTCTGCCAACAGGAAGACCTAACAGCTTAATGAATGTACAAACAAATGACGACCGTAGAAGGGCTTCATCGCCTGCATCCTACACACAACCACCTCAGGACCAAACTCCATTGAACGATTTTCAAGAGATTTTCGAACATTACAGAAGAACGAGTACTGACTGGGGTACTGAAAATACAAAATATGTTGATAATACCAACTACTATTCAGATGAAGAAGATCTGACACATGCATCCATTTCTCAAGATAGTAGTTTCTTATCCACAGATAGCTCTAACAATAGTGTTTTGGTGAAACCACATAATGCAGGTTCAATGATTTCAGAAAGATTAGATCAGGATATAGCCTCTAATGAGAATGAAGACATAGACATTAACGAACCAAACCATGGCTGGTCATGGTTAAATTCTGCTAATGAAAACTTGACTAATTATGATGGCGCTTATGAGCAAGTGATAGATGATGAAGAAGACATTGGAGATTGCGTCGAGGATGAGAAAGCCGATTTTGTTAACTTGAGCGTATCTAGAAGAGCAAAATCTACTAAACGTGCCTCTGAAAGAATAAATCATTCCAAGAATAGGCACTCGCCAATATTCCAGATGCAATCGGACGAGTCGAAGTCGGTGGTAGTCACATCTTCAGTCACTTCACTATCTCCCTCACAGTCAACTGAATCTGCTGCACCCGCGGTAGTAGAGAAAGAGCAAGGCTCACCGAATGACAACAAACCTCCTGCACATAAGAAGCATTCATTAGAGAAGAGACTTGCCAGACTATTTAAAAGAAAACAACATAATAACAATTCCAAATCAGATGCCAAGGTAATTAAGAAAAACGTCAAACAGGAATTAAAAAAGAAGACTTCGCATTCAAGTTTATCTAAATTCAGAAAAAGCCCCAAAAAAAAATCCCAACAAGTAGAAGTGGTACAAGATCGCTCTTCATCACCTGTTGAAACCGTTTCTACCCGAATTTTGGATACGCCTATTGAAATCGAACCCATCGTAGAAAACCCAACTAATTCCAACATATTTTCTGGCGGTAATACCAATCACAGTTCTGAATTAGTCGTGGAAACCATAAATGAGTTAGATGGTGACGATTCATTTGATATCAGCGGCGGCGATATCAATTATAACGTCGAGGTGACTGCCAATATGGATACAGACACGACTGCTGAACCGAACGAGAGGGTGGGTGAAGAGGACGAAGATACCGTCCCAACTCTGACACCTCAACTCTCTATTTTACTTCCAAAAAAATTAACATTCGAAGATGTCATTACACCGGAATATCCAAACGCACCGATTAAATTCACAGATAGTGCCTTCGGTTTCCCACTACCAATGATAACAAACTCCACAGTGATCATGTTTGATCATCGACTAGGTATTAACGTCGAAAGAGCGATTTACAGACTCAGCCACCTAAAACTCAGTGATCCAGGGAGAGAACTAAGACAACAGGTTTTGTTGAGTAACTTCATGTATTCTTATTTGAATTTGGTCAATCATACTTTGTACATGGAACAAATAGGCAGTGAAAATGCGGTATTCAATGGTGATTCCGCACTGGCAATGACAGATAAAAATGACTCTGATGGCACAATTTTGATCCCTGATATTTAATTCATACATATTGGAAAGTCTGATATATATGTACATAACGACACATATTCAAGGTATAAACAGTGCGCATTTTTGGCACTAACCTTATTATTATCACGAAAAACGTTGTGGTATTGTCTATGAAATTTCAGTCTTTTTTTTTTTTTTATTTTTCTCACTGTATTGAAGAAAAGCTCATCTCATCTCATCTGATTGTAAAATCTGTTGATGACTGGATTATAATAGCAAGACTGTCCTGTGACTAGATTCTGTGTCGGTATACGCTGCAAAATAATACAGAAACAAAATGGCAAAAAATAATACGTACCGTATGCTCGTCTTACTAGAGGACGATACCAAAATAAATAAAGAAGATGAAAAATTCTTAAAAGGTAAGCCAGGGAAAATGCATGAATTTGTTGATGAGTTGATGTTACCATTTCAGGTTGATGAACTAGACGAACTAAATGTTTGGTTTGATAAATTCGATGCCGAGATTTGTATACCGAATGAAGGTCATATTAAATATGAAATTAGCAGTGATGGTTTAATCGTACTTATGTTAGATAAAGAAATTGAGGACGTTGTCGAAAAAGTAAAGAGATTCGTCGAAGAAAATATTTGAAATGATAAAGATCATTTTTGGTTCTGCATTTGGGTTAATATGGTTGTTGTGTATACGTATGCGCATATAAACTAAGAGAAAGCAATAGGTCGTGCACCAATACAGGGTCACGGACACATGCACGGTAAGCTAAATAGTGTATTTTCATTATTTTATAAAGTTTGTAGAACAATCTCTAGTTTATTTAGTCTTTCCCCTACATCCATTCTTGTAGTTGCATTGTCTTTCTCATCAATCAACTCCAGCAACATATTGGACAGCTGTTCTTTGTTGTAATATCGACACCATAGAGCATGACCATTGAAATCTGTATTTTCCAACCTTTTGACAGATGCCCGATGAAAGCAGGCTGTGCATTGGACCAAATCTTCTTTCTCGAATTTTGTGTAACCTAGAAGCAATAGTCCAAGAAGAGAATAGTCATTACAATTGAAGAAACTGGCCAGCTTTTGCATTTTTCTTTCAGTCAAATAGTAAAATATACGGGATGAGTTTCTTTTCAGATTAAATATTTCTAATTTGGATGTAATCTTCTCAATATCTGTGTAGATTCTCTCAATGTCTATAACAAGTGTTTGTGAACTCAAATGGTATTCTTTGGTCACGTCGAACTGATTTCTTTTCCATGGGCACTGATCTAGGTGATTACTGATAACATTCGAATGCCATATTTTTTCATTCAACTTCTTGTTGTAGCCAGCGGTACTGTCATCATTCTTTGACAACTGCATCGACATGATGGCGTGGCAACAGCAGCACTTAAATACCGCCTGAGACTTGGATTGTCCTTGGTATGGTTTCCAACCTTTCGATGCAAGGGTTAGCGGATTGACCCACCGAACGTCCCATTCAATGAGCAAGAGCCTCGTGTAATTTTGGATCAAACATATTCGCTCTAACATAGCATGTGAGTCATGCAATTGGAAACCAGCAAAATCGCTAGACCTTTCCTGTACTAAATCGTCGAACAATTGTACACGATGTTTGCACCTTTCTGGGAGCATTGAGCTACCGTCATAAGCTTTCTTCCTATACCTCCATTTGGTAATAACTCGCTGTGCCAAGGTATCCTTGCTTTTTCTCGACGTAAGTTTGGTCTTTTTTTCGCAAGGAGTCCCTGAGAGACCCCAATCTAGCATCTAATTTATCGTCGTCCATCGATAGCAGCCTTAGTTTCTTTACCAATTCCTTGGGATTAGTGTTTATTCTTCCCCATTCCTTTCAACATGACAATCCGATTCGTTCTGAATGACTGAAATTTGAAAATTTTTCAAACATTTTCCATATTGAATAACCAAAACAAATAGCATTTTGATTTGATATCAGCGTTTTAAGATTTGATCTCATCATCAGACGAAGGTTTTTAACAGTTTTTATTGTTTGAACACATTTTAAAGAGAATTGCACTTCTGTTTTCTTTTGGGAGAGATTTTGTGGGGTATTTCAATTATTGTTCCAAGTTTAAGTTCCGTTTTCTTTTATAGAAGAAACTTCTTATAATTAACAGGCCTTTATATCTTCGAATAGGACTCTTTCAAGATTTTCGCTAAAGTATTTGTTTCTGTGATATTACCATCTGAATTTCGAGTGCATATTGCTGAATATACAAGAAAGTAAAAGGTAAGAAAATTGATTACAATGCCTATTATGTTGGAAGACTACCAAAAGAACTTTTTAGAGTTAGCCATTGAATGCCAAGCCCTAAGATTTGGTTCATTCAAGTTGAAATCAGGTAGAGAATCACCATACTTCTTCAATCTAGGATTGTTTAATACCGGTAAATTGCTTTCCAATTTAGCTACTGCGTATGCAATTGCCATCATACAATCTGATTTGAAGTTTGATGTAATTTTTGGTCCTGCCTATAAAGGTATCCCACTAGCTGCCATTGTTTGTGTGAAATTAGCGGAGATTGGTGGCTCCAAATTTCAAAACATTCAATATGCATTTAACAGAAAGGAAGCCAAAGATCATGGTGAAGGTGGTATTATTGTCGGCTCTACTCTAGAGAACAAAAGAATATTAATCATCGATGACGTCATGACCGCTGGCACTGCCATCAATGAAGCATTCGAAATTATTGGTAATGCTAAGGGTCAAGTTGTCGGCTCCATCATTGCCTTAGATAGACAAGAAGTTGTGAGCACTGAGGATAAAGAAGGTTTGAGTGCCACTCAAACCGTTAGCAAAAGATATGGTATTCCAGTCTTAAGCATCGTTTCTTTGATTCACATAATCACGTACTTGGAAGGCAGAATAACGGCAGAAGAGAAAAGCAAGATCGAAAAATACCTTCAAACCTACGGTGCTTCCGCATAAAATCATCTTTTTATTATTTGATCTCTTTTATCTCTTTTTGAAAATTATTGGTCTTCGTTACTACGATCCATGAACACCACTTATCTATATATATATATATATATATATATATATATACATATATATAGAGCGAGAGAGTTTTCCTGTTATATTTTTCGTTGTCTGTTCCTCTTACTAATAATTATATTCAAATTCTCTTGTCATGTTCAACTACAACTTGTTTACAGACTGCATAACATTAATGAACTCAACTTCATGTAAGAAACTTGACTTGAAAAACAACATAAAATATACATATCATATACATGGAGAGAGTGAAGAAAAAAAATTCATCTTCTGACAACCTTGTATTTATTTTTTGGTGCCTTAAATGATTTTTCTACTGCAGGTACCTGAGGAGCGTCGTAGACAGATTTTGTCATTGGATGACCCATTAAAAACGGGCTATGTAATGGGACGATTTCGTTCATTTTGAAGCCCTTTACACGAGGAATTTTCTTGAATTCAATATTATCAAAATCAGGACCGTATGGAATTTCTCTTAGACATTCAATGGTAGTTGGATTTTTTCTCATGTATTCGCCAACGGCTTTCATCAATTGCCTCTTCCCACCTTTTAAATCTAGTGGCTCCACCAACTAATTGCCCATTTTCTTTGAAAAGAACACGAATCCTACCAGGATTACCAAAATCTTGTGGGTGGCACTTTTCACCTTCGAAAATGCATAGTATTCCTAGTTCACGAACGGCATCTGCCATAGTCTTCGCCAACGGATTCTCAACTGCCAACTCCTTAGGAACTCGTCTACCTTCTTTATGCGATCTGTTTACGTCAAAGTAGCAAGGGTAAAGTATCTGAAATCTTTTAACTTCTTCTAAGTCTTTTTTGGAAATCGCCTCAGAACGTTCAACTTTACCAGTTTTAGGATTGATGAAACTGAGTTGCTCTTTTTCATCGTTGCTGTTGTCATTAGTATTACTATTCATGCCTGGGAAAAGGGCAGGTTCTTCTTGGTCTTGACTTCTTACCACTGTAGTCGTTATCTTTGGAGCTATCGGCGTTCTCAAAGAGGGATCCAACTCGGCCAGCTCCATATCGAGATCATCAATATCGTTGAAATCGTCAATCTCTTCTAATCTAGGCATATTGATTCTATAATGATTTTTTTCTTTACCTTATTCTTCTTTAATTTCTTATTTTAGTGTTAGCTTGTTGAATTAATGAACATTTTTTTTTCAGTTTATAAAAGCGTAAAAATGAATACTTCAAAGATTATCTTTGAAAAGAGATAAACTGTTTACGAAGGAGCTGGATAATCAATAAAGTTCCGTACTGCTCCGACAAATATGCTTTTTCTTGCTGGTTTGCTCAAGATATTTATTTAATTTCGTGTTCATCAGTACATATGATATCTAATAAAATTGCATCAAGCGCTTCCAATAATAAACTGGCATTCAAGTAAGGATTTTGGAGCATGGCATGAACTCGACCAGCAGCTTCATGGGAGTCCCTTAGACCAACTACACGCCCACAAATCTCGGCGAAAAGCTTTTGCAAGCTCGTTAGAGCATCCTTTTCTGTTCGTAACTTTTCACCTTTGGTTCTTACTGGCTCCATTGTTTCATTTCTTTTCCTTTCAAACAAGCCATTATCACCCCATAACATATTCTTAAATCCAATTATTGCTTCAAGAGTTTGGTCCTCTGACCTCAATTTCTGAATGCTAACCTTTATGTATTTTTCGATGGTACTACCGAGAAGTTGTTGTAGAACAGTGATGATAGCTCTGCCTCTTAACCAACCAGAATTCCCTTTATTCAGTGCGAATAATGAAATAAATAGATCACATATTTGCTTAACGAAAGATTTGTTTTGGGAATAGAACGGATACCCAGAATCAGTAAAAAGTGCCTTTCATCTTCATAGAAATTCAATTCTTCGCCGTCGTCTTTACTTGTTTGTAGATCTACCACAGAGCTGCTGTTACTAGTACTATTACTACTGCTATTCAATTCATGAGGTCGTTCTTCGAACACATCATCATGCATACAATCCTTGTCCAGTCTGAATGAAGCGGGATCAGTTAAAAATCTTCTAAAAATATCATCTCGGCATATTTCAGAAATAGACAGCAACTCTCTCAAATATTTTTCAAGTTTTTGCTTTCTTTCTTCATGAAGTAATGTCTTTGTGACGTGATACTTCAACGACATTTTCACTTTTGATGGAAATAGATCTTGCAATTGTTTCATTAAAGGCTTATAATTTTTTCTCAAGTATGTGTTCAATTCGAAAAATTCATTGAATCTTCTTGCCATATCCCATGAACTTACCTGCCCATTATTAAAGTGGTGAATGTTAATGATATAGTACGTTATTTCAGCTAGATTTTTACTCGAACTCTCACTAAAATAAGACCTGATGTAAATTTTAGTTTTTCTGAACAAACTATTAGCATTTTCTTGAACCATATATTGCTGTTTCAGGAGCTCTTTCATCTCTAGTTCTTTCAATAATGTCCTTTGTGATTTTTTCAAAATTTTCAACTGCGTTTGATTATTGGTTAAATCTGCCTTCAGAATCAGATGTCTTAATAATTCTAGTTCTTTTTCAATTTGGTCAATTGAGATAGTCAAACTTGCAATATTGTCCCTAAAATTATTTGACCCATAGTGTTGACTGTGATTAGAATCCCAATTTTTACTAGAGGTGCTAGATTTTTCTACACTATGCGGTAAATCCAACTGATCCTCAACAAGGTAAAATTCAGATGTGTTGTCATTGTCATCGTCAAAAAGTTTATCTTTAAAAATGTTATTGTCCTCTGACCCAAATAATTGTGAATATCGCGGATTTGCACTTTTTTTTGCTTTATCTGGCTTCATTTCAGATCCATTTACTATATTATCTAAAGCGTCTGTAATGCCAGGGTTTGCAAAAATTCTAACAGGATTCATAAAATTCATCTTTGTGGTCTCGTTTATAGCTTTGTTTTGTGTTGTGTTATCACTGCTGCTCGTGTTCAAAAAAATGAACGTACATGTCAGTCGAGATAATATCTGGTGCCGATAACATTTCGAGGAAGAAAGGCGAGCTCTTAAATAGTGGTAAAAGCTTATCGTCAAGGTATTTTATAGCTTCTGTTTGTAGCAAAAGAACACTTTTTCGAGCTAGAATAAATGTCTCCTCGTCGTTATTCATTTGCAAAGAATTTGTGAAAAGTATCACGTTTCTCACTAATCCCTCATCCAACATTTTCATGTTTTGTAAGTTATCGTTTTGAAAAAATTTTGAAGAAATTTCTTGCAGTTGAATAGTGTTAATTCCCGAATATCCAGAAATTATATCTTCAGATGTGGCATCCTCTAAAGGATTTTTGAATGATTCGATTGTTTGCGAATACTCTAAAAACGTGCTGCCCTGGGAGTCAGTAACGCTCTTCAAGAAAGCCTTGAAAAATGGGAGGCACTTGCTGTCGTCTATAATTTCTCTCAATGTGATCGCACTGAAGAATAAATTCATCTCCTTCAGAACTGTTTTACTATCCATATTTAAGTCCGAGTAATTGCTGTCCCTCACGATTCTTCTGTTTTCGGTTTTGGATCCTGAATCGGAATATGATAATTTTGATTTAATCAAATTCAAGGAGAGTAATAAACGTTTCTTGTATTTCAAGTCTTCTTTGCTTAAATGCTCAATATCTTTCAATTGAAATATTTTGAGAGCTAATGAAAATGCAACGTACTTGATATCACTTATATCTACCATAGAATCGAGCTTGTTGAGGTAATGTTCGAACTGTTTCCCTGTATAATTAACATCAAGTTCCAACTTCTCGTTAGAGGAATCTCGTACATCTTTATTCGTGACGTCATTGATTGTATTCCTATGGTCTTGTAATTCTTTGCTTAGCATTCTTCTTATCTTATGAACTTTATTCTTCTCTTCAAAGTAGTTTTGTGAAATACTAACAATTTTCAAGTTCCAATTATCTGGATCACTAAATTTGATGATAAGTGGGGAAATAATGCATGTGGTGAGCACTTCTGTCATCAAGGTGAAAACAAACAAAGAATCCAACTCATCGGTATCGAAAAGATATGGGAGAAGCCCAATCACAGATTTTCTTATGGACTCTTCAATCTCGTTATCAAGAGCATTGGGCTTTAGTGACAATGATTTATGTAACTTGTAGTTTTTATTAAACTCTACAGCAATTTGTAGATCAATATTAGCTGCTTTTTGTCTTTCAAGAGTCAAATCACTCAATACAGCTTCTCTTGCATCACAGAAAGTACTGAAGTGTTTATTAAATATAGGCAATAGTTTCAAAACAATTAAACTGGCACTATCATTCTTCATTAACTTCTCCTTTACTACTAGGAGAGTCTGTAGAAATTTCCACTTTATGACTTTCAAAAATTCAGCATCAGTGTTTCTGTCGATTTTCGTGAACCAGGACTCTACGAAGTCCTTAATGATCAGGTCAACAATACTCTCCAATTCTTTCCCAATTTGCGCATTCCCTTCACGTATGAATTCTTCAGCTGATCTCAATTCTTTCTCTACCTCCACAGCATTCGACTTCTCAGGCACAAGACCAACAAATTTTGGCCGAACCTCTGGTTGGTCAGGTAAAGATTTGAAGAGGACCAGGTAACCAAATATGCAGATGCTGAAAAGAAACCCCAAAAGAAAGTCAGCTATCGACCATCGTATCATAAGTGCCAAGTAAAACAAAACTAAAACCAATTGAAACTGTTGCAAAAGAGTGAGCATACGATACCATATCAAAATGCAAAACGTTTGCACTTATGGCACTTTTCCAAAGCCAGAGAATCTTTTACTATTTTATGCATTGTGTTTGTTTACATTTTTGTAGAGTTGAATAAGGCGGTGGAAGAAAAAAATAAAATTGAAGAAACTGTAAAAAAAAATGCTTGAGAAGCAGTAAAAATCCATAAAATTACAGCAAGCAGTATATGTTGGTTTTTATATATTACCTTTAATTGGGTTGCGTATCATTATAGTATGTAGTTTTACATAATTTACAGAGTAACTCAAGCGCCCTTGAATAGCGAATCTTGCAATGTTCTAATATCCCTACTTATACCCTTGACGAATTCCAGTCTTTTTGATTCATCTTCCAAAAGCTGTTGCTCTTCCAGAGTGGTGGGTATTATTCTCGAATTCAAATACTTTGGATGTGTCAAGAATTTGCTTAGTGCTGCACTCAATCTTTTCTTATCATAATCTGAATCTAAACCAATGACTAATTCTACGACTCTATCCTTATCATCCGAGTTCTTAGATTCAGATAGTAGTTCTTGATAGTTTAGTAAGTTTAACATTTTCTGTAACAAAACCAGTTGATTGGTTTCCTTTATCAACGAGCTTGATACTGCTAATTTATTATCGCCCCAATTGTATATTGTTGATTTGATTTGTTTGCCGAAGTACGAGACAAAGAGGCAAGTCTCAGGTAAAACCTTGATGCCTAATTGACTCAATAGTAATAGGATGATAGACAACAGACCATTGCTCCAGATATTATGTAGTCTGGGCGATAGTTCAGGTTTGATATCTCCCTGCTGTATAGCCACAGACAGTGGGCTCTCCAGTAAAACAGTATACAGTCCACTATTGATAAATGTATCAGCAATTTGTTCGATCGAACACAACTCAGAGATAAATGTCAAAGTAATTTGCCCAAGCACTGGTTCATCATTAATTCTAACTAAATGTGCACTTGAGTATAAGTTCAAAATTACTTTCAAGGTCCCTACCTCATTCAAGGATGATGCTAAAATAACATTAAATTTCTTAGAAGGATTCAAATTCGTAATCTTCTTGAAAAGCGACAGCAATAATAGCAAATCTTGGGTATTTTCCTCCAAGTTGGCAATTTGTGTAGCATGGTCGGCATTTGAACTCCTTGTGGAACACTTATTAATTTGGCATAGTATGTTAGATAGTATCAAGTAAACACCCTTACTAAATACTGATTCAAAAAACTCCAATAATTGATCTGATACTGACTCGATAAAATGATCACCCGTAGTGACTAACTCCAAGAGAATTAGGGCGGATCTTAATAGAGGTCTATAAAAGTTGTTTTTCAAAGATCCGCCAATCTTCTTTATGAAATCAATTTCATCAGATTTGAAAATTGTAAAAATCTTGTTTAATAGTTCAATTATTTTCCTTTCATTCAGTGACTTTCCTGACAACTTAAACGAATACAAAATATAAAACGCCAATTCAATCCTTTCCAAATAAATTTGAGTGAACAGTTGTTTATCTGAACCAAAATCAATATTCAATTGCAAGAAATGCGCCACCAGGTCAATAAAGCTATCGCTTAGTGGATTAGGGCTCCTCTTTACGAAAGTGGTGATTAACGCACCCCAAGCCTTTGCAGTAGATATTTCGTAATTGACATATTGTAAATTTAATGAAGCATCGATAATTTCTTTTCTGAAATCGTTCTGATTGGTGCTAGGTTCATACCAATTGGGGTCATTTTTCAATACTAGATCTAATAATTGAATATCATAACCAAAATTCTCGTTTTCGTTTATTTTTGACAAGGGAACTTTTTGAAACGATTGTAATTCCAAACTAGGCCATTGAGCTTGAAATTTGAGGTTTAATTCATCATGAAACGTCTTATTGAACCCATCAATTTGGAAAAAATGATTGACTAGTTCAAACAAATCTGCTTGGTTTAAAAAGCTTAAGATTTTAGCGTTTGAATCACTCGAGTTATAAATGTACAATGCGAATATTTCTACAATCCTCGAGACTAATTTGTATTTCTTGATAAGATGAATAGTCTCATCACGAGTCAAATTTTCTTTCTTCTGGAACAAAGTTTTGGAGTTCTTCAATTTATTCAATAAGGAATCCACAAATTTGCAATCTTTGATAAATATTTTAGAATTCGTCCAAGTGTTTAAAACATATGTGATTGTTTCCAAAAGTTTACAACTCACCTCTTCGGGCATCGAGTCCAGCAGTAGAGCATTTTTTTGTAAAACAGTTAATATT
This sequence comes from Saccharomyces x bayanus, assembly GCA_019431265.1. Classification (NCBI taxonomy): domain Eukaryota; kingdom Fungi; phylum Ascomycota; class Saccharomycetes; order Saccharomycetales; family Saccharomycetaceae; genus Saccharomyces; species Saccharomyces x bayanus. Next base: position 879,431 of record CP080216.1, on the reverse strand, counting down.
GATTTGTTCTTATCTATGGACGACTCATCATTATTGTTTTTGTTGGAGGCAAATTGGCCGGTCAAGAAAAGAATTGATAACCCATCTTGTTTACTTTCTAGTAAAGTCGTGAAAAAAATGTAAAGATTTTGTAAAAGGCCCCAATTCTGTACAGGAGAATTTAAATCAGATAGGACCTCTTCTAAAAATTTCATTGATTTAGATTCTCCTAAGAAGGATAACAAAAACGGATATTCGTCATTCCAGGGTGCTTCCACCAAATAGCTTAGTAGTTCTATGATTTGAGGTTTCAAAAAGACGTAATTTGGTAAAGTGTAAATGTCGATTAATTTTGATGAGTTCATGAAAATCAATTTCTCCATGTTGCTTGGTTTTAGGTCATGGTTGCTACCTCTGATGGAAATTAAGAGTTTGCATAGCTTAAAAGAGTTATTCATCAACCTGGAATATAGGTTGCCTAAGATCTTGTCTCCCAAAATCTTTGTTGTGGCATCCAATGGCGAAATAAGGATATTCATCAGAGTATTTGGAGCCAAGTCGATAGAGTCCACGGGGGTTAGAAATACCTGTAACAGTTTATTTGCTGAGGGAAAGGTAATCAGTTGATCCTTTTGAAATGGATTTATGGTGAAAACGTTATGAAGCACATTATAAAAGATTGAAGTCAAATGGAAGGCGATTTCGAATTTTTGTAGGAAGTCATTAAATTTCCAACTGTAATAGCTTTCAAAAATATGGACTGCATGTAAGACCAACTTATTGATGATATCAATTTTAGTTCTTTTGGAAATATGGCAGTTTTGCAGAGATAAAGATTCTTGAATAAAAATGTTTGTCAGTTTAAGCAATTGAATAGTGAATTTATAATCGCCTGTTGATAATTCAACCGAACCAAGAATCATATTGGAAAGACCCGTCTTCCCGTATTTATCCAATAGTTCTGACCTATTCAAATAAGACGAGACTAAATGTGGGTAATTTGGTGTCAGCATTGTTAGAAATTCGCAACATTGCACTATTAAATTATAATCTTTCTTTTGTAGCGAAATTTCGAAAATTTCAAAAATGACTTGAATAATCGACGCGTTATTTAGAGCACTGCTTGTAGTGTCTAGAGAATTTGACAAGCTTGATAATATTTCGTTTGATCTTTCCAATGTTGTCCTTGGATCCACGACGTTAGCAATTAATTTGATTATGGATATCATCAGTTCATGTTGCGAGTCATCCAATTGGGTACCCTTTTCCATATATGAATGTAATAGGTTTTGTAATATTCTACCCACTAGAGACCAACCGTTATATTTGTAAAGAAAGATAATCAAGTTTGAAGTAATAGGTGGCTGTAGGCCATTCTCTTCTTGCTGTTGTTGTTTAATGGGAAGAATCTTGGCCTTTGTAGATTTCGGTATCGACATTAGACTATTGGAATTTTCTCTTTCCAAAGGAGGTGATACTAGTAAATCGGATTTCAATTCTATCAAATCAGGTATAATGATATCCGAAGAGGAAGACGAAGAGGAGGTTGTTATGTCCGCTATCAAGTCGTAATCCAAGTCGTTTAAGCTATTTTTGGAGATGGCAAATGAATTAATATCTTTGAGTTCGAAATTGGCAAATTCCGTGTCGATTAGTGATAGGTTTATCAAGGGAATAAGTGATTCGTTTAATAGGGGTAATTTAGCTTTTAGAATGGTTAGTTTGTCTTCAAAAGTGTCATTAGTTAAGAAATTTTCAATGAATTGCCTTGGGGCCTTTGAAACTATCTTGGCGAAAACATGAGAAGTGGATGCTGTTATGGAGATGAAGTTCAAAGAGAACTCCAAAAAAATTGTAATGATTGTAGTGTAGGTGGGATCAAACGATAATATTTCTGCCAAAGTGTCCAATTCGGGGAAGATGTCACGTGATTCAGCAAATCGAGCAAACTTTGCTATTTCCGGATCTTCCAATGATTCTGATTCTTGCAATGCCAGTCTATGGTAAAGTATGCAGGACCAAGCATAATGGATCATGGGATGGAAAATGGGATCCTCATTCACGATATTGGTTGTTATGTCATTTTCCAAAGCGGCGTTGATGGTTTCGAAAGTCTGTGGATCGGAATATAAGGGTGATTGAAGGTCGAATTGAGCTATGGCGGTGTTCAGCCCGAGCATCAAAAGAGTCGTGATTGTTATCAGAGACGATATTCTGGAAACAAGCGTTTTGGAAAGGTAACTCAGGTCTTGGAAATTCTGAAACTTGAAAAACTGCGACGATGAAGTGTCGATGGATTTATCCGGAGAACTTACGTGTCTGACAAACTCGACAAATTGATTTTGAAACTGCAGGAACCACTGATTGACGATTCCTACCGGTACTTTTGTATTAAGAATGAGTAAGTTCAATATCTGTAGGATTTGCATCACAAGCTTCAAATCGGAGAAGTTCTTCAATTGAACCAGTGAGTCTATCGTGGCAGTGTCTTGATCATTGTTGCGGCCTTGCTCCAAGACCAGAGCGGTGGTGGTGTCATAGGTCTGCATGATGGACGATATTAAAGAGATCAGCCTTCCCGCTATGTCGAGCTTTTCGTTGGCGAAAAAGGAGTATACGTCGGGGTCGACATCTGGGTTGACGAGGAGCGAGTACAGAATGTGTAGTTTGGAAGATCTCTCCGATATAAAGAGCTGAGCAGCGAGGCAGGGGTCGTCCGAATGAGCAAACGACGGATCATCATCGGCATTTATCTGCAGTAGATATGCGATTAAGGAGCGCAGTTTATTGTCACCGCTGGGGGTGGGTGCCAGTGCGGCGTGCTTCGGCTGGGAAAGACCTTGAATGAGCTTCGCCTTATTCGTCTTCAAAAACTGTCTTATTTGAGCCAGTTGGCCAGCGTCCACAGCGGAAACATCAGCAGCAGCATCGTTGATGAAGTTAGCGACGTAAGTGAAGGACAATTCCTGAGCGGGATTTCCAATTGAGTGTGTAGCCATGGCTGGTGGGGTCGTTTTATCTTCTGGCGGCGGCAAGGGATGGCTAGCCTATGTGCGTGTCGTCGAGTGGTTTTATAGATGTTTATAAGCAATATGTTTTGACAAGAAAAATTTTTGGTACGCCCTGAGGCGGGCTTACCCGGCCCAAGAACGGCACTACAGAGCAAAAAACTACTATACAAGAAGGATGGAGAAAGAGATGATGGGTGGGTATGGGAAGAAGGCCCGGACACGCCCGTGGCGGAGAAAGATGCCAGGGGCGCGAGGTGGGCCCAGCAATCGCTTGCTGTGTGTCCTTCCCTGGAGTTTGATATCAGCACAATTACGGCTCTAAGAAACGACGGATAATAAATATAACGTTAATTAGGAATTTGACATATGTGCTAGTGGGAAAAAAACCCCTCCGGAGCAAGAGTGGACGGGGGACGCCTGTCCGCCCTGTACATGCTTGCGCTGGAGGGGGGGTTGCCACGCTGAGAGGATGTGGTGTATTTCCTGCTGTTGCTAGTATAGTGCTGATGATTGCGGGAAAGATGAAGCCTTTTATAGTGCGCGATGAAAAAAAAAAAAAAAAAAAGAAAAACAACTGAGGAAAAGCGGGTTTTTGCATGGGTTGCCCGCCGGACACGCTAATTAAGCAGTTGACAAATGGTTAATTATAATAGCGTGGAGGGACGTGTCGAGGGCGAGACTGGCACAGGGAGCAAGGCAGTGCAAAAAAAGGAGTGCAGCACGCGATGGAGGCTTCACACTTGCAGATATATTGGCACGACTCGCAGCCCGTGTACACGCTGACGTTCCAGCGGAACGGCTCGAACGACAGGCTGTTCACCGCCGGTGGTGATAACAAGGTCCGGATATGGAAGCTGAACAGGGAGGAGGCCCGCGGCGATGGCGGCGACGGCGTGCGCAAGATCGAGAGCATGGATTTTCTGGGGTCGCTGACGCACCACGAGCAGGCGATCAACGTGGTCCGGTTCAACTCGCACGGCGACGTGCTGGCCTCTGCCGGCGACGACGGCCAGGTTCTGCTGTGGAAGCAGGAGGACCCGGATGCGCAGCAAGAGGCCGTGGCAAGGCCCTTTGGGGCGGACCCTGAGCCGGGCGAGGCAGACGAGAACAAAGAGAAGTGGGTGGTATGGAAGCGGCTGCGCGGCGGCAGCGGGGCCACCGCGGCGGCAGAGATATACGACCTGGCATGGTCGCCCGACAACAGATACATCGTGGTGGCATGCATGGACAACTCGATACGGCTGTTCGACGTCGGGGCCGGGGCGCTGGTGTGCGGCCAGGCGGACCACGGCCATTACGTGCAGGGCGTGGCGTGGGACCCGCTGAACCAGTTTATCGTGTCGCAGTCTGCGGACCGGTCGCTGCACGTGTACGAGATCGTGCAGTCTGCGGCGGGGATGGTGACGGGGCTGAAGTTGAAGAACAAGATCGTCAAGGCGGAGCTGCCCGTTCCGGGCAGCGACGTGGCGCGGACGAACTACCTGTTCCACAACGAGACGCTGCCCTCGTTCTTCCGGCGGTGCAGCATCTCGCCCTGCGGCGGGCTGGTGGTGGTGCCCAGCGGCGTGCACAAGGTGGGCGAGGACGAGGCGGCCAACTGTGTGTATGTGTACACCAGGTCTGGGGTGATGAACGGCGGCGTGAAGAACAGGCCCGCGCTGAGGATCCCGTTCTTGAAGAAGCCCGCGTTGATGGTGGCGTTCTCGCCCGTGTTCTACGCGACGCGTCAGCAGAGCGTGTTGCAGCTGCCTTACAAGCTGGTGTTTGCCATAGCGACGACCAACGAGGTGCTGGTGTTCGACACGGACGCGTGGGAGCCGCTGTGCGTGGTGGGCAACATACACTACTCGCCGATCACGGACCTGGCGTGGTCCGGGGACGGGTCGACGCTGCTGGTGTCGTCCACGGACGGGTTCTGCTCGTACGTGTCGATCGACGCAGAAACGCAGTTTGGAGCGAGGATCGAGCCGCCGGCGCTGCGTGCGGCGCAACACGACGCGGCCGTAGCCGCCAAGAACCCGCCCGCGGCGCGTGGGGTCGTGAACATGCTGCCCGTGAGAAAGCCAAACAACAACAACAACGATAACAAAAAGAGGCGGATCCAGCCTACACCGGTAGACCCGTGATATAACTTATTACTATGTAGTGCGGTACGTAAATGCTAATCTAGTTTGCCGGCGAAGATGTTCTCCATGGTACGCTCGATGGAGCCGGTGGCCCTGAGGTCGCGCACGACCTTCTGCTGCCCCACGTGCGGGGCCATGGTCATGACGATCTCGACCATGTCCTTGTTGACGGGTCGTTTCTGGTTCACGCGCTGGGCGGCATGCGGTTCTGGCAGAGGCTCTGGGGAGGAGTGGTCGTGGGTGGCGTCCGTGCGAGTCGGAGCGATGTCCTCCTGCACGGTGCGCGTGGGCGCCTGCTTGGCATTCCTGCGCTGCACGGTGTACACGAACATGCACACCAAGACCAGTATGAACACTATAGTCGATCCGTCCATCCTTGCGTGTGGTGTGTGTGGTGTGTGTGGTATTCCTGCAAACAGCGCCCAACGTTTGTTATAGCGTCCTTTTGCGCTTTTCTGTTTTTGTCTCGCCCAGACATCGCGCCCAGCAGGGGGAGAAGGGAGGTGGGGCGGGTCACCGCTGGGGGGGAAAGTGTCTAGCTCTGTGATCCGGCGGAGAAAAGCGAAGCGAAGGGGGATCGCGCAGCGGCTACAGGGACAGCTGCAAAGGGAAGGGGAAGGGGGTGTCACCAAGGGGCTGCCGCCACCCTGCGACCCCCGTCTGCGACAAGCGTAAATATAAATACAGGGATCTACTCTACCCCTCTACCCGCCGCCCGCCGCCAGCATCAACACCAACAACAGATCGAACACACCAACAACCGCAACACACAATGGCTCTCATCGTGGCATCGTTGTTTTTGCCGTACCAACCGCAATTCGAACTAGACACCTCTCTCCCCGAGAACTCGGGGGTGGACTCGTCCCTGGTGAACGTCCACTCCAAGGGGAGGTGACCAGCAGCAGCAGCAGCAGCAGCAGCAGCAGCACCGGCCGCTGTCGAGCACCCACTCGCAGGAGTCGTTGGTGGCGCCCGCGCCCGAGCAGGGCGTGCCCCCCGCGATCTCCAGGAGCGCCACCAGGTCGCCCATCTCTTTCAACCGCGCCTCGTCCACGAACACGGCCAACCTGGACGATCTCGTCTCCTCGGACGTGTTTCTGGAGAACCTGACCGCGAACGCCACCACTTCGCACACGCCGACGAGCAAGACAATGCTCAAGCCGCGCAACAACGGCTCCGTGGAGCAGTTCTTTTCCGCTTCCTCGGACCGCATCGCGTCGCCCCTCCAGCAGGACTCCGGCTCGAGGATCGCGTCGCCAATCCAGCAACAGGACCCCACAGCCAACCTGCTGAAGAACGTGAACAAGTCGCTGCTGGTGCACTCGCTACTGAACAACACCTCGCAGACCAGCCTCGACAAGCCCCACAACCACATCGTGACTCCGAGGTCGCGGGCGGGTAACAAGCCCACCTCCGCGGCTGCCTCTCTGGTCAACAAGTCCAAGCAGGCGCCCGCCTCGTCCTCCACCGCCTCTGCTGCTCCACCTTCCATCAAGAGGATCTCACCGCATGCAGCGGCTGCGGCAGCCGCTGCCGCTGCCGCTCGCCCCATTCTTGCCAAACAACCTTCCAACCTCAAGTACTCCGAGCTCGCAGACATCTCGTCCAGTGAGGCGTCCTCGCAGCACAACGAGTCCGACCCGGAGGACCTGTCGGGCGCGCCCGACGACGGGGAGTACGTCTCGGACCTCGAGATGGATGACGCCAAGCAGGACTACAAGGTCCCGAAGTTCGGCGGCTATTCCAACAAGTCGCAACTCAAGAAGTACTCGCTTCTGCGGTCGACGCAGGAGCTGTTCAGCCGTCTGCCCTGGTGTGTAGTGCCCTCCATCAAGGGGAACGGCGCCATGAAGAACGCCATCAACACTGCCGTCTTGGAAAACATCATCCCGCACCACCACGTCAAGTGGGTCGGGACCGTGGGCATCCCCACGGACGAGGTGCCCGAAAGCGTTCTGTGCAAAATCTCCGATTCGCTCAGGGACGACTACGACTCTTATCCCGTCCTCACGGACGACGTCACGTTCAAAGCCGCGTACAAGAACTACTGTAAACAAATCTTGTGGCCCACCCTGCACTACCAGATCCCGGACAACCCGAACTCCAAGGCGTTCGAGGACCACTCCTGGAAGTTCTACAAGCACATGAACCAGCAGTTCGCAGACGCGATCGTGAAGATCTACAAGGAGGGCGACACCATCTGGATCCACGACTACCATCTGATGCTGGTTCCGCAGATGATCAGGGACGTGCTGCCCTCCGCCAAGATCGGGTTCACGCTGCACGTCTCGTTCCCCAGCAGCGAGGTGTTCAGGTGTCTGGCCCAAAGGGAAAAGATCTTGGAGGGGCTCACCGGTGCGGATTTCGTTGGGTTCCAAACCAAAGAGTACGCGAGACACTTCTTGCAGACGTCCAACCGGCTGCTGATGGCGGACGTGGTCCATGACGAAGAGCTGAAGTACAACGGGAGGGTCGTCTCCGTGAAGTTCACGCCCGTCGGCATAGACGCCTTCGACCTCCAATCGCAACTGAAGGACGAACACGTCATTCAATGGCGCCATCTGATTCGAGAAAAATGGCAGGACAGGAAACTGATTGTCTGTCGTGACCAGTTCGACAGAATCAGGGGCATCCACAAGAAGCTGTTGGCGTACGAGAAGTTCTTGGCAGAAAACCCGCAGTACGTGGATACAGTGACCATGATCCAGATCTGTATCGGCAGCAGTAAAGACGTGGAACTGGAGCGCCAGATCATGCTGGTCGTGGACAGAATCAACTCCTTGTCCACGGACATTAGCATTTCGCAGCCCGTGGTGTTCTTGCATCAAGACCTGGATTTCTCCCAGTACCTCGCACTGAGCTCGGAAGCGGACCTGTTCGTGGTCAGCTCCCTGAGGGAAGGTATGAATTTGACGTGCCACGAATTCATCGTTTGCTCTGATGACAAGAACGCCCCGCTGTTGCTGTCTGAATTCACCGGGAGTGCCTCGCTGTTGAACGACGGCGCTATACTGATCAACCCATGGGACACAAAGAACTTTGCCCTATCGATCGGCAAAGGTTTGGAGATGCCGTTTGATGAAAGAAGACCGCAGTGGAAGAAGCTGATGAAGGACATTATCAACAACGACTCCACCAATTGGATCAAGTCCTCCCTGCAGGACATCCACACTTCCTGGAAATTCAACCAAGAGGGTTCCAAGATCTTCAAATTGAACACGAAAAACCTGTTAGATGACTATCAATCTTCCAAGAAACGCATGTTCGTTTTCAACATTGCCGAACCCCCCACATCAAGAATGATTTCCATACTCAACGATATGACCTCCAAGGGCAATATCGTCTACATCATGAACTCGTTTCCGAAGGCGATCCTGGAAAATCTCTACAGCCGTGTGCAAAACCTTGGGCTGATCGCAGAAAACGGTGCCTACGTAAGTCTGAATGGTGTGTGGTACAACATGGTGGACCAAATCGACTGGCGTAACGACGTGGCCAAGATCTTGAAGGACAAAGTCGAAAGGCTGCCCGGTTCTTACTACAAGATCAACGACTCGATGATCAAGTTCCACACTGAGAACGCAGAAGACCAAGACCGTGTTGCCAGCGTCATTGGTGAAGCCATCACTCACATCAACACCGTTTTCGACGATAAGGGTATACACGCTTACGTTTACAAAAACGTCGTCACAGTACAGCAAACTGGTCTTTCCTTATCTGCAGCACAATTCCTTTTCAGGTTCTACAATTCTGCCTCGGACCCACTAGACACGAGTTCGGGCCAAATCACGAATATCCATTCGCCACCACATTCGCAACTGGACTCCTCGGATCAAGAACAACAACCGCCACCAGCTTCCCCCACAGTGTCGCTGAACCACATTGATTTTGCATGTGTCTCGGGTTCGTCGTCTCCCGTGTTGGAACCATTGTTCAAGCTGGTCAATGACGAAGCTAGTGGTGGCCAAGTGAAAGTCGGCCATGCTATTGTTTATGGCGATGCCACTTCCACTTATGCCAAGGAACACGTAAATGGGCTAAACGAACTTTTCACGATCTTCTCTAGAATCATCGGCGATTGATTTTCTTTGTTTGGAATGTTTTTTTTTTATACTACTCACTGTTATTTATCAAATTTTATAAATTTTTTTCTTCTCTTTTCAATAAACAAATTATAAAATGCCTTTCGCTTCATTATTCTGTCTAGCGCATTGCATAACGATTATTTCTGTTCCCTTTTCCTTCGGCGGCAACGAAGCGTTTCCAGAAGGAAACCTTAAAAGAGATTAAACAACAAAGGTATACTGACTGAACCTTTCATCCGGACAGACAAGCACCTCACCAATATCACAGATGAAGCAGTACGCACTAGAAGGAGGTTTATTCGCAGGGAGGGATCCTCTCCAGCTAAGAAGGTTCTACAAAATTCACAACGCTTGTGTGCAATTAAGGGAGGCAATAAAAGTCATTTACGATAATGCTCCTACCAATGAAGAAATCAATGACATGGTTAAACATGGGTCTCGGCTAGAACAAAGCATTGGAGTGAGCCCCGCCATGTCCGTGGCCAGCTATTTGAAGACGGACCAAAGATCGCTAGACATAGAAAGTGTCTTCCAACGTTATAAATTTGAAAATGTAGACTCGCCCGTTCATCAGTTCGTTCATTATCCAGTCGTTACCAATATACATCTAGAGAATTTAGCATTCGTTCATAGAAGTGTCCCCAATATGAACGTGAACTTGACAGAAGTCCAAAAGACAGTCATGTCCAATGAGCGGCTGGAGTTCCTGGGTGACAGCTGGCTTGGCGCATTCGTGGCATATATCTTGTATAGGAAATACCCCTTCTCTGACGAAGGTGCCCTCTCCAGAATGAAGAGTGCTATAGTTAATAACAATAATTTGGAAAGGCTAAGTCAGAAGCTCGGTTTCAAGGAAAGGCTGAAAGAGAATATTCCTCGCTCGAAAATGAGGATTAAGGACAAACCCTTCAAGCATTACGCTGATTGTGTCGAAGCTTACATTGGCGCTTTGGTCATTGATAGATTTTCAGCTGAGTTTGTAGATGTTGTTGACTGGATAGAAGAGTTATCGCAGGACCAATTCAACACTCTAGGTGGTATTATGGAAAAGAAACCACTGAATAAGAATGCAAAGGGGGAATTGGGTAATTATCTCCAATTCAACAAATTAGGTGCAAAAATCAAGTATTTTTGTCTAAACAATCAACCTCCTTTCACATCAGAAGTTAGACTGGGCGATATCTTCCTAGGTAGAGGCGAAGGCCAAAACATTAAAGAGGCTGAACAAAGAGCTGCGATGGAAGCCATTGATGATATTGATATTATTCAGAAATACTCTATCCATGATATGGAAGATAGAGATTCTGTGTACCCCTATGTTGAAGAAACGCACAAAACAACCGGTTATAATATAGGTCATACTGAAATACGGAGCTGCAGCACCGACAGCATTCATGGACCTGGATTCACTAGGGGGCCCAAACCGAATAAGTCCTGCAAAGGGCTAGTCACAGGGTCTTTACCATGTCTTGATGATATCATATCAATAAAAAGACTCAGAAAGAAATAAAGGAAGTACAAATTGCAGCAAATTACAGCAGCAAATATGAAGACGTAGACAAGGAGGAATTGATGAACGAGATAATGAAGCGGATGGAAACATTGCTGCACCCCACAGTTGATGACGTTCTTGCAAATATGTCAATATCTTCCCAGGATCACCAGTGTTCAACATCGTTTTCAACAGACATCTCCGAACCAGCTTCTAGTATCTCCTTCTCGTCTGCAACCGCTTCCAAATCGTCGCCTAAAGGATGTAATCTCGCTGGTGATCTTCCTCCAATTTTAGAACCAGATTCGACTGGCGTCGACAAAATTGCATCAGATAAACTATACGCGTACATGGGCCGTTTTCATTTAACGCCAAAATATACCTTCAAGAAATTAACAAATGGATCTTTCCACTGTGTTTGTACTGCGGGGGAATTTGCAACGACGTTGGGCGAGGGTGATGCTAAACGTAGAAAAATTGCACAACACACTGCGGCAGCGCAGGCATTACGAAGCAAGGTGCTAGTTGATATAGCGCATGCTCAAAGGTGACGGTAAAATTTATGAAACATCAAGAATTGAAATAATGATGAATATGAATTATTTTTTGTTGTTTTTATTTACGTAGTTACTTGCTCTGTTCTACTGTTTTAACATAATGGAAGGAAGTTATTTCAGCTTGCTATTTCTTCCGCCTAAATTAGGTGGAGAAACTTGTAATAAGCACAAGAGAAACATGAGCAAAAAAACCATGTTTATGATAACATTAGGTTCATTTCCCAATCTTTATAAATAGAGTACCAATTATCGCCTGGTTCGTCGTCCTTCCGTCGTCTCCAGACTTCCAGCATCACTTGTCTAGCCCCCCAATAGGAACCCATCCCACTTTCAGCCAACTTTGCTGCCCATCTTCTAAACTCTTGCTGCCTGTCTTCATCGGTACAAGCACAACCTGCCATAAATCCTTGCCAAATTAAGGGAACAATCTTCACTTTCTTTTTGTTTACCAGCTCTTCCATGGCGTTTAGGTGATCCAATACTTTAGCCACGTAGTTTTGCAAAAATTGACAATTTAAACTTTTTGCCATTGTGAAATAATAAATAATTAAACTGAAATAAAAGCTCATTGTATGGTGATATATTGCTTCCACCGTTGGATTGATGAAGCTTTTCCCTTCGGGAGTGTCTTCATAAAACTTCCATTCTGACTTCCATTTTAATAGCCGTTTTTCAAAATTTAGTGACAGTTCATTAAATTTTCTTGGTACAGGTAAGTACGTTAAATTATAGTATTCATTATGCCTTACTATCCGAACACAATCTGAAAATAGTAATATCAAAGAGTTTGGTAAACCGTAAAGGGAATCCGTACCAATTATTTTCTCATCGCCTTTTGGTATCAGCTTGGAAACATTAGATTTGTTATAGTAAGTTTCTGTAGCAATATTAGTGAAAATGGGAGGGGTGGTGGACAATGGGGTGGACTCAGTCGAAGTGTTTGTAGCAGACTCCTTAATGAACTCTATGTGTATTTTGCCGTCGTTCTCGTTGAGAGCTTCTCTAAATAAACCTTCTTGCATAACGTCAATGTTGGTCACATCAGCAGCCACAGCAGCAGTAGATGTGTCTAATGGTTTATATTGATCATCTTCTTCACTTGGTAATATCACAATTTCCTTGGCTCTGACTCTATCCAAGGCAGTACTGTCCTGTATTAGTTTCAAAAACGAAAAAAATGCGATGTAAGGTCTTTGCCTTTTCAGAAATAATGGGTCTCAATTTCATTCTTGATTCAACAAAATCCTCGCAGATGGCTAAATGATGTTGGCAATCTGCCATTGTCCCCCATACAACATCGATAGAGTTCATAGATAAGATTGCAGTCAGGACATCTTTATATTTTTCAGGTACACTTGACTTTGTGTTTAAGCACAGTCTTAAAAAGTTTGAAGCTTGGTTTCTCAACTCGATACCAAGGCTTAGAAAGTACTTTTGTAACTTAGAATTCTTTGGATACTTGCTTTGTAAATGGAAACATGAGACAGCCAACAGAGCATTTAACAACGCATTTCTGGAGTTGGAAGACTGGCCCAGTCCTGATAAATCACCTAACGCCATCAGGGCTCTAGGAAAATATAAGGTTTTCCATGGATTTTTTTCGAGCACGACCACTGTCATTTTATCTGCCACGTCATTGAAATAGTGATTCAAAAGGAACCTCGCTAAACCGTGCACAGTAAGGTCTGTTTTAGGTACAACATCCATCAATTCGGATGGTAAGTCATATGAAAGGGATGTGGCTTCCAGCATGGATTTGGGCATGCGCGATTCGTCGTTGGGGGAGCCAAGGCAACCTCGTTCAAGTCAGATGCCGGCAAAGATCTTGGTTCTATGTTAACAAATATATCATCGATCAATGCCTGAGGATCAGGCTCTTCGCTGTTAGAAGAATTGTTTTGAAATAGTAGTTTTAAGTTCTGGTGGTATAGTTTATCGTTTGCTGTAGTTTCCTTCTCAGGCGACATTGCTGCGTTTAGGTTTCCGGGATCAATCCCACGGCTGTGTTCCTTGGTGCTCATCTGTTGTTCTTCGCCCAACATTCTAGAATTTTCCTCTAACGAGACTTCGAGCGGTTGAAAATGGCCTAAATGATGTCCTTGGAGGGTCACTGCTGACAGTAACGCATCATCTCTAAGCTCACTTGAGATCCATTCGTAGCCTGTTATGTTCAGGTTATTCCAGTCGTAGTCTAAGAGATTTGGTGTTGGTGGTACTGCGTCAGTGGCAGAAGGTAAACCTGTTCCGATTTGCCCTCTATTCTTCGACTTTTCTTCAGCTTGCTTCGCTTGCGTTAATGGGGATGGAGTCGAGGAGGATGGTGATGAAGATAAAGAGTTCGAGGCAGAATTTTCCAAATTTTTAGTGACTTTTCTCCGATTGCGCTTTTTCCTTGGGGCGTACTGTTTGTCAACCTTGTCTGTTCCTTTGAAGACTCCGAATTTCTTTAGGATCCACGTTTTGTCTTCACTTATTCTCTCTATGGGAGGAGTATGTAACATGGTCAACTCGTCATCCATGTCTTCATGATACACATACTCTTCTTCGTACCGTACAAAATCGATATTCCGTCGTTGGTATTGTGGTTCATCGACGCTGCCTGACAGGTTCGTCGTTGTTGCTGAAGAGCTTTGTGGAATTGGGACACCGTACGGATCAAACTGAAGCGGTTTGGACCACCGGAGTTTGATATCGTACCCACCGCAGGGCAAATTAGATTTCTCACATCTTTGGCAGTGGGGACGCCGAAGATCACACTTAACCTTTCTTCCTCTGCACGTCCAACATCCAGTGAACGTTTTTGCCCTTCCCAGTTTCTTGGCACCATGTTTGCTGAAAATCCCCATCTTATCCTACGATTAACTTTTCGAGATACTGGGATCGGTAACTATTGCCCAGTAAAGTGTCAAATTCGAAAGAGGTGCTTTTTGAAAGATAGATAATTTTTCACTCATATTTTGAGTTCTAGCGGAAACCGCAGGCGAAGAGTCATTGATAATAAATAAGACCCACGATGAAGAGAAAGATAACATCCAAAAGGGAAGAACAAGCGAGTGAGCACTGGATAAGACATGTCGAGGAAGCTGAAAAGAACAAACTTGTTTAATAAGGATGTGAGCTCCTTGCTGTACGCTTACGGCGATGTTCCTCAACCATTGCATGCCACGGTACAGTGCTTAGATGAATTGGTATCTGGGTATTTGGTAGATGTGTGTAATAATGCATTCCATACAGCTCAAAACTCCCAGAGAAACAAGCTCCGATTGGAGGATTTTAAGTTTGCTCTGCGGAACGACCCTGTTAAACTCGGAAGAGCTGAAGAACTGATAGCTACTAATAAGTTGATTACGGAAGCTAAGAAGCAGTTTAATGAGACAGACAATCAGAACTCGTTGAAAAGGTATAGAGGGGAAGACGAGGAAGGTGACGAGATGGAGGAGGATGAAGATGAGCAACTGGTAACAGACGACGACGAAGTAACCGGCCGCACTAGTAGCAAACAACACTCGGAATCAAAGCCAGCAAAGGCTAAGAAGCAAGGGACCAAGAATCCCAAGAAAACAAAAAAATGATATAGCTTTTTTAATATAGAGTTACGTACCTGTGCCTGGGTTCAGTGTTGGATACATGCACGCCCGGGTGCGTTTTGGTGTATCAACTGAGCATTTATTTTTCGTCGCCACAGTAATGGTGAGTAAATTGCCATGTTCAAGTTTATATGATGGTGATCACTGGCCGTGGTTCTGCTTTCCGAAATTGAATTCAGTGCATTTGTGGTTGGAAACAACAACAAACGCCAATGGAAATAGTAAGAAGCGGAGTAGGTGACCAAATATTCGACAGTAAAAAAATTATTGTCTGTTTATAAATACATATCGCTAAGCAATCTAGATGCCAAATATTTAATGAATCCGTTACTCAGATAAGGAAAGTAAAGCGTCAACGCAAGGTCCTATACGAGTTTTCTTCGCAATACAAACATCCTCTATCAGGCTTGGATCCATATCGGGAAACATGTTCTGTAAAGTCATTAGTGTGTCCTTCTGTTCGTTCTCTTCGATTTTCTGGATTAGGAGAGAAACGTCCTCTTCGCTTGGTTCTTGGCCGCTCTGTTTAGGTTTCAAAGCTTCTTCCTGTGTTGGTTCTTCGGTAGGTGAGAATAATTCGCTGAATTTAGAAATTACAATATTAGTCACTTCATCCAAAGGTTTCAGTAAAGTGCCATTTATTTGTGATTCTTCCGGCACTTGTAACTTTCTTTGCTTATCCTCTTCATTTTTTTCCTCTGCCACTTGTCTCAGATTATCTTGGTATTCTTTCTCGAAATATTCGCGGTCTTCAATGGTTAAAGAAGATTCCGTTAAATTCATAGTAAAGTTTACCGCAGCTTGAAGACTGCTCAAATAGTATTCTTCTTCACCCCGCATGAATTCAGGCGATCTAAATCTCTCAATGTAGTTCACATTGGAGACCAGATATCGCACCTGTCCCTTCAAAATACAGTATATTAATACGGGTATGAAGCTATCAGCACCGTTTTGTTCTAACTTAGTATGCTTTAGTAAGCCAAATATAACTTTACTCGCATTCAAAACACAAACCATCTTGTCCCTCGGTGATTTGAATCTGTTTATCTTACCTAATTCCAAACTTGCTAAATTCACAAACTTATTCAACTTGGCGTTGGGCATAGTGTTAGGGATATCCAGCATGCTGGGGCTTATAAATCTATAATGCTTAGTCTTTTCCAACAATACACTGTCATCTTTCAAATCCTTCATGTGCTCATCGTCTAATGGCTTCTGCAGAGTTTCAGAAAGGCTTGGCGAAAAACAGCGGAAATATAGCTTCCCCATAATTAGCTTTTCCATACCTTCTTTGGCGTTTCTGATTTTAGAGCTATCAAGACTCCTGAAAGGTTCATATAATTCAAACTTATTGTAAATAAAAACTTTAAAATCGTTGATAAGTTTGATTTCTTCAGTGACTGTCCATAAAAGCCTTTGCGCCATAAAATTTCGTAGAAACGATTTTGTATACTTCACTAGGGGATCAGCCCCTGGGGATTGAAGCTGCTTAGCAAACAGCTGGAAGTCATAGAATGGCTCATCATCTCCCATATCCTGCGCAGAGATGCCAGCGTTTGCTTTGACGGTCAATTGCGTGTTATCATCCTTCTTGGACACCACATCCTTATCCGTTTCGGCTATCGTTGGAGGATCCAAATGGTTCAAAGGGTCAAATTCCTTCAATATTTCGCTCTTCTTATCCTCTTCCATCACTGCTGACTGCCGCTGCCAACGATATCTGAAAGAACCAATCTTAGATCCATTAGATGTAAAACTTCTCAAAGTTATGTGTCATACAGCATTTAGCTGCGGAACTATGATGAAGCCATAAAAAACAAAAAAAAATAATGAAAAAAAAAAATGAAAACATTGAATTCATCGATAAGTTTCGAATATAATAATCACTTTATCCGGTCCCTTATTAAGATGAGAAATGTGTGGAATCCTATTGCACTATTGTGCGGATAAGCAGCTGGTAGAGGATGGGCTAATTGAATTTCCAGAAGGCACAGAATTCGCCGGTACTACATGTACGAATGAATCTTATATTTTCAATCGAATTATTCCATATATAGCAGCAAGAGGTCCAAATTACTCTTCTCTTCGAGTCTCCAAAGCTTACCAAACAAGCTGGTTCTCTTCTGTTTTATCTCTAAGACAACCTTTCACCAAGCAGAGCATAAGCGTTGACGACAGATATTATCTACAATTCAATGGTGAGTTGTACAATAAAGAAATATCCGATGATGACAATGATAGTCAATACATTGCCTCTTTGTTGCAAAATCTGACAGGTGATGGGGATGTTATTGATGTTATAAGAATGCTGGAAGGTGAGTATGCTTACACTGTGTATGACGTAAAGGCATCGAAATTTTATTTCGGCAGAGATCCCATTGGCAGGCGAAGCTTATCCTACTCGGTTACTCCAAACAATGAACTATATGTAGCCAGTGCCACAGGAGCTATTGAAGGATTTCAAGATTGTATAGGGGGATTGTTTATGAATATGACACCCGAGCTAATTTGTTAAAACAAAACCAGAAGTTGCGTCCTCCATACGAAGTGACTCAAACGGCTGATTTAGAATTGAAGTCATTATCAAAAATATCTAAAAATTTATACGCTGTGCTATATGAATCTGTAAAGAAAAGGGTAGAGTCAATACATCCTGCACATATTGAAAACTCGCCTATTGCGATACTATTTTCTGGTGGTATCGATTGCTCAGTAATAGCAGCGCTAGTATGTCAGATATTGCAAGAGAATGATTATAAAGGTGGGAAACCGACTATAGAGCTGTTGAATGTATCGTTCGAGAACCCTAGAACAGGCCTTTCACCCAGTGATACGCCTGACAGAAAACTTTCCATTAATAGTACAAAGATATTACGAAATTTATATCCGGAAATCGATATTAAGCTAGTCGAAGTAGACGTTTCTTACGAGGATTATTTAAAGTGGAAACCTTTTGTTATCGATTTAATGTATTCCAAACAAACAGAGATGGATTTGTCTATCGCTATTGCATTTTTCTTTGCGTCAAAGGGTAAAGGCTTCCTTACTTCGCCTCATGGTGAAAGAAAACCTTACCAACGTCAGGGCGTAGTGTTATTCAGCGGATTGGGAGCAGATGAGCTATACGGTGGGTATCACAAGTTTGCGAATAAACCGCCTCATGAACTTGTGGAGGAATTAACGAGGCAAATAAACAACATCTATGAGCGCAACTTGAACCGCGATGATAAAGTGATTGCTCATAACGGGGTAGAGGTGAGATATCCATTTTTGGATGAACATGTTATAAAGTTTTCCGCCGTTGATATTCCCATTAACTTCAAGATAAACAAACTGATTCTTCGAAATGTGGCTTCCCACTACTTGAAACTGGACGAGATAGCAGAAGAGCCAAAGAGGGCTATTCAATTCGGCGCCAAGAGTGCTAAAATGACTAAAGATGGTAACAAACACGGCACAGATTTATTGAAGTAAAGAGGGTTCAGCGAAGATGATTTCATAAATTCAGATACTCGATATACTTGGCGGCTTGTTCAAAGTTAAATGCTAAAAGTAAAGTGAATCCGTTGAACATGCATAGTTTCGTGATGTCATTCAAAGTGTCCTCAGGGTTGTTGTCATCCACTATAAATATTAGTATATTATTTTCATTCTTAGATAAGGGCTGCATCCTCCTAGAAATATACTCCACATATAGTTTATGATATGTTAAAGTTAAAAACAACACACTTCGTCCGCGAACCATATAATCGTAGTATATCTTATTGGCTCCCGTAGAAGATATGTATTTCCAATTGGTGCTTTTCAAGTGGTTCAAAAGCGGATTTTCCTTTTGAGTGGTGTTCACTAACACAGTTTTTCCTGGACCAGAACTCTTAAAGGGCCTTTTTCGATTCAAATCATTTGTGGTTCCCGAATCGGCCCATTCTTTGGGTTTCTGCTGATTGAAAGCGTTTATGACCTGGCTTTGACCAATAGGTCGGGATTCTTGCGGTTGCTGTAGTTGAGGAGGCAGTACGGTTTCTTTATCCTGTAACTGAGACCCCGTATCAGCAGTACCGCCCTTCTCTTTTCTTAGCTTGGCCACACCTGCCAATATACTTTTGAATGAAGTTGGATCAGTATTATTCATCTCTTGCAGGGCTCGATGACTCGTTTCCACGCCACTTTCTTTACGATATCTCTGCTTTTCTACTTTCAAGTATCAGGGCTTGCTTTTTCATCAAGACAATTTACAATAAAAAAGTGCCTAGTTGAAAAATCCTGCTGGAATCGAAGCAAGAAAGAGCACATCCAAACCAAACCATGTCCTCCCAAAAGAGTATGTAAACATTTCTACCGCCTCATTGGTGTCACCACGAAAATATTTTACTAACCATCCGTGTCTGCAAATAGTTGATTTAACTAAGCTGAATCCCGAGCAATTAACTGCTGTGAAACAACAGTTCGACCAAGAATTGCAGCATTTCACACAGTCATTGCAAGCATTGTCCATGGCTAAGGGCAAGTTTGTAGAATGCATCGATGACATCAAAACAGTTTCCCAAGCAGAAAACGAAGGACAAAAGCTGCTGATTCCTGCATCCGCATCGTTATACATCCCAGGTAAAATTGTGGATAACAAGAAATTCATGGTAGATATCGGAACCGGCTATTACGTTGAAAAGAGCGCTGATGCAGCAATTTTGTTCTACCAAAAGAAAGTGGACAAGCTCAACAAGGAATCTGTGCAAATTCAAGATATCATAAAGGAAAAGACCCAGTACTCTTTGACCATCGAGGCCCAGATAAGACAGGCTGCTATCAGACAGCATGAAGCAATGAGCAAGCAGCAGCAACAGCAGCAGCAGAAAGAGGCTACCACAGCCTAGTACATCTGTTATCTATACTTCCTTTATATCTCTTCGTTATATATATATATGTATAGAACGTAAAATCCTAATTATCGTCACTTTCCAGTTTCCGAAAGGGGACATTGAAAAATTTTCAAGACTTTTTTAGCGATGAGCTGAAAAAATTTCAAGATTAAGTGTTTTAACTAACCATACACATCATTGAAGAGGTGTAAAGACAAAGTAAGCTAAGGTAAAGATGGCAAAGAAGAAATCTAAAAGTAGATCCAAGAGTTCTAGAAGGGCTTTAGATGCTTTGCAGCTGGCTGAAAGAGAGATTAACGGTGAATTCGACAATTCCAGCGACAATGACAAAAGACATGACGCTCGTCGTAACGGTACAGTTGTCAACTTATTGAAAAGGGCAAAGGGCGGTGCCGACAGTGGAGACGAAGAAGTTGGATCTGAGTCGTTTGAAGATGAAGAGCTAGACTCCGACGAAGCTCTCGGATCTGATGATGATTATGATGTTTTGAACTCTAAATTCTCACAAACTATTCGTGACAAGAAAGGCGAAAACGGTGATTACGAGGAAGAAGAGGATGAAGGCGGGTACACTTCTATTGATGAGGAAGACTTAATGCCTTTATCTCAAGTATGGGACATGGATGGCAAGGCCGCGCAAAGCAACGATTTCGATAATGACGAAGATGCTTCTCCGCAATTAAAGTTGCAAGACAATGATGTCAGCTCTGAATCAAGTAGTTCAGGAGAAAGTGAGTCCGAAGAGGATGAAGATGATGAAGACCCCTTTGATGAAATCTCAGAAGACGAAGAAGACGTCGAGTTAAATACAATTACTTCAAAACTAATTGATGAAACAAAAAGTAAAGTTCCAAAAAGACTGAATACGTATGGTACAGGTGAAGCTAACGAGTTCGTTTTGCCTTCCGTAAGCGCAACCACTGGATCATCTGGAAAGTTGAGTTTGACTGACATGATGAACGCTGTGGATGATAGACAGGTCATTGAAAACGTGAATTTGCTGAAGGGTAAATCTTCAACTTATGACGTACCGTTGCCACAGCGTATACAACAAAGACATGATCGTAAAGCTGCGTATGAAATCTCTAAGCAAGAAGTGAGCAAGTGGAACGATATCGTCCAACAAAACAGAAGGGCAGACCATTTAAGTTTCCCATTGAATAAACCCACTGAGCATAATCAAGCCTCGGCTTTCACTAGAACTCAAGATGTCGCACAAACAGAGTTACAAGAGAAGGTCGATCAAGTCTTACAAGAGAGCAACTTGGTCAATCCAGAAAAGAACTCCACTTTTGAAGAGTTAAGCACTGCCAAGATGACATCCGAGGATATGAGAAAGAGGACTACCGAGATGAGATTGATGAGAGAGTTGATGTTCAGAGAAGAGAGAAAAGCTAGAAGATTAAAGAAAATAAAATCGAAGACATACCGTAAAATTAAAAAGAAAGAATTAATGAGAAATAGAGAAATGGCCGAAGTTTCCAGTGAGGAAGATAACGAAGACCAGGATATTGCTAGAGCTAAGGAAAGAATGACGTTGAAACACAAGACTAATTCTAAATGGGCTAAAGATATGATCAAACATGGTATGACAAATGACGCTGAAACTAGAGAAGAGATGGAGGAAATGTTAAGACAAGGTGAACGTCTAAAGACGAAGATCTTGGATAGAAATCCTGATGACGAAAACGATGACCGTGTGCAAACCTTGAGTGATATTGAAAATGAAGAAGAAAACAAAGACAATGCCCAATTGAAGGGTAAGTTGGGTAAGACCGGGGTTATGAATATGGCCTTCATGAAGAATGCAGAAGCTAGAGAAAGAGACGCCAACGAAGAAGTTTTACGTAAATTGAGAGCTGTTGAAAATGGCGGTGACATCGAACTGTTTGAAAGTGACAAAGAAGAAACAAATGGAGAAAACATTCAACTAAATAAAGGAAGGAGAATATATACACCGGGTACATTGGACTCTAATAAAGAGATGAATGAATTGAATGCCCATACCAGAGGAGAGCACGAGATTGACGAATCAAGAAGTCTGGAAAACAGGTTAAAGGCCAAGAATGGTAAGCAAGCGAAAATCTTCAAGACTAATGCAGAAGGTGCAATGATCGTGGAGGAACCTAGTGATGACGAACCCGTTCAAGATGCTCCACAAGAAGACGTCGAAGCAAAGAATGCAAACCCATGGTTAGTCGATGAAAGTGATGACGAAAGTGCCATTAGGAAGCAATCCTCTAAAGTCACCATTGTTGATAAAGATAGTTCCAGAAACGCTAAAGCCATTAATAAAATTAATAAATCTGAATTGAAACAAAAATCAAAGAAGAAAGGCAGTAAATCAAACGGCGATGAAGATCTTTTGCTAACAGCGGACGATTCCACAAGATTAAAGATAGTGGATCCATACGGTGGTTCGGATGACGAACAAGGTGGCAACGAATTTATGTTCAAACAACAAGAGGTCATTGCTGAAGCGTTTGCTGGGGATGATGTTGTAGCAGAATTCGAACAGGAAAAGAAGCGTGTCATAGATGATGAAGATGATAAAGAAGTGGATACCACTTTGCCGGGCTGGGGTGAATGGGCTGGCGTAGGCTCTAAACCAAAGAATAAAAGACGTAAATTTATCAAGAAAGTTAAGGGTGTTGTGAATAAAGACAAAAGAAAGGATAAGAGTCTACAAAATGTGATCATAAATGAAAAGGTAAACAAGAAAAACTTGAAATATCAATCATCTGCAGTCCCATTCCCATTCGAAAACAGAGAACAATATGAAAGATCTTTACGTATGCCGATTGGCCAAGAATGGACATCTAGAGCATCTCATCAAGAGCTTATTAAACCAAGAATCATGACTAAACCAGGTCAAGTCATCGACCCCTTAAAGGCACCATTTAAATAATTATTATAGTAGTAGTAACAAAATGCATACACATCACACTTCCTCCTCTTTTATATCTATTTATTATGCATTGTGTAGAATAACAACATCGGAATAATTAGAAAAAAATCGTTTAAAAATTACGTGAGTATATATACACAATTAGCTTTTCCTCTTTTTTTTGGTTAAGTTGAATGTGATGGATGATTGGTGCAGGTGATGGGGATATCATAAAGCTTCTAATCTATCATTTATTTCTTGAGAAGTCAATTTTCTAAATCTTGGACCTTTGTCGGTTGGAATACCAGTGTAACCTAGTAACTCAGGGTTTTCATCACCGATGATAGCCAATTCGATGGTGTCCCCATTGAATTCACCCTCTACTGATTCCTTTAGTGTTAGTAAGGCGATGTGAATAGCATCCTCAAGTTCCAACTCATCATTCCATCTTTTCTCCAAGAAAGTCTTTGCAGCCACCGAACCTTTTCCTATAGCGGTGGCTTTCCAAGGGAAGTAAGAACCGGAAGGATCTACTTGATATAAACTGAACCCATTAAACTCATCGTGACCAGCAACTAATAACGAAACACCAAAGGGTCTAACACCACCAGACTGCGTAGCCTCTTGCATTATTTTGGCGACTTCAGACACCAATAGCTTGGTGGGAGGGTATTCACCATAAATTCGTTTATAACTAGTGTGTGCGACTTTCCTTGATTTATCCACCAGAACTCTATAATCTGGCCCCATACCAGAATATACCGCACCAATATCAGGTGTCAACAAAGATACTTTCGAGAGTGTTTCTGACATAGCCAATGGTGAAGAGGTTTTCTTTTCCGTAGCAATCACTACACCATTAGTAGCTTTTATACCTAATGAGGTGACACCTTGTTTTACTGCGGTTAAGGCGTAATCGATTTGACCTAATTTACCACTGGGAGAAAAAGTGGTCAAAGAAAACGAATATCTGTCTGTCATGGTTGTAGAATTGTGTGTGATAGCTGACTTATGGTTGTTTTCGATAAAGTAAACCGAATATTCAGTAAACACTATGTCAATTCCGCTTTTAGCTTATTAGGTTGGGGACAATTTTGCCACCTTAATGTGAAGTTATCATTTTTTACGTAAAAGTTCCAAAACTGCAATACTTCCCATAGATAGATATCATTAGGAAACGCTAATATGTTATAAACTTGTTACTATTACTATATTGTTATTATTCTATTATCGTTATTGTTGCTATTATAAAGGTTATTATTATTGTTGTTATTATTATAATTATTATTATTATTATTATTATATGATTACCATTACTAGTACTGTATTATAATTGTGTAATAAATAAAGAATGGAACTTTTAAGGTCATAGTTGGAGAGGTTTGCTCTTATTTAGAACGGATTTGAACTCTTTGACCTTTTCAATGCTTGAGTCATCTCCGTTGGATGCGAACCGTTCTTCTAAATAGTCCAAAACTTTTATGAGACTATTTTTCTGGAATGAATAAATCAACCCATTTTGTAGAACTAAAGAAGGAGCATGTTCGTTTAAATAAGCAGTTTCAACCAGGTTATTGAACAAGATTGAAGGAGTGAAAGGGTTCAAAAAAGACTCGACAGATATCAAGGTTTTTAATTCATCTATATCCAACTCAGGCGATTTCAAATAAGCTTTGAACCTGCAGTAGTTCTTTACTTTTTCTCTCAATATTTGTTTCATGGATTCGTCGGTTTCCATACTTGAAGACAATAGTCTCACGGAATCATACAGATTGTTCAGCATTTGAGTTAAGATTTCCTTCTTCACCTTACTAGCCATTCCACCTGTGTTAAAGCTCATCAGTTGATCTGAATGGGCAATTAGATTGTAAGTGGATAGCAAATTTATATAGCTTGCTTGGCTGGATAAAATATTGGCGAACTGTAGAGTATTCTCTGGGGTTTCATAATAAGTGATGTTTTTGTTGAAACTGTCCAAAAATAATGCAAAAGTATATAGATCCATAGTCTTGTGAGGAGTTCTTAATTCCTTTGGAGTTTTTGCGAATAGTTCTGACACTCCCTTCAAGTCGTTCTTATTGATCAAATACTCTAGCTGGATATCAATTTTGGATGATTCATCAATTTTGTCGTTAAATTTTTTGAAAAGGCTCTCAAATTTCTTGAATTCGCCATACCTAATACATGATTTTAGTAAAAGTTCTAAGTTTAGAACAGGTACAACACTGTTATACTTCAAAATATCGGCATAGTTTCCACCGTCAAACAACCTTTCGTAAATCAGTTCAATAGCATTTTTGTTTTCAGCTTGAATGGCAATACTTTTGAATTTTTCTGGGAAATCACAGGCTCTTACGAATTTCGATAAAGATTCGCAGTTTTTAATCAATTTTATCATGGAACCGTTTCTCAAATTTGGCACAAAGACTTCGTTAAACTTTGAGTTATTGATTACCAAATGGGTTAATTCTCTACCAGGAATCTTGGATATTATCAAATTAACAAGGTTTTTCAATTCAATTGTATCAGGGCATATTTCAATGCATTTGTCGATAATCTGTCTGTTAATGGCTCTATTGACAATTAACTCTTTGTATGTATCGTAATCAAAGCAATAACCTTCCTTGTTTAGTTTAGTGAACTCTCTTATACCAGCCTTACAAGAATTTCTGATAAAGGTACCTAAGGACAATGGGTAAGATTTATCCCAATCCCCAGGATGATTGAAGAATTTCAGCAAGTCCTGGCCATTAGCAGTTTCGTCGAGATTAATCATTTTCAAGGCCTGGGACACAACACCAGCTAGCGAGTTTGGATCTAAATTCAATCTATAAAAATTTTGAGTTAAAATTTTGAACTGATGTTCAATTTGGTCTCTGAAGTTTAATAGAGCTTCATTATTACTGTTTTGTAATATTGGGTAAGTGTCAAAGTCAAACAACTTCGTTATTAAAACGGCATGAATTTCTAGAATGTATGGGAAGTCCTTTATTGTCTTTGGCACTTTAACGAAGTTATGAATGCATGAGATTAACCCATTATAGTTGACAACTCCACAATTTTCCAAATTGAAATCTTTTACGAAACTCATGAAAAACTTTGCATGAGATATACTGTTCAATAATGATTGTGATTGAAAATTATCAACCACCGAATTTAAGAATTGAAATTTGCTAACAGAATCACTCTTTTCAATAAATTCAGCGTGTGAGTCAATAAATCTCATGAGATATTCTTCGCCGCATTGGATTTCTTTCAAATAGTTAAAAATGAATGGATAAATGCCAATATCAAAGGAAAAGCTTTTGACAATGGACTCTTCCAAAATCTTCATGATAATTTCGTTGTCTTTCAACTGTAGAGAGTAATCTAATAAAGACGTTATAATGGATTCTGCACCCATTGGATATAGTAGATAATCAGATAATTTTTGCTTTTTTAATGGAGATAGATTCCTTTTCATGGGGAAAATATAATCATAAATTTTC
The DNA here is from genome assembly GCA_019431265.1 of Saccharomyces x bayanus. NCBI lineage: Eukaryota > Fungi > Ascomycota > Saccharomycetes > Saccharomycetales > Saccharomycetaceae > Saccharomyces > Saccharomyces x bayanus. Next base: position 853,342 of record CP080216.1, on the reverse strand, counting down.
TTGGTCAAATTCCAATCCTGGAAACTATTTGCCATGAAAATCAAATAGAATTCATAAGAAAATTCAGGTATCCAGTCCAATTTGTGGAACTTAAACCAAATTTCATAGGCTTTGGAGGAATCTATCTTACTCATTGAGATTAAAAAGTTCGATAGCAGTAAAGAAATGTTGGAGGCTAGCCCATTGGAATTCTGAATCTTCGAAACTAAATCGTCCAAAAGATTGGTAGCTAACTCAACCTCACCAGTCTCAATGAAGCTGGAAAGAATCACGCTATAAATTTCAAACTGGTTATCAAATAAAGTTCGGTTTGAGGCTGAAGAAGATATAGATAATCTAAAATCTTCATAAAGTTCCTTGATGGCCAATTTGTCATTTGTTGATTTGGCGTATGAAAAGCATGCAATAAAATAAAATGAATCCTTGATAAAAGCTGGAGAAGATGTAATGATTTGTTGAGCCTTTGACAAGGTGATATGGCCTGGGTAAATGTTCATCGCTAAAAGGTTATAATCCAAGACGTCCTTGGAGAAGTTACGGAACTTGACTTCACTCTTCTGTTTGGGATCATTGGTGGTTGTGTTGAATAGTTCTATGGCAATTTTATAAAAGTCACTACCGTTTGGATTTTTGAATTGGTAGGCCAGAATCGAGCCTTTGAAAAGCGATAAAAGCACAATGTTGTAAATTTCATCAGGAGGTTTCAATCTGTTATTGATCATATCTTGGTAACACGTTAACAATTCGTACATCTTATTATCTAAATCGTTGTTATCCAATGGTCTTTTACAAAGAGAGTCTAAAACCTTTGTAAAAATTTCTAGGGGTGGAACTATACCATTTCTTTTGAGCGATTGATACAATGAGTTTATTTTGTTGTAATTATGTTGTTCATAACAACGATTAATTTCATCAATATGAGTCTGTAAATACGTGGAATTGTTGAGACATGATTCGGTGTCTTCTTTCCATACAAAAGCGTTTTCGTCTTCCAGAAGATTACATTCTTGTTGCTGTTGCTTTTGTGCTGCTGGTGGTGGTTGTTTTGACTGTAAATCTTGAAAATTCCTAGTGTTGAAGTTCAAAGAATCGTACTGGTTCGCTGGGATAGTTGGACCAGTAGAATAGTATCTATGTTGAGTGTTGCTATTATTGGTGTTGTTATTATTTTGCTGTTGCTTCAATGACCTTAGAGAAACGTTTTGGTTGTAAAGCAGTTCATCGTGCGTCAGAGGGTTGGTACTGTTGTTTAGTGAAGAATCCAGGTCGTGCAGGTGCAAAGCGTCATCCACGTTATTATAGTTAACATTCGCTACTACGACGGGATGAGGATGTAGATGGGATGCATGTAGTACCGGGTCCGAGTTTACTAACCCTTGGTTTTGCCTTAGGTACTGGTAGGAACTATCGAAAAAAAGAAGTTGCGTTTTTCTTCTGAGCGGCAGAACGATGATAACCTTTGGAATATATGTTATACTTGAATGATTTGAAGGCCATTTCCGGTTTTCTATTCTATGTGTGAGTGTGACTGTTTCTATAATTTTTTTGAATGACCCAAGCTTTTATGCAAAATGGCTGGGCTGTGTAATTCTATATTTTATTTTATATTTTTTTCAATACTGCAGCATAAAACTAAAAAAAAAAAATTATGCCGATTGAAAGCTTATGCTTTTGTTATAAATGTATTTTTAGTTCGGAGTTTGGAGTAAGGGAAAAAGTACTGCTAATTTCCTTTTGCTTTCTTATAACGTAGTAAACAGTCCTGCTATTCTGTTATATGATGCTTCCGATGTGGCAATTTTTTTCACGAATCAATATTATAGAGCACACAAGCAATGAGAAACAAGGAAAAGAACGAACGAGAATCGACTTAATCCGTGGATTTGTAATTGACGTGTATTTGATTCGAGGGAAACTGTCAGTTTTTGCTTTGTCATGGGGCAACTAAATGCAGCTACAAGGCACACCGAGCCTCGGCCCCGAGTGCCCAGCCAATGAGAACGCGCGCATTCGGAGCCGCCCCACTTTTTGTGCGCTCTCGCGTTTCATTGGTCAGGATGGTACATCTTCGGCGGTTAAAAAGCGGACGCGGCCGGAAATAAGGCCCTTGCATTTTGTAGCGGGCTACGAGCCCATAGGATTGATCGATCACCTACAAGGACATATACTTGAAGGTCCGCCCACATGAGAAGAGCGCCTAGGTGGCATAGTATATTTGAAGAAGAAGAATGCACTGCTAAAGAAACTTCGGGGGCCCGTGTCGTCGAGGCTTGTGGCAGTTCTATTTTTGTTGAAAAGGACCTGCTAATTTTGGCCATATCGTTCTTGAACGCCTGCGTAGGGCGCTGCTATCGATGTAATACGCCATCTCGTCTCTTATATAGTTGTAGTTGGCCTCAGGAAGCTTAAGCAGGTGTCGCTTGTTTTGTCTAAAATACCTCTCCTTAAGTAGATATACTTACCCCAATTTTTTGCCGCCGACAGACTATCTCGTGCGCCACGTGGTGCATGGGGGCGTATCTGCGTTGTTATTATCTGCAGCAAATCGCCAAACCATGCGCGACAGTGGCAGAAACTAGGTCTGCTGCACCCGTTACCCTTACGTGCTGTACCTTAGCCACGCGTTTTGTGTGTCATCGCGGTGCTTCTTCGAGCAGTGAAACACGTAATTACGATAAGATAGGTGTCTGTATTTCCTTTCTGAGAATGATATAGGCCAACTTTCGCGGCGGCCGCCCTTTTTTTTAAGTTGTTCGTGAAGCTCTTTTTACACCCCCTCTTGGCACTGGGGGAGGACAAGCCCAAGTAGTTGTGTCCTGCGTTCGAACTCGGGGCAGAGCTTTTTCTGTTTCTAACTTTTTTTCAATTTCCGCTGCCTTAATTCCTCATTTCTTTTTTCTCTCACATGTGGCAATTTCCAATATAACTTAGAGATGCCTTAAAAAGCCTAATAGGAAGGTAAATCAAGTACAGGTCAAAAAGCTTTTATTAGGGTCCTCGCGCCAACGGAGTAAGACAATATGAAGCAGTCTGGCTTGGTTCTACAGGACCTTCCACCTGAAATCCTGATAAACATTTTTTCTCACTTGGACGAAAAGGATCTGTTCACACTACAAGAAATTTCTACACATTTCCAGCAACTAATTCAGGATGAAGAACTGTGGAAAAACTTGTTCAAGTCTAGAATTTATACTACGCATTTCCCTACGTTTTCCCAGTCCACCAAGTTCAGTGTAGAATACATCGAAAGAACTCGTGGTCTTCACCATTGGAAACATAACAAAGCCATAAGAACTAAATACACCATAACTCCGACCCGTAACTGGGACCAGCCTAGCATAGAGCGTATAGTATTCGATTACCCACGAGTGGCCGCTTACAACGATGGTATCATTACCATCTTGCAATTACAAAACCACAAGAGACAGAAGAAGTTTAAAAAACTGATTTATATTCCATGTACGACTCCACAGGGATGCTCCACCATGGACTTCAACATCAATGCCGCCGTGTTTGGTAGGTTTGACGGCAGAGTGTTCGGGAAACTGCTGAGTAACAAATCCTACTTGACGCCTGTGATGGAATTTAGTGGAAGACATAGTTCAGGTGTCACTGCCATTTGTAATTCAGAGTCCTGGGATACGTCAAGAGAGGACTGGTGCGTGAGTGGTTCTGAAAGTGGTGAAATTATTTGGTGGTGCGAAAACAAACTTGTTAAGATGTGGAAGGTTTGTACTAGGGTGATTTGGAAATTGGCCTTCTTCAAAGACTGGACTTTGATCATGGATGATGAAAAACTTTACGTTATCTATCAAATGCGTGAATTACACAGCATAGATATTCCAAGGAATGCGGACGAACAACCGGTAAGTGTACGATTCTTCAAAATGGATTTTGGTTCCATGACCTTGGTATTGGCTGATTTGAATAATGTTTATACAATTTCAGTTAACCCGAACGGTAATTTTGGTAATTTGAGGAAATTAGCGATCCCTGAACAAATATGTGCCATTGAGATTGATGAAAAGACCTCGCAAAGAGAACAGAACTGGCAATTTGCTGGTGACGATGGCTGCTACATCAGTCTTTTGACCACAGCGAACACCCTTTACATTATCAATATAAGAGATCTTTCAACGGCGAGTTTGAAAGTCCAATGCAGAATCAACTTTGACGAACAAGTCTACGTTTCGCAAGTGACAAACTTGATTGTTGTTGTCGCACTACCAAACACTCTTCAAATAATGAACGTGATGACTGGCGAACTGATCAAATCTGTTTTGAAGACCGACAAATTTCCTGAATTTTTGAAAGTCTCGCAAGACAAAATCGTTATGGGGAGCGGTAATGTTTTGAATTATTTACTATTTGTTTCAAGCGATTCAAAGAAAAAACATCATTCCAGCAAGAGTAAAAATGCAATTAGTAATAAATGGAATGAGACTTTGAACACGGAGTTGCAATATTACGACGAAGCTGAAGACCTTAGAAGGCAAAGACAATCAGAAATATCTCGATTAATCCACGCGTACGGTGGAGACTTAGAACCTATAGGGGACACCGAAGAAGAAAATGATTTTCAGTTGAGAATTGCCCTCTTGGAATCGCAAGAAGCACAAGCGCGAAATGAGGCCACAACTGGGACACAGGTCGAGGATGATGAAGATGAACAGCTACAGAGGGCCTTGGAAGAGTCCCAACGGATACATGAAACACAAATGGATAATTTGGCGGAACGATCCAGTACTGCGAACCAGGGAGAAGATGAAGTTGAAGATGATGAAGAGTTTCTTAGAGTCATTGAACAATCAAGATTGGAGGATGAAAGAAGGAGACAAGCCAGAAACAACAATACAAGCCGACGAAATGGACCTTTGATGGATGAAACATCTACTACAAATACAAATAGCGATTCATCCGGGGAAGTCTTCGCTGGGAACACCACTGGTGGTGCCGGTGTTGGCGATAATGATGACGATGACTTACGATTAGCTATCGCATTGTCATTGAGCGAAATCAACTGAAATTACATTTGTATAGATGAATATGTGTAGTTTCTAATCCTTATAGACTTTTTCATTTTCTTTTTGGGTTCCTTTTGGTGTGTCCCTTTTTAATCTTTCTTGAATTATTAAAATGTCATGAATATATATCTAAATATAATTAATTAATTATCTACATGAAAAAAAACCGTTAAATCGTAAGTCGTATAATTAAAAAACAAAAACCTTATCACTCCCGTTACCTTTGTGGAATCCATTACTCCAGCCCAACTCCTTTGCGTAGCTCAAAACCATTTCATTCATCTTTGGAGGTCCGCAAATCAATAATCTGTGGTCCTCCGCCTGTTTGGGTAGATACCTCTTCATTTCTTCTAAAGTTACGTACCCGATATCACCATTCCACAAGCCGTTTGGTTTATGAACCACATAATGAACTTTGAAATGTGGGTATTCTTTAGCCATGTGATCTAGTTGAGATTTCAAAAGAATATCGTCCTCCGTCTCGTTTGCATATATCAAAGAAATGTGTGTTAGATCTTCTGGTGATGGAATAATTTCTTGTAGGACTTGCAACACGGGGGGTGATACCGGACCCACCTGCGATGATGCCTAATTCTGTCGCAGAATCTTGATCATATTCTAGTTCACCTAAAGGTCCCTTGAATTCTACATACTGGCCGATTTTCAATTTGTCAAAATATTTGGAAACAGTACCGTGTTTGTATGTCTTCACCACTAATTCTAGTAATCCTTCTGTATTAGGGACATTGACTGGGGTGTAGTATCTCACTAATCGTTCGCCATTAATTGTTACCCTTGCTGCCAAATGGTATCCCATGGGAATATGCAGCGTTTCAAAAGGATATTTTAGTTTAAAGCAGTACAAACTAGTGTTACGAGAAATGCGGGCTTTCTTAACCAAGGGAAGCGCTACCCACTTATCCTTGTAAAGGGATCTTTCCGTCCCGACGGTTATAAACGCTATTGCATAAAGCACCGCAAAATGAAGTAAAGATAAGCATACGATTCTGCTGTCTTGTGTTTTCCAAAGATATAGAGGTGTGATCACACAGTTCAGCAGCAGTCCAGTGCAAAACCAATAAAGCGGGTTTGCCAGAACAAACGATACACATGTCTCTATTAATGACATTTTTTTTTCTGAGGAATGGCTTTAGACAACTCAGATATGATATCTTATGCCACTCTAAAACATATTTTGAACTTGTTGAGAAAAAGTTCTGTTATATACAGCAAAAAAAAAAGCATAATATACATCCACTATTTAGTTCTTAAAATTTCCTGAAGAGATCTACGTTACGCCATACCAATTTCTCGTACTTGCTTATACGACCAATCATTACAGCGCTCGGTTTCGCCGAAAAGAAGAAAAAGCTATTGCTAATAATTAACTACCAAGCGAAAAAGGGTCCCATGATTTGCTGAAAATGCCCTGCATAGTAGTTCTCAGTAGCAGCTAAAAATGTGGGTTTTACAATGTACATGAGCAGCACCACAGTGCTAAGTAGAATATATATTGTCAAATGTATATACATACTTCTTGAAAAAAAAGGAAGAAAGGCTAGAAGAAAGAAAAAACTAGTTGGAAAGCTCACTGGGGTCTACGATACCATTTATGATAGCCCATTCTTTGTTTGCCAGGAATACGTTGTCAGGATCTTCGTCTTTTCTTATCTTTCTGAATTTCTTTAGGTCCTCACCATACCATTCTTCGACCTTCATCGCCATCCCCCTCATTTCAAAATCGTCGTAGTCGGTATCCTTTTTCACTGGACCAGCAGCTAGAGTGGTTGAACCTAGGAAGTTCTTGGCCCAATGTGGCTTACCGCCAGCTACCATCATAGTGTTCTCGAAAAGGGTGAACCACTTATGGATTGGGGTGTTGCAGCCGAAAGGCCTGTAAATGGTGGCATTTATATACAATGTCAACTGACTATTGGTAACATTGTCTAATGGAGCGTATCTACAGTGGGATGGAGTGTTATCCAAGAACGGACGGGAAACGTTACCGTAGACTGGGCCGGGACTGGTATTTGTTCTCTTGGATGTATTTAGGGGTTCGGAAGGTAGCGTGGTATTTGAGCAACGGATTTCCATGGGGACATGAACATAAAACTCTTTGCTAATAGCAGCCTGCGCGATAGAATGGTCTAATGAACGCAATACTTCTAAACCATTGTCCATAGGGCACCCCCACTCATCCACAAATTGTGAAAATAAACAATCCATATTAAATCCGCTGATAGAATCAGTTACGTTGACATCACCAGTAGAACTCTTTTCCAATTTACCGTATTGCCTATTAAAAACAAATTTTTCTACAAAAGGAGTCAATGGTGCATAAACCTTAGTAGAAATCCACAATAGGGTTTCGTAGAAATACCTACCAAGTTTGGTACCCCACCAAGATTGGGCAGGCCCATTTTGGGCACTTTCAGTTTTGTTCCCCCTCCATAAAACACATTTTCTGGTATAAGGATACCACCAAACTCTAATAAATTCAGATGAGGTCCATAGAGTATCCCATTGTTTCAAAAGATTTTCAAAAGTAATCACTTCTTGAGTAGACTTGATGTTGAAACCAGGAACGACTCTGATAGTAGCGGAGACAATAATACCAATTTTACCGACAGAAAGCAAAGCGGCTTTGAAGACCTCTGGATTGTTCTCGGAATCCAAAAACTTCAATTCACCTCTACCGTTAACGATAGTCAAATTAACAAACTGAGATGATATCAAACCATGGTAGGGCGAGGAGCCATGACTACCAGTGGATATTATACCAGCTACACTTTGCGCTGAGATAGAGCCCAAGTTCTGGATGGAGTAACCCTTCGCACCAAGAAACTCATTCAATTGATAAAGCCTCATACCAGCATCCACACTAACATCGGCATAATGTAGGTCAGGGTATTCCACAAACTTCTGCACTGTGTTCAATTTGTCTAGATTAACAAGCCATTCATCGGTAATACACATATTACTAGGCGAATGTCCTGAACCAACAGTGACTAATGTTTTTTCAGCCAGCCTGGCATTTTTCACTAGCTCGACGACTTCATCGATGGAACTCGGTTGAAAATAACGTTCCGGTTTTGCAGAATAAATACCGGCCCAATTCTTGAACACATAGTTCTTTTTAAACGGGATATGAGACATGATTGTCGGCACCTTTTTTTTTTGTTTTTACAATTTCTTGGTTTGCTTCTTACGATACTTGAATTTTTGGAAATAAGCGTAATCAGGTGTTGAAAATTCAAAGACCTGAAGTTGAGATGTACTAGTTTTTTAAGTTCTCCTTGCTGAGGACAGTTTCCCCTCTTGCGTCGTCCCCAAATCTCTTCCCAAGATGCTTTCATTTTGATTTTTTTCAATGCGGCGACGGCCTGATAAAAAAAAAAAAAGGAACTAGGGACATTGAAAAAAAGTTATACTAGCGAAAATGGGTAGTGTAAATGTAGTAGTAGTGGTGCAGCTGCCTGGTGCGATAGCTGATATATCGTCGTAGTTTCACCGGGCATAGTGGTACTCACTAGTTTTTTGCTGAGTTCTGTTTGAAAGGGGCAAAATGATTTTTTTTCTTTTGTACGTAGATATTAGAAAGGTATAATAAGTAAATAATAGATAAGATAATACCAAAAGGGATATAACAATAAGGGAGGAAACAAATAATTACAATATTTGAAGTATGAAAAAGGGAAAAGTAGTTTTAGGAGCGTGGGAAGGAACCTAGAATTCTTCTTCTTCGGCATAGGAATCGGCGCCCACTTCGATATAATCTCTTTCTAAAGCAGCCAAGTCTTCTCTAGCTTCGGTGAATTCACCTTCTTCCATACCTTCACCGACGTACCAGTGGACGAAGGCACGCTTAGCATACATCAAGTCGAACTTTCTGTCGATTCTCTTCCAAGCCTCAGCAATAGATGTAGTGTTTGATAGCATACATACGGCTCTATCCACAGAAGCCAATTGGGAGTTTGGTGTAGCAGTTGGAGGTTCGTAACAAATACCGATCTTGAAACCCGTTGGACACCAATCGACCAGTTGAACAGTCTTCTTGTTTTTCACCTGTTCGACAGCTCTTTGGACATCTCTTGTTACCACGTCACCTCTGTATAATAGACAGGTGGCCATGTATTTACCATCTCTAGGATCACACTTGACCATTTGGTTACCAGGTTCGAAACAAGCGTTTGTGATCTCTGACACGGAATTGGATTCGTGGAATGCCTTTGACTTGGTTAATACTGGGGAATATGAAACTAAGGGGAAATGAATTCTTGGATATGGAACCAAGTTGGTTTGAAATTCATTCAAATCCACATTTAATGAACCGTCGAATCTCAATGACGCTGTCACAGATGAAACCACTTGAGCAATCAAGTTATTCAAGTTTGAAAAACTTGGTCTTGGAATATCCAAGTTTCTTTTGCACATATCATAGATGGCTTCATTATCGACCATAAAGGTACAGTCTGCGTGTTCCAAAGTGGTATGGGTGGTTAAGACAGTGTTATAAGGTTCAACGACAGAGGTGGAAACTTGTGGAGCGGGGTATACAGCAAACTCCAACTTGGACTTCTTACCGTATTCAGCGGACAGTTCTTCCAACAGTAAAGACCCTAAACCGGAACCGGTACCACCACCAAGAGAATGGGTGAACAAGAACCCTTGCAGCCCATCACATTGGTCGGCTAGCTTTCTAATCCTGTCTAGAACGTCACCAAGGATTTCTCTACCGACGGTGTAATGACCTCTTGCATAATTATTAGCCGCGTCTTCCTTACCACTGATCAGTTGCTCTGGATGGAAAAGATCCTTATAAGGGCCATTACGGACTTCATCAATCACATTAGGTTCTAAATCGACATAGATGGCTCTTGGAACAAACTTACCGTGTCCGGTTTCATGGAAAAATGTGGAAAACCCTTCTTCTCCTCCCTTGGGCTTTGTCAGACCACTTTCGAGATGGCCATCTGGCTTAATACCGTGCTCCAGCGAGTACAGTTCCCAACAGGCATTACCGATTTGACAACCAGCTTGACCGACTGTAACGAGACAAACAATAAAACATTGTCTAAAGTTAGTAAAGAAAGATGAAACAAAACGCCAAAAGAAGCCACTAAAAGAAAAAAAAAGAAAAAAAAAGATCTACCATAGACAGGCAAAAGACCGTGTGCACATACCATTAATACTAATAACTTCCCTCATTGTTTGCTTGCAGTTGTAGGTTCACAGGCGTTGAGTGACGAGAAGTGTTGTAGTCAGATATACTAGATTGGGTAAAAACGATATAGTTGGTGTTTTTGTTTTGTTTTGTTTTGTTTTGCAATTTAGATTTTCTTCCCTTTGGCTCGAGGCGTTTTCGCGTGGCATCACCCGGCGTGGCAGTACTAAAATAGTATAACATACAGTTATGTACTATATGAGCATAACGTATTAGTCCTGTCATACAGACATGCTGGTGGCGATACCGCCTCATATGGCTCTAGAAGTGGCTCTACCGACAGCTGGTGTATCTTTGTTATGGGGCGAGTTTCTAATAGATAATAATAATGCAATCGGGGGTTTTTTTTTGTAGAAAGAAGATACAAGGTATATATGTAGTACACGTATGTAAGGGTTTAGTTCCTTTGAAATATATCGCTGGATGCATTGAACATGAAGAAGTTGCCCGTAGGGATGATCCCCGTGTGCATGCTTAGTGTGGTATGGTCTTCTTGTTTTTTGGGCGCGGTGCAAGCGTGTGATATTGATGAAGCTTGGTGCAAGTGTTTAAGATGTCTTTTCTTCAGGTACGGTATTCCTATTCTTTCATGATCGAGAGACTTCAAAGCGTCTCGCAGTACTAGTTTCAGATGCGTGGGGTCTGTTGTCTTCTGATGACACTGTTTAATGCAGTGCATCAGGAATAACGATGGCTTGATGATGTGGTTGGTAGAGATGGGGTGGCAATGCCCGCCGTTGACGGATTCGAATTTGACTGTCTTGGTGGTATGGTTAAAGGATAATATGAGCTTGGATTCGCAAATCAAGTGGATCTTGTATTTCTCCGGGGTTCTTGTCCTTTGGATGCGCTTATTGCTGAGTTGCTCGTGGACATTCATCTCGCAAGTGAATTCGTACTTGTTTTTATTAATTTTCTTGGTTCTGTAAATGAAATTGATGAATGCGTACACTCTAACGAACTGTTCGAACGACAGGACACACAGTGACTCGAAGGAGGACTTGGGGTGTTTGAAAATGAAGTCTCTAAAGTTCAGGATGTTATTGATGTTGTCAATCTCGTTTTCGTTTACCGGATGACGGTACGCCTGTGCACATGCAATCAATTGTTTGCCAGATCTGGCTTTACTCAATTGTGTCCTGGTTTTTGCACAGTCGATGTAATCGGGTATTCCTCTGACCAGTTCTTCATTGTTCGTTCTTTCAGCGACACTGTTGGTATTTCCGACGACGATCTTGGGCAGAACGGGCAGTGACGCACTCTTTGCTGTAGCGAGCACAGGCGAAGGTGGCAGTTTCAAATCCGGCAGTCTTATGGGGACAGCGGCTAGCGAGGGCGAAGGAGTCGTCGCTTCGAACTGGGATCTTGGGGAAGCGATCGGGGTGATCATAGGAATCATCCTGCTGGTGGTGGTGCTTCGTATGGGGACAGGAATAGTGAGCACCTGCTGTGACCAACCGACGGCCGCATTCGCGCTCAAAGAGGGCAATATGGGTGTGGGCAAGCACCGGGGGCTGGCATACCCGAACGTCAACGAGTGCTGATGATCTAGCGCCAGTTTTATTGGGGGCAGAACGGGCGACAGACATGGTTGGCCAGTGGGCGTCCTGGGGACATGGCCGTGGTGGTTGTTATATACATGTAAATAGTCCATTGAGTCTATGGTGTCGCCTTCACTAAACAAGAATCAAAAGGCACCTCCTCCACAGGAAACCCCTTTCTACAACGGCACGTTCCTTTCTATTTATATATATAGACACATCTGGGTGTGTCTATATATACATACATGTACATGCGCACATGTACATGCCAGATTACACACTCTCCGAGCCGTTTAAAACCAAGTACACGTCAAGGTTTGCTGTCTCCACTCGATTCGTACCGTTCCTGCTGTGCTCCCAGGCACGCAACAAGGCCCTGCTCTTCACCCACTCAACAGTTTTAGCCGTAAACGATCACAATACCCATCGTTTACTGGCAGGGTCTATTGTTCTGTGTTCCTAAGCAGGCACCGCCCAAAAAAAAAAAGAAAACCCTTGGTATTTCGTTTACGAGCCGCCTCGTTCAGGGCCCTTTGGCTCTCGCAGAACGCAGGCACCCACCGCGTCCGATCCAAAGGCGTCAGCTACGAGCACGCCGGCATTCTCAAAGGGGACGCCAAGAACGGCCGTGTGGGTTCACGCTTCCGTGTTCAAACACGTCTTGCACCGGCCCTTTTGCACCACCAACTGCTACTGCATCGGGAAAGCTGCATGGCGGTCACCCGGCGGCCGCGCGATGCCGTCTGGCGAAATTTCGCAATGAAAATTTGATGAAAAAATTGCCTCTTGTTAGTGCTAAAGGTTGTATAGCAGGCTTACCGCAGGGAGCCAAGGCCCACAGGCGAAGTTTTCCCACATTTTTTCCTTCTCTTAAAGATCATCGAAACATGGTCCTGGGACAAGTGGCTACCAAGCTGGGACAGCCTATACCGTTGGACACGCAGCATGCAGTGTCCGTGTGCTTTCCCACATGGAAGTCCGTGATTTCGTATGAGGAAAAGGACTCGAAAGTTTTAGGGGCCCTGAAGTCCGGCTACCCCAGGTTCTGGATTCACCAGTCGATTCAAAAGCTGCGTGATATCCTGATCGAGAAGTACGCTAAGGAAAACGAGACCTGTCTCTGCTTTCCCTCCTATAGAGTTGCTAAACGGTGCAGAGAGTATATAAGAAGCAAGAGCGCGCATCGCAACGGCAAGGTAAGGATTTTGCAGTTGGCCACGGCGAAGCCCATTAACGAAGAGCAGAAGACATGGAAAAGAGAGTGTAAGATCGCGGTGGTGTTTGTAGACAGTGCGTGTGAAAGCATACTGAAACAATACTGGCAGTATACGGGCGAAATAATCTCCAGCAGGTTAGCCGAGTATGTATTGCACGAGTTGTTTGTAGTGGAGAAGAAGCCGAGCCCGGCGGAGGAAAAGGAATACATAGAGACTCGCTATGGTAGAAACTTGAATTTTGCCTTTGCTGATCGGGCCAAAGAGCTGGTCAAGAAGCGGATTGCCACGAAAGTCATCGATAAGGATGAGCATGACGAGGAGGAAAACTACCATTTTTTTCGCCGGGAACCCTGACGAACAGGATTTCCAGGCAACGTTCCTGGATTCATCGCTCAACGAGGCCAACCACGGCGAGGACCACGGTAGTGGTATTGGCAGTGAAGAAGACGCCAACGGCGAGTCTCATGGTCGCCTTGTTTCCACGATTCCTCCGGAACCCATCGAAATGAGCACAATAGACGAAGAGCAATCCGTAGAGGAAGACGCAGGAAGATGCGCCTTAAGGGTTTGCCCCGAGAGAGACGTTTTCTTGTTTCCAAGCGGTATGGCGGCCATCTTCACTGCACATAGACTGCTGTTGCAGTGGGACTCGCTACGGTTGAACAGAGCCAGAAATGGGAATGATCCCACCTCGTCGGCGCCTAATAAGAAAACTGTGATATTCGGGTTCCCCTATGCGGACACGTTGCATGTCTTGCAAGAATTTAATGAAACGTATTTCTTGGGGGACGGGGATGGTTCTTCGATGGGTGAACTAACGAAGATTTTACATTCCGGCGAACAGATTCTGGCTGTTTTCATAGAGACCCCGTCGAACCCTCTATTGAAAATGGGCAATTTAGTAGAACTGAAGAGACTTTCGGAATTATTCGGCTTTTTCATCATCATCGATGAAACCGTTGGCGGGATAGTCAACATAGACGGTCTGCCGTTTGCCGACCTCGTGTGCAGTTCGTTGACCAAGACGTTCAGCGGAGACTCCAACGTGATAGGTGGCTCGATGGTTTTAAACCCGCAAAGCCGGGTGTACGAGTTTGCCACTCGCTTTATGCAATTGGAAGATGAGTACGAAGATTTGTTATGGTGTGAAGACGCCATCTACCTGGAGAGGAACTCCAGGGACTTCATCGCCAGGACCATCCGTATCAACTATAATACCGAATACCTCTTGGATAAGATAATAAAGCCGCACGTAGGGGAAAATGCGCTATTCAAGAAAATATACTACCCGAACCTAACTTCCAAGGAGACACTAACCAACTATGACATGGTAAGATGTAAGAAAGAAGGCGGGTACGGCGGCCTATTTTCATTAACGTTCCATGACGAAGACCATGCTGAGGCCTTCTACGACAACTTGCAACTAAATAAGGGTCCCTCGCTGGGCACAAATTTCACCCTGGTATTCCCCTATACCCTTATGACATATTACCATGAAATGGCCATGGCTGAAAAATTCGGTGTGGAAAGAAATCTTCTTAGAATCAGCGTAGGCCTGGAAAACCAATTGACCTTGGGGAAGATCTTCCAAAAGGCAATCGACCAAACGCTGGAAATATGACATGGGAATGAAAGATAGCATAACGATTTTTGATTTTTAAATTCAATTTTATTTTATTACAGTTTATTTTTTTTTCGATATTTTATTTTTTCACGCATTACGAATATATTTCTATATACAAACATATGTAGTAGTAGCAGTCATCATCACATACACCTGTGTTTGTCCTAGCCTTATTCAATCGACTTCCACGAACTTCCCACCTTTGGCGAATCTTGGGTTTCTTGGATCGTTGATAAATTCCTTCGTGTTAGAAGAGAGATCAGCAGCTTTACTCATACCGTAATAGACGGCGGCACCAGCCACAAAGAAGGGCCAATACACTTTAAGGACAGGGGTGGGAAATCTTTTCAACATGACAATACGATACGATACAATACAGTCCGTCAATGGGTCAATGTATATATCTAGCACTATCCGAACTAAACTACTACTAGATGTATCTTAGCTGATTGTTCCTTGTATTTTCTCCTAGGCCTTTTTAAACCTTGAGAGATTTCTCCGCGTAAAGCCGCATGGTCAGTCCTTATTGGGTCGTGTACAGCGATATGTACAATTTTTGGTAGTTTGGGCACCAACACAATAGTTACAATCGCACAGTTTATGCTTGTATGGCTAACCGAGATTGTGTTGGAATCCATGTAAGTTACTTTGGCTGCCTTCAGCACTTTATGGTACCGTTAGTAGGGCAAAGGTCCCAGCACGTGACCACGACTGCTATTTTGCGCCGGGTGACCAATTCGTTCACTGTGGTTTTGACGTTTTCCGCTGAAAAACCCGTAGATTATAGCAATAGTGAATGGATAAACGCTATTGTTTGCCTCTAGCAGAGTGGTTGCATTGGGCTATTCTGTTCATAATTATTGCTAGAGTAGAGTGTCGGATAGTGCCACGGATACTCTGGGTAACATAAAAGGCCCAGTCGTTAACTGTTCCAGCGAGAACCTAGCTTTTTTCTAGCGCACGTTGCATCAGCCATGTCATCGGAAGAGTTCAAAGGACTACCCATCAAAAGGGATCTTTCTGCCACCGATCATGCTGATAGGCCTCCGGCTCTGTCTGCTCCTCCATGCGTTATTTCTGTTGCAGGTGATGAGTTGCAAGTGCTGCCGATTCCTAAGAAATCCAGGACTATCAAGACCGATAAACCAAGACCTTTTCTCTGCCACATCTGTACAAGGGGGTTTGTGAGACAGGAGCATCTGAAACGACATCAAAGAGCACATACCAACGAGAAGCCCTTTCTTTGCGTGTTTTGCGGAAGGTGCTTTGCCAGGCGAGATCTTGTGTTGCGACATCAACACAAGCTGCATTCGGCACTGGTTTCTAAAGAATCTGTGGATTCTAGAGACAAGAATGAAATAGACGCCATGAACGATAAAAACATAATTCAGATTCAAGGCAACAAACAGACTATCCTGCCGACACCAAGTAATCCCTTAGCCAAAACAGCTGCTCAGCTAAAAAAAAGCAGCCAAAGAGAAAAAAAGGCGGGAAGCAAGACAAATTGGATTTGAGCCCTTCATACAGCATGAATGGCCATAGTTCGGGCATTCTGCCTCTAGTGGGTAACTCTTCCACACCTGCAATAATTCAGGTACCTGAGTCGTCTTCGCGTTCCCCACCTCCGCCAGATATGAATATTCCGACGAAATATAAAAGGCATGCATCATTCTCAGCTTCCAGTGCATTCACATACAGTTCCGACAATTTCCAGAAGCTACATCAGCAAACTAAATCCGATTTTGACGAACTGCAGGAAAGCGTTCCTCATCAGGTAGGCTTCTCCACACCTCAATTAACAGCGCAACAACTTATAGAAAATGCTATCGAATCTGGTGTGGTGGACTTAGAAACTTTGGACTTGCCACCATTTTTATCATTAGACGGCCAGGCGCCTCCAACGTCAACTGCGACTGCTTCAGGTCCTGAACACATAGATCTGCATCCTTCTTCCGCTACGGGCACTGCCACAGGTAGTACCACCACTATACATCAAGCGGCAACAGCCCCTCCCTCTCAACTACCTATAGGAAGAGAAAGCAGTTCTTTATTTTTGGCACATACTCCCTATTTATCGGATTTTTTTAACAATGGGCTCCTCATATGGCGGTTCGGGTGGGTTTGTAAGATCCATTACTGCAGATCCTAGTCTAGATTATTTCAACTACAAGAGCCATGCACATCCAGACACCAAACATAACAGTAATACAAACTGTAATAATAAGAACAATGATAATATTACTGGTAATAGTATCAACGCGACTGAAATAACTCAAAGCAACGGCAACGGCAACAGCAACAGCAACAACAACAGCAACATAAATGGAGAACCCGTCAGTCATACCGGGCTTGTTCAAAGTTATCGCGCAAGTGGTCATGATGATTCATTCATAGAAAGTGAGGAATGGCTATCCAAGTTTATCATGGATTCCCAGGTTGAAAATGATTTGAAACTTAATATCAGCCATTTTAACGATATTGGGTTCAATAACTTACATACTCAACATCCCACAACTCGCTCAGAACCAACAAATTTGCATAATGAAAAGAACAACACACACGACCCTTCCAATCAATTCCAGCCCGTGTCAGCAAACATATCTCCACCAGGACAATTCTCTTTGTTCAAAACTAAGGCAAATAAAGCCATTTCAAGATTTCTGTCGGACGAGAAAATACCTTCAACTGCATCACCTTCCTCCTCTGCTTCTCCAATGCAATTCGGAAAGAAGAATGAAGATATCAACGAAATTTTATTGGATGAATCTGTTTCTAATTTGTTCACTTCTAGGCAAATTGATTTATTCAAGAAAAACGTGAATCTATATTCACCACTATTTCAAAATCAAAAAAGTGCAGTTTCTTCTTCAAGTTCGACACCATCATTAACTACACCGACCGAATTGGCAAAATCAAGTCCACGTAAAAGGAAATTCGCCCAAAAAAATTAAAATTCTTTACAGAACAGTTGCGAAACTTAATTATTGAGGAGAATAAATTGAAATCTAATCTATTCCCCACCGTTGACGAATTAAATCATTACGTCAATCTATATCAGGTGGAATTTCACAAATACTTCCCCTTTATTCACCTCTATTCAATTTTACCTTCAAGTGAAAACTATCCATTAATAATCTCTATCAGCATGATTGGTGCCCTCTACGGATTCCACTCCACGCATGCGTTATTATTATCAAAGATAGGAAGAACAAGAGTAAGAATTTTCCTAGAAAGTACCCAAAGCAGTCACGACAAGACTCCGATCTGGTTAATTCAGTCTTTGGTTCTTTTGACGTTTACTAGTATTTTCTCCAATGATATGAATATATTCAGAACGGTGAATACTCAAATAATTATTTTGGTCCAATTAATTAAAATCACAAAATTAAATTTCCCACTAGAAAATTTTATAAAGCCGCCAATTGAAAGTGATCATGTGCTAGAATTCCAAGATAACCCTGCTGTCCTGAACCAGTTTAAAGCTCAATATAACACATTGGAACAAATTAACAGAAACTTCAAATACTTCATTTTAGCCCAATCAAGAATAAGAATATGCCACATAGTTTTATTGATTTCCAACCTATTTAAATCTTTAGTAGATTTTGATTGCTGCTTTCATTCAATTGATTTGAAGTGTGGTGTTCCATGTTATAATGAAGTTTTGTTCTTTTGTGAAGACTTTAAAGTTTGGAATGAGAATTTGACAAGGTTTAATATTGTTTTGGATTCTAAATTTTCCTTGATTGAAGTGTCTAACGGTGAATCCAATTACGAAAAGTGCTTAATGTATCTATCAAATGGTAATCCTTACCTTTACGAAAACGCTAAAGTCTCGTTTAAGACTTTGTTGTCTTTACTGATCTCTATCCATGAAAAGATAAACATTGAAAGAGACGCTTTGAGAGATAATTATGGAGGAGATTTTCATACGAAAGACGTGCAATGGAGGATGCATTCAAGGCCCCTAGTTGCTACAATGTTAAAACACTGGGAACTGTTATATATCAAGAATGGAGGTATACTGGCTCTCAATAATGAAAACTTACCAATAATCAATACAAATCCGTCCTTTAGATTGATCATCCCTCTGTATTTCTTTGCAAAATTAAGGAAATGTTTAGATGTGGCTCCAACACTAAGATTCATTTGGAACCAGGATTGGAATTCAATGAATAGTTCCTTAGAAAAAGTTTGCTACGAGTGGGAATCATTACGCGAAGCCACAGAATATGCTGTTTCTGTCGTTACGTTTTGGGTTGACACAGTATCTATTATGAAAGGAAGATCAACGCAAACTCCAATTTTTACCATTACTTGTATCTTTGTTTCAATCTTAGTCATAGCTGGGTACATGAGGAAATTAGAAGACTTTGCACAAAACCAAAAAAAGCGATGCTATGATCGGTGGTTTGAAGATCACTGATAGAATCTTGTGGCTAAAGGCATTTAAAACTTTGAAAAGGATTGAATCGCACTTATCTAAAAGAGAATATAAACTGCAAACATTTGCTGAATTTTTAAGAGTTCCAGATAATGGTAGTCTAGATATTGAGAGTTTGGATTCTTCCCTGATAGAAAGGGCTTTAAACCCGGAGGTTGTTAGTGATAGAGCGCTAGATATAATCATGAGAACAAGGCTATCTTCAAGAACATTATATTGTGGTGCTAGAATCCTTGGCGATACACCGGTCTGGCCTGTGTCCCTGTTGTTTGCTCATGCTTTACAATCCAGGGCTATTTATAATATCAATCACAGGAAAGCTGTAATCAAAAGATAGATTTTTAGATGGATATTTCACGCATCTATGTGTAACATTAAATAATTTTTCCAAAGCAGATTGAAATTTTCGTTTCATTTCTTTTTGTTCTTGAGTAAGTAGTGAAAATCAAAAAAAAAAAAAAATAAAAAATCGATGAGATAGAAAATGAAAAAAATAAGAGGAAGGTAAAAAAACTGTTTAGGCTGTGCCCACCACTCACAAGTTCCTAAACTCAAAGTGTTGTCATCGACATTATTTAGATTTTTCAAAATCCGTAATCAGCTCAATATTTACCGGTTGCGCATGACTGATTCTGCCTCGAGTAGTGCTAATAACGCTCTGATGCAAAAATTGACGGGTCCACAGCTTTTTGACAAAATTGGTCGTCCTACTAGGATTGTTGCGCCAATGGTGGATCAATCCGACCTAGCATGGCGTATTTTGTCAAGGAGATACGGTGCCACATTGGCGTATACTCCCATGTTACATGCGAAATTATTTGCTACCTCGAAGAAATATAGGGAAGACAATTGGTGCTCTCTAGATGGCTCTGACATGGATAGGCCTTTGGTTGTACAATTTTGTGCCAACGATCCGGAGTATCTGTTGGCTGCAGCTAAATTTGTGGAGGATAAATGTGATGCTGTAGATTTAAATTTGGGCTGTCCTCAAGGTATAGCCAAGAAGGGACACTATGGGTCGTTTTTGATGGAAGAATGGGAATTGGTACATGGTTTAATTAACACCTTGCATAAGAATTTGAAAGTGCCAGTCACCGCCAAAATTCGTATATTTGATGATCGTGAGAAGAGTTTAAGCTATGCCAAGATGGTATTAGACGCAGGTGCTCAGTTTTTAACAGTGCATGGGAGAGTAAGAGACCAAAAGGGTCAAAAGACAGGTTTAGCAAACTGGGAAACCATCAAGTATCTAAGAGATGAACTGCCCAAAGAAACTGTTTTTTTTGCTAATGGGAATATCCTATACCCTGAAGATATTCCACGCTGTATGGAAAACATTGGTGCAGATGCAGTCATGAGCGCCGAAGGGAACCTTTATAATCCTGGTGTTTTCAACGTGGACCACACTGAGGACAAGGACAAGATTTTCCCACGTGTAGATAAAATCATCAGGGAATACTTTCAGATAGTCAAGGATTGCCGAGAATCTAAAGCCTCCAAAACAGCGATGAAGTCACATTTCTTTAAGGTTCTAAGGCCTCTTTTACCACACCACACGGATATCAGATCTGACCTTGCAACCATGAATGCGAAGGCCACCTGGGAAGAATGGGAGGAAAAGATAGTGATACCTGTGGAAAAAGTGGTGGAAGAAATATATCAACAACCGGATATCGAGGCCAAGGATGAAATAACCGTCGGCGAGATGCAGGCTTGGGGCGGTTCGTACAGAACCGTGCCATACTGGAGGTGCCAGCCATATTTTAGGCCTGTTAACGGTGTCACTGGTGATAAAAGAGTTATGCAAGGCTTGACAGATGCAGACATGAACAAAAAACGTAAAGCTGATGTACCATTAGAATCTTCCGGTAAAACGAAGGAGGCAAAACCATAGCGTGATCGTCGCCTAATATATGTATATATATATAATGAATAGAGTCCTTTGTTATCTGTTCTTATACTTAAATTTGAGCTTTATGTATGTATATCAATACAAGTAGAAAATATTCAACGTCGCTTTTATAAGAAAACTCTATTGTAATCTGAAACTTAACGCTCGACTAAGAACACACCAGGAAAAAATATGTCAGCTAATGTACAAGAAGCTGCTGATGCAGCCATTGAGCCGGTAAGCTTTGTTAAAGTCCCTGCGCTTGAGCCACCAACTAGTTTGCAACAATTGATCCATGATTGGCAATTGATCAAGCACAGAGAAGGTGGATACTTCAAAGAAACAGACAGGTCTCCCTTGACCATGGACTTAGAAAAGCCACAAAATGGAGACTCTACCGGTAGTACAACGGTGACAAGGAACCAGTCTACGCTGATTTATTACTTGCTGACTCCCGACAGCCCAATTGGAAAATTTCACAAGAATATCAATAGAATCACGCATATTTTACAAAGAGGTAAGGGCCAGTACGTACTAGTGTACCCTGATGGCCAAGTGAAGTCATTCAGAGTTGGATTTGACTATAAGAACGGAGAAGTCTCCCAATGGGTCGTCCCCGGAGGTGTTTTCAAAGCAAGTTTCCTTGTACCAAACGAAGAATTCGACAACGGGTTGTTGATTAGTGAAGTAGTGGTACCTGGGTTTGATTTCGAAGATCATACCTTCATGAAAGGTGAAGATGAGTTGAAGAGACTTGTCAGTCCTGAAAAGGCAGCCGAGTTGGCATTCTTAGTTTAGGTTTCTGTAGTACATTTACTGTCAATATAACCAATAAGAATTAGTTTAGCCCCTTTCGCACCGCGATTATTATTAACTTGAATATTTTTTCATATTTGTTCTTCAGCAAAAGGAACAAACTGTAAAGAAGTAAACATCCCCAAAAAGAGCTACCAGTCATGTTCAAACGTTCAGTCATTCAACAATCTCGCCTATTCTCCAACTCTGCTTCCAGATTGGGCAAGAAGGTGTTCTTCGATCCGGCTGTCAACGGTACCAAGATCGGTAGAATTGAATTCGAATTATATGATAATGTGGTTCCCAAGACGGCTGAAAATTTCAGAGCCTTGTGTACCGGTGAGAAGGGCTGGGGTTACAAAGGTGTTCCTTTCCATAGAATTATTCCAGATTTCATGCTCCAAGGTGGTGACACTGACTTGACTAACGGATTTGGGGGCAAATCCATTTACGGTTCCAAGTTTGCTGACGAGAATTTTGTCAAGAAGCATGACAAAGCTGGCTTGCTATCAATGGCGAACGCTGGCCCAAACACAAACGGGTCCCAGTTCTTCATCACCACTGTGCCTTGTTCATGGTTGGATGGAAAGCACGTTGTTTTTGGTGAAGTGACCAAGGGTATGGACATCGTCAAGACCATTGAATCCTACGGTACTGCTTCTGGTAAGCCAAGAGCTGAAGTTGTCATTGAAGACGCCGGTGAGTTATGAATACTGAGTTAAAGCCGATGTCTTACACGTCTCTCAACATATGATATACATATCCCTATGTGTATGAAATATTTCTGTTTATAGTATTTAAATATATATAAACTCTCCGGTTTATTTTGATCAATGAGAGTTATCACTACTCTTCTTGTGTTTATTTGGGGCAGATATCTGGCTCTTCCATCAACTTGCTATTAGTAAATTTCCGAATCCTGTTTTTGACAACCGAAGTGATGATTTCCAACACTCATTATGGAAAAATACAAAGCACACAAAGTAAATACAAGACGATTTTGCATCTAGGATAGACTGTGGGGAATGGGGATATATTCGTTTTGGATCTTTGATAGACATTGTAACTGCATATTTGATAGAGAATGGACACTGGCATCCAATAGTGCAAGTGGTACAATAAATTCCAAGCAAACTGAAGAAGATGCAAAACTACTATTCGGCATGATATTCTCGCTACGCTCTATTACACAAAAAGCTATCCAAGGGCTCTGTCAAGAATGACGTACGGAGTATATCGACCGGGAAGTACAGAGTTCACACATATTGTACAGCTTCGGGACTATGGTTTGTATTATTATCCGATTTCAAACAGCAGTCTTATACTCAGGTATTGCAGTATATATATAGTCATATTTATGTCAAATATGTGAGCAGTAACCTATTGTCGCCATATGATTTTGCTGAAAACGAAAGTGAAATGAGAGGTCAAGGTACAAGGAAAATTACCAATAGAAACTTTATTTCTGTCTTGGAATCATTTTTAGCACCAATGGTCAATCAATGAGCATACGCAAGGAAAACTAAACAAAAAGAAGAGACGAATCACGTCCATTTCTATATTTTGTGTGGAATAGATTAAGTAGTTTTACATATTTTATTAATATTGTTTACTAATACAAATTCAAATCTGGTTTGGTTTT
Organism: Saccharomyces x bayanus; assembly: GCA_019431265.1. Classification (NCBI taxonomy): domain Eukaryota; kingdom Fungi; phylum Ascomycota; class Saccharomycetes; order Saccharomycetales; family Saccharomycetaceae; genus Saccharomyces; species Saccharomyces x bayanus. Next base: position 829,940 of record CP080216.1, on the reverse strand, counting down.
TTTTTGGGGTGATTAATTATCATTCATGAAAAGATCTGTCCAAAACTCGTCATTTAATGAGTTCACACCCCATGCTAAGGAATTAATGTCGGTCAGATAATCGTTTAAATTATCAACTGATGAACTAGGGGATGGTTTTATATTAGTTATATCGCTGTTATTAGAACTGTTAGTATTCGAAATGAATGGTGGAGGCAGTAGTGTTGATCCTGCTAGGCTCTCTTGAGGTTGGCGTGGCGGCCCATTAAAGCAGGAAGTGCTATTGATATTCGAGCTCATGGCGGCAGTGTCGTCGCGAACTCTTAAATATACTGGTAACATCTCATCTGGAACGGTAGATATACTTTGGCGGGTATTATTTTCGACGATAGGATCCTGTTCTTTCTCCATATTTTGTGGTTCCGTTTCGTGCGTATTTGTTGGATGCACGTCCTTTTGATCATGCATTGTTTCGTTGACAGTTTGCCTTTGCGTTTGTTCTTCTCTTTTTGCATTGTAGCGATCAGCGACATCGATAACCTTGTTTGCATAGGTCTGGCAAAATAATGCGATAACATACCTAAATTTGTAAAGAGAATTATTGAACGGATATAGTTCGGATGTTTTTTCCAAGAGGTTGTTCACCGTTATCACCAATGCAATAGCACCGTCTGTCAATGGCATCAGATCATTAAATGAAGGAATGGCAACAACGGAGTACCTTAATTTTAATAAAAGCATACCCACAGTGTAGATGATCCTAGACGTATGGAATAAAGGTAAAGAGGTTATTAAAATTGGCTCTAATTTTGAAAATTCCTCGAGGGCAGATTTGCAACAGTGATAGCACTTAACAAAATCTTCTGTTACTTCTTTGGGTAATTCAAATTTTTCATTCAAGGCATGGGACATTTCTCCAATAAATACAGCAAGCTTATACTGATATAGATAAGCCTCCACAGAATAATAAAATGCGATCACTCTTGGCCTGTTTCTATCGAGATTAACGAAAATTTCCTTCAATTGTCTATGGTATTTTTCTATCAGTTTGTTGATATAGTTCTTCGTAAAATCACAATCATCAAATTCATCGTCATTGAAGTCTCTTTCGTGTAAGTGAGTGTGGATATTTTCTAGGACATGGTTCATCTTAGCAAATTGTACTAGGATAGGATCATCAGTCATACCAGGTAATAGCTGATCATTATTATTCTGTTGTGATCCTCTTTTTTCTTTGATCAAATCCTGGCACGCCTTTTCAGTGACGTGACTCCAACGAGCCTGTATCGACTGACGTAGAAAAATCGAAATGTTTAGAGCAGAAACATACACCAATAATATTAAACTGGAACCGCTGCTGTAAAGTTCCAAAGGTGATTTGAATCTATCAGGATCTTCATCACTAAACATACCAAAGGATCTATTGACATAAGTGGGTCCCAAATCTCTTGTTAAACAGCAGCAGATGTAATTGAATATATGGTACCTTGTTTTGCTTGACCATTCAAAGAAATTGTACCATAGACACAATGTAGATAGTGATTCGATTATTTCAATGGATTTATTGTTGGCCTTGAAAATCTGATTTGTAATTAGATTCAATACAAAGCTATCAAGCTTCATTATCGTTCCTCTGGTTGTTTGTCTGGGAGTTAATACGATGGAAACACAAGACATGATGACAGAAAATAAAATCGGTTTCCTCTTTCTTAGCTCATCGACGCTGACGTTTTCCTCGACTTTTATAAACGGTAACTTTGACAAATATGAGATTTCTGTCTTGTAAAGATGAAGCCTTAAGGTGGCTTCTTCATGAGATATGATTCCTACGGACACAGGATCCGATATTGTCGGTAAAAACATGCTCCTTTCAACGAGATCGTTCCATTGTTTCGACCACGTATCTAACTTCATCGAAATGTCTCTAATCTTACCTTTCTGAGATATAATTAGTGATTGTAGCTGCTTCCTGAATGACCGTGTCATGTGTTTGGAATATGAATTTTTTTGTCTTTTCGCTTTACCATTGTAAGTTCCCTCATCTCCCACAACATTTGGTCTAGGCTTGAAAGATGCTTCGCTATTGGTACTGGTGGGTATAGAAGGCATCGGTATGGGCGAGTTATAAGAGCTGTATATTACCGGAGCACCGCTGCTCTTCGTACGCTCATCAGTGGATGCTAATAAGGATATGTTTGCCGATATAGAGTTTCCGCCCTTAGATTGCGTAGATTTATTGACAATTCTGTCCTCACTAGGTGTTGATTCGGCGTCTCTTACTCTTTCTGAAGTCGGCTGGCTTAACGTTGACCAGAGATCAGACAAACTTTGTTGAAGTCCAGGTAAAACTGTTCGAGAGTTCGAAACCTGTTTCGTATTCGAGTCGAGAGGGAAAGTGATGGGATAGGATGTGTTATTCTTCAAGCTCGATTCCTTGAAATTAACGGGAAATTCACCTTTTTAGAGACATCTTGTATCGGCGATTCGAGGGATGTAGAGGATCTCGATCTTTGTTTTCTCTTCCTAGTCCTCTTTGCAAGGTCGAATTTGCAAACCTTCTTATGTTTTAGACATCTTTGGCATGGTTTCCTATAGATATCATTAGCGTCGGAAGGTACACATTTTTGCTTTAAAGAATGGCAACATACGCACGCAAATGAATTTCTTTTGATCTTACCATTTTCAGTAGTCTCTAGTTTGGTAGGATACAAAAGTCTAGTATCGTCGTCAACACACCCCTCTATAATGGTCTGTGTAGTCATATCTATGAGTGGGTCATCGGCCCTTGGCGAGGCCATTTTACTGTTCGCCTTCAAGGTGCCATTACTTTCCTTTCCAGTGGCAAGTCCGGCTACTGAAAATTGTGTGTTCATGTTACAGCTCTCCTTCTGAAAGCCTTCCCGATCTCGGCTATTAAAGCTGCTATACATTTACTTACCTTTAAATGGAAATTTGACTTTCCACATCAATATGGTCCTTCATTTATCGGATGGCGCGCATAACCAAAAGAGGAAGGCGTCTTCACTTTGAAGGGAAAGCAGCTACACTACTACGGAAAAACATGCATCCTTTTAGATTATTCGTTTAATCTGAAAGGAAAGGTAATGTAAATAATTATTACAACAAATGGGTTCTTTTTATATACGCATCAACTTGAAGTTTGGAATGAATGATGATGTGAAAACTATATAGTAATATTTTCTTTATGTAAATTTTTGTTGTTTTTTTTTTCCAACAGAGAATATCAATGGCGTATCGGTAAGTTTAGGATTTAATGCAGGTAACGGACCCATCTTTCAAACGATTGATATCAGTGGCATCCAAATTATTAGGTTTTGCTGGCTGGGCAGGTTTCCTGTTGTGTGCCATATGACTTTGCACTAAATGGCCAGCCGCTAGGGCAGCACATAAGGATAGTTCACCAGCCAAGACGGCACATGCGACAATTCTTGCTAATTGACGAGCATTGGTACCAGGAGCGGTAGCATGTGGGCCTCTTACACCCAATAGGTCTAGCATAGCACCTTGTGGTTCTAGAACGGTACCACCACCAATGGTTCCCACTTCGATGGATGGCATGGATACAGAAATTCTTAAATCACCGTCCACTTCCTTCATTAGTGTTATACAGTTGGAACTTTCAACATTTTGTGCGGGATCTTGTCCCAATGCCAAGAAAACAGCAGTCACTAAGTTGGCTGCGTGCGCGTTAAACCCACCGACAGACCCAGCCATTGCAGAACCAACCAAGTTCTTGGCTATGTTCAATTCAACTAATGCGGCAACATCACTCTTCAACACCTTTCTGACGACATCGCCAGGAATAGTAGCTTCGGCAACAACACTTTTACCACGGCCTTCGATCCAGTTGATTGCGGCTGGTTTTTTATCAGTACAATAATTACCAGAAACTGAAACAATTTCCATATCACCCCAGCCGTATTCTTCTACCATTAGCTTCAAAGAATATTCAACACCTTTGGATATCATATTCATACCCATCGCATCACCAGTAGTCGTTCTGAACCTAATGAAAAGTAAATCACCTGCCAAACAAGTTTGTACATGTTGTAAACGTGCAAACCTGGATGTGGAGTTGAATGCCTTCTTGATAGTATTTTGACCTTCTTCGGAATCAATCCAAATTTTGCAGGCACCTGATCTTATCAAAGTAGGGAAACGAACCACTGGACCTCTAGTCATACCATCCTTAGTTAAAACCGTTGTTGCACCACCACCGGCGTTAATTGCCTTACAACCACGCATAGCGGAGGCAACCAAACAACCCTCTGTAGTAGCCATTGGAATGTGATAGGATGTACCATCAATGACTAATGGACCAATAACACCAACAGGCAACGGCATATAACCAATGACATTTTCACAACAAGCACCAAATACACGATCGTAATCATAGTGTTTATATGGTAAACGATCGGATGCTAAAACGGGAGCTTCTGCCAAAATGGAAAGAGCCTTTCTACGTACCGCAACAGCTCTAGTGGTATCGCCTAGTTTCTTTTCTAAAGCGTATAGAGGTAACTTACCATGAACAACCAATGCAGCAACTTCTTTGTTCTTTAATTGATCTGTACTTCCGCTGTTTAGGAGTGCTTCCAATTCTTCTAGAGGACGTATTTTCTTATCCAAGCTTTCAATATCACGAGATTCATCTTCTTCGCTAGAAGAAAATGAGGATACTGAAGAACTTGCTTGAACGATTGTTGAAACTTTTGTTTTAGATTCAGCAGTGACTGTTTTTTTAGTTAAAACTGGAGTAGAAGCCCTTGCTGTTGGAGTAGTATGGGATCTTTTAGTGAATTCGGTCTTTACTAATTGGTCTGCGGTGTAACTGGTATGAATTCTAGCTGCATTTAGTAAATAAACATTAATGACAGCACTGAATACTAAAGCAAAAAGGACTAATTTACTGACAAATCTATCACGAATAGCAACACTAACATTACGAAGTAATAGAAGAATCATATCCTCAACACGCTGGTAAGATTTGATAGGCCTGTAAAATAATAATGGTGTGACGGTAACAATAGCTTGTTCATTGAAGTTTTCAGAGGTGTTTGAAGTAATGAAATCTGGTAAAGATATTTGTTCCCTCTTAGAATATAAGGAGTTGAAGGCATCATTGACCCAATTAGCGCCAAAGTTGTAGAAGTTGATAAAAACAAACAACAGTATGACAGATAATTTCATAATAATCACCACCACGCTGAGGTTCAAGAATGAAGAAACTGATTTTTTTCTGCTTTAGAAATAATTCTTGCAGTGGAGGGGATAACGCCATCTTCTTCTAATGTTTGCTTAATGATGGTGGATCTGTGAATAATATTCATTTCCAATCTTAAAGCTAAGATAGCGGAATAAAATGTTGGAGTTAAAATCAATTCAAAGATTAGGATAAATGCTGATAGTATGCAGAAGTTAGTCAAAGTCTTTAATTGATGAGCATAAATGGAGCATCCAATAAAGGCTACGATACAAAGCAAATGGTCTTGAATCAAACGGGCGCCTTCTTCACCCATGGCTTCAAAAATGATTTCATCAGTGGTAATTCTTTTAGACAAACCGACTCTTTCAAATTTTTCTAAGGCATATTGGGCAATCTTAACTTTATGCTTAAAGCCAACAACGACAACGATAAAGGGTAAACCTTCAAAAAGAGTCAAGGCAGAAACTTCTTTCCCTAAGACACATTGAGTGACATACAACGCCAAGAAAAGAGATGATGCTGAATTGACCACTGTGGAAGCGCTTAACCAAAAATTCGACCCAGTTTTCCTCATATCATTAAAGAGACCAAATATGGTGTAAAACATCATGAAGTAAGCGGTAACGATAATAAGGACATCGAATGGGTCTGCTTGAGCTATGTTTGTAGTTAATACGTCATAGAGAGAATATGCTAGAGTCTTTACGTCGAAAAGACTTTTTTTGTCACTTCTTAATCTCCATTGTGTTCCATCAGTAGAGGAAAGTTCTTTGGATACGTCAAGATTTTCTTGTAAGACGTATTTTGTATTTTCCTTGTCAAAAACGGTGTTGGATAGGTCTGGGATGGATGCGGATTCATTTGGGCTGTTGAAATTGAGGTTTAATAGATAGTAGTGATGAGGGGTTGACAATTCACTGGCTTCATTTGGGGTTATTGACACCCACCCATTCAGAGAGGAATCTCTGTAGTAATGAGAGCATTCTTGAAAGAGACTATTGGTGTCCCTATTTGGCGCAGTTTCAAAAACACTGTTCGAATCTAGTTGCCAGCCATTGAAATAGTACTGGATGACAGATAGATAGGCAAATGCGGATATGATCAAAGACACCAGTATTATATGAATTGGGCGCTTTGCTGAAAACCTAGAAACGTAGGCAATTGGTTTCGCCACCAGTTTCAATTTTTTGGATAGCAGCGGCATGCTTGTAATATGTAGTTATCTAATCTGTACCAGTAGTCAGACAATGATTCACTGTGCTTATAACTTTGTGTTCACTGAAAAAGATGTAGTAGTAACAATGAAAATTTTAAGTCAATAAGAATGGAAAAACCAAATATGAATACAGGCCTTCAAAGTTTGTCTTTTTTAAAGGCAGATCTTTGAAAATTCGATCTTTTAAACTTTCAAAAACTTTTGCCTGGATTTATCGAACAGCAGCATCCCACAGCCGAAAAGATACAGGAAAGTGAGGAAAGAAACCCGATGAATTGTTTTCCAAGTAACAATTAACGACAATAATAGCTAGTTTTGAGATGGCATGCCTAGTACGGGCTTTTCTCTCCAACGTTGTACAGAATTTAAACGAGCGGCCGCAGAGCCTCGCGCTACATTTTCTTCGCACCACGCTGAAATCCCTAATTGTACTCCAGAAGGCTCTTCTTTCTCCTAGTCCACCCGATAAAAATGGGGCCCTTTGAAATTCCGTTTTGTAGCTCAATTTCTCGGACATAAAGCAGGCCACCACACTACCATCACCCGAATGGAAAATCAACATCGTTTCTTGGTGGGTAATGAATGAGCCTTGGTCGTGGGCAAACAATCGGCGTGAGGGGGGAGAAAGGGAAGGGCTGGATTTTAGCTTAAGAGCAACTTTTAACGGTTCTGTCTTAAAGTTACGTATATGATCGGCGAAGATCACATCACTAAATCTCCTCACGTATACGTAGTCCAGCCGGCGGGGGAGTGATTGGAAACGGCGATGATTATTCTTGGCGGCTAAGGTATAGTCCCGCCTAGATTTTTTAGCTCATGGATGCATGGCCGGAATTTTTGGGCGGTAGAATCGCAATTCTAGTTTCCAGTAGTGATGGACCTCTTATTCGTAGGTGTCTTTGCTGTTGTTGAGACGGTCTATCTGTATGATAAGGATCAAAAGGAAATAAATGCCTTGTTTTTTTGCCGCCATATATTTATATGCCTAGTACAAATGATCACACTGTCCGCCGAAAAAGAATAAAAGAAAGCATACGGTTATGGAGATTAATTAGTATCAGGATTGACAAGGAAAATAGAAATAAAACGTTTTTAGGTACACATATAGAAAAGAGATAATAATACGTATGGAAAATATTATATTTAAATAGTTGTGTGTGAGTTTGCGTGTGAACTAGTTTTTCAAAGAAACCAATTTGACATCGAATGTTAGTTCAGAGTTGGCAGGAATGCCTGGTAAGGCTTGGCTGCCGTAGGCGTATGGGGCTGGGATGACGATTCTACGTTCGCTGCCGACGCACATGCCAGCAACACCGATGTCCCAGCCTTTGATGACTTCACCACGGCCGAGCTTGAAAGCGAATGGCTTACCGCTGGTGTTCTTGTCGAAAACCTTACCATTCTTTAGCTTACCGATATATCTCATGCCTACTCTGGCACCTCTCTTGGCTTGTGGGCCGTCACCCACGGCACGGTCTTCTACGACTATACCACCTTCCAAGACTTTAGTCTTTGGCTTCTGCTTGTTGTCTTGTTCTTTTTACTTTTTGGTTTGGTTGGACCCTCTTCTAAATCCTTTTTGAACTCAACCTTTTTTACTTTCTTAGCTTTCTTTTCTTCTTCCTTTTCTTCGTGCTTTCTCTTCTTTTCCTTTTTGGTTTTCTTTGGTTCTGGCTTAGGTTCTTCTTTTTTCTTCTTCTTCTTCTTCTTCTTCCTCGACTTCTTCAATACGAACCTCTTCTTCCTCTTCGTCGTCCAAATCATCCAAGTCGTCACTGATAATTTCGTCTTCGTCTGGTGTCAAGTCGTATTCATCACTGTCGTAAATATCTTCTTCATCTTCGTCACTGCCGTCAACTCCCATTGGGGTGTCAAAGGGATGCTTGACATAGTTACCACTCAAAGAGATAGCGTAAGAACCAGTGACGATGAATTGGACTTCTTCTTCTGGAGCAATGGTCAAGTCCAAGGATTGTTGGCATTGGCCTTCTGGAGACAAAGTTAAAAGAACAGATTCTTGGAACTCGTCGTCTTCGTCCTCATCTTCACCGTCTTCGTCGCTTTCACTTTCGCTTTCACTTTCAACCTTCTTACCCTTGTTTTTCTTCTTCTTGTCAGTCTTTTCTTCTTCTTCTTCTTCTTCCTCTTCTTCAGCAGGGGATTCTTCGTCCATTTCGTCTTCATCGAAATCGCCGCCCAAAAAGTCGTCATCGTCTTCAAAATTTGGATTTCTCTTGATGATTCTTAAAGTCGATGGCTTATTGTCTTCATCGATGGCTTCAGGATTTAAAGCAGCCATAGTGATACGGATGGTAATGGGCATCGTTACATCGATGGCTGGAACCGGAGTGTAAGGTTCAACATTCAAGGTGTAGGTAGCTAATGGTAGCATGTCAGTCATAATCGGCTAGTTTTGTAATGGATGTTTGCTTCTGATTGTGCACTCGTTTCTATACAGCTAAATACTATCGAGAAACGTGTAATGTACACTCTTTTTTCTTTTAATTGCATAGAAAATTTTTATTTCAATTTTGAAATTTCGCCGTTTCGGGAAATGGCGACAGCCACAGGACAGAGAAGAAGATAAAATTAGGTTACTTCTAAAAGAGCACAGAAGAAAGTAACTTTGGGAAACCAATACTACAAACTGTGTATAGAAACTCTGGACGGGTAGAACTGTTGCATTAAATACTGGATATTTAGTTATAAGAATATATATGGCAGGGTAGACGGAGAAAGACTAGGATAAGAAAGAGAGGCTTTGTTTGATGTAGCACCAACAAAATAACAAAATATTTCATCTTTGATGTACTCATGAATAACGGCTAACAGCGTGTTTGAAAGAATAATGACATATTCCGTATTCCGAGTTCTCTTGGAAGGATGCTAGGCTATGCAATTGCACGAAACACTTGTTCTCTCTTTATGGGTAGTTGAGATTGAAAAAAATAAATCAAAATGTGCTGTAGAGGTAGTTACACGCTCAATGGCATAAAGTAGAATTCCACCCATCCTGCCCTCCAGAAGCAAGATTTGTAACGATATTACTAAAATTTAGTTGAGGCAGAAAGTTTTCTGTGTAACGATATATAAAAAGTGTAGAGCATCCAGGCATTAAGTTCGAGAAATAAGAAAGTTAAAGGGGTGTTATTAGCAATGGAATGGCCATACATGTGCTCCTGTAATTGTGTTAGTAATCAAAGACTGGTTTCAGTCGTTCACGAATTTTACACATTCCGCGGAATCTTGTTATCTATAATCTTGATATTTTTTTTCGCCATTTCATGCTTAGTCATAAGTACATTGCATTTACTATAAAGCGGCTCTAAGAAATTTCGATATTATGGCTTCATATGTTAGAAATATGAGGAAGGTAGAACCGCAAGCCTAAAATATGAGTTTAACAGTGCCTTTTAAGCAAGTTGATGTATTCACTGAAGTTCCCTTTAAAGGAAACCCAGTTGCGGTGATAAACTTTTTGGATACTGACGAAAGTGAAGTCACTCAAGAGCAATTACAAGCAATTGCTAATTGGACAAACCTGTCAGAGACGACCTTTCTATTTAAGCCATCCGATACTAAATATGATTACAAATTAAGAATTTTCACCCCAAAAAGTGAATTGCCATTTGCTGGTCATCCAACTATTGGTTCTTGTAAGGCTTTTCTTGAGTTTACCAAGAATACCACTGCAACTTCGCTTGTTCAAGAATGTGGGGTGGGTGCTATCTCATTAACAATCAACGAGGGGCTAATTAGCTTCAAAGCTGCGAAAGCTGACTTCGAAGGTATATCTGATGAGATAATTACTAGCTACGGACAATCACTTGGCTTAAAATTCATTGCGACTCCAGCGCTGTTGCACACTGGGCCGGAGTGGGTTGTTGCGCTAGTAGAAGATGCAGAAACTTGTTTCAATGCCAATCCGAACTTCACAATGCTCACACAGCAAACAAAACAGAATAATCATACAGGGATTATTTTGGCGGGCCCTAAAAAGAATGCTCCAATTAGTAACTCATACGAAATGAGGGCATTTGCTACAGCGGAGAATATCGATGAAGACCCTGTTTGCGGAAGTGGTTCCGTGGCACTTGCGAGATATCTCCAAGAGCTGTACAAGTTCGAAGAGACCACGAAGATTACCATTTCTCAAGGTGGAAGATTGGGAAGAAATGGCCATATTGTAGCTACCATTATGAAAGAAGCGGACGGTAATACTTCATATAATGTGGCAGGTCATGCGGTCACTGTTATCGACGGCACGATTTCACTTTGAGAGGTTGACAATATGACTCTTATGAGCATGATGCAATATTTTGTAATGATGTATAAATATTTTCTGAATTTTTTCAAATAAAATTCCCAAATACCTTCCAACTGATCCGGTTTTTTCAAGTGTTTTACAAGAAATAAATAATCGGGGTGGAACTCGTGTTTGATTCAATTGGAAATGGAAGAAGGGGATGATCTTTTCTATTTAAATGTGGTTAGCGATTCTTTCTCTGAAACTGTCAATGAGAACAAAGTAGCGTGCAAAATTTTGGAGGCACTCCACCTTCAGTTCTTATTTTGTCGGTTCTTATTTCGTCTACAATGAAGAAAGGATGTACCATCCTTCTGAAACGATTTAGCTATGGCTTTATGGTCCGTAAATCCTGATTGTATTGGATATGTGCAATATAGCAACATATATGTTTATTCTACGGCTTTGGAAAAAAAAAAACTATATGGGCTGTGGCTCTTACTGATAAACATTCTGCATTTGTTTTTGTGTCACTTCTTCCCTTCCCTTCACGCATAGTAGCCCCACCGCAATAAGTAGAAATGTATCTGTAAATACCACGGCTTTATAATACAAATACATTAATGAAACTGTAATTAAATTATAATTTTACCTGCATATATATTATTATAGAAGTTCGTTAAAATAATAATACTTAGAATTTCAACATGTGAGGCTTGTCACCGTTCTTCAAAGAGAAAGAAGCAGACAAGTATTGCTTCAATAATGGAGTCTTCTTGATTTCAGCCAACAAAGCCTTGTCAACAACCTTTTGGTCTTCAACACGTTCGGTCTTGATTTCCTTCTTTTGTTGTTCTGGGAACAAGTTAGCTTCCTTCTTTTCCTTCTTGTTCAACTTTTCCTTGGCGAAGTATTCAACGTTGAATTTTTCAACATTGACACCTTCGACGGAGACGTTGGTGGAGGTGGCAATGACGTAACGAGCATTGACTCTTCTCAATGGGACACCGTTGACCTTGAATGGACCAGAAACCAACAAAGTGTTGTCTTCTAGATGCTTCAAGTAAACAACTCTCTTACCTCTGAAACGACCAGCTAGTAAGATCAAGACGGTACCTGGAACTAGAGAGGCACGCAACTTTTGTGGGCGAGCAGTCTTTCTGGTCTTCTTTAGAGCAGCGACGTCTTCGGATGGATACCACTTTGGAGCCTGATTTGAAAAGTGAAAATGAAATAACTTGTTAGTATTCTTGATTTTGATATTTTGTAATAATTTTCTCGAGGGGAGTATGGACGTGATTATTTAGGGCTATAAGTCGTGAAACATCTGGTGATAACGGTATAGCTACAAGTACACCACCCAGCATGCAGCTGGAGCGCTATTCTTGTTTAATTCATGCTTTCCAAAAATAATCTTCGTTCAAGAGGTAAACTTTCGCAATATCTGCTTTCACGCTTTAAAAACTTTCTAGTCTTTACTTTACGTTCGGATTATCTGTGCATTTACACCACGTGTTGGTTGGAATTGGTATTGCCATATGGCCTTTCAGAACTTTGTTATCTCGACAACGTATATCAACATCTCCTCTTTAGAATTTAGCATCTCGGAACATACTTTTTGGGCACTCATTTCGTTGGATGGCTATTACTTTGTTGTTTCGGCTAATATGGAAACTAGTATTCAACTTTTCATTAGTTAACACAATCAGGTATTTCATGTAACCCTTCCCTTTGATAACCTCGATGCGAACGAAATTTTGCAAAAGGAGGGCAGCATCTCCAGCAGGAGGCCAGGCCGGCTGGATAGGATCTTCCAGACTAGAGCAGCTGTCAGTCCTTCCTGGCGCCCGTTTCCAGAGGGATTTTCTTACAAAAGGCCCCGCCACGAGTTGCAACGATTTCAGCTGGGCGGTTGTTATAAACGGGCTTTGAAAAAAGCGGAAAAAAAAAAAGGAAGGTAAGCTCGCCACCCATACATACTGAGTGTGTACGGATGTTATTGCAATAAAAATAGTACCGAAAAGTCCTTTACCTTCCCCGCACAAGCTGAAGGTAACCAGAGTATTGTTGTAATATACTATGATAATTAAGATAGTATAAAATAGGAGTACAGAATTACTATAAACGGGAAGAAACATCCGCAAAATACACTAAGTATACTCATTGAGTTCTTGTTAAAGAAAAAAGATAGTGTTCCCTTATTGTGCGTATTCTTGAGGGACTTCTGGTAGGGGAGGTACCTGACTATTTTTGTCTTTACCGTAACTAATCTTTACAATCAGATGACCGTCGCCTAATTTTACAGAGATTTGGCCGTCTTGTTGGATTTGTGGGTCGCCCAAGTTGATTTGAGCAATGCCGAGATCTTTATCTCTCGATAATCTTTGGTGGGAAATCGCACCCAGTACCAAGTTGGCTTCAGGAGAGGCCTTGAATGAGCATTCCTCGTCGAATAGGGCGATTCCATCATCGTTGGTCTTTTGGCTCTTGGTCTTGTAAATGTGTTTCAACCTACCACCTTGAGTTAAGGAAATCTTGATTTGAACGTGTTTAGCGATGTTTTCCGCTGCCAGCACGGTAATGAAACCGTTGTAAGTACCGTGAGGAGCCAAGGTACGGGCGAAACTGCTTGCACGAGAACCTGCTCTTGATCCGTTAATAGGAGCTTCTTTTTTATTACTTAAGCTTGAATTGTTGTCGGCTTGTTTTACTGCGGGGGAGCTGCTTTGAACAGGTGCGTAACTCGTATTAGGAACCGATGGGTCATAGTCTACTGATGCTCTTGGTGTGCCATTATTGCTATTGAAGTTACTTGGAGATCTTCTGTCGAACGATTTTTTTCCGCCGTTGGATTCGTTGCCATTACCGCTCTTACTCCTCTTCATTGGGTTGCTTCCTAAAGATTTTAGAAGACGCCCACCTTTTTGTAAACCACTTGTTGCAACCCCTGTGGCAGCACCTAAACCTGTACCAGCTATACCCACAGTAGCATGGGCGGCACCACTGGCCATCTTCATTGGCTTATCGGTGATACCGCCTTTCACGACGTCAAAGCTTGGCTTGATATATTCTGGATTGAATGACCCTTGTACTTTTATACTACCTTGAGTGTTTAGGTCGAGGTTCCAGTTATAAGTTTTACCCAATTCTAGATTAGAAGTATCCAATGTGGCTTGGCCTAAGTCGTCATTGTCGCCTGCACGGTCCCAGTCAAGAACGTTCAATATTACTTGGTTCCTACTTCTTGACAAAATCGGAACTTTAGCATCTTCATTCCAAACCGGGTCTAGTGTTTTCTTTTTGATATTTGATTTAAAGACTCTCTTATCATTGACATAAATGGTAACAAAAGGATCAGAATAGCCGTTTCTGTCGGCAGACTTCAAACCATGACCAGAAATGAGCTTTAAATTCAAGTAACCGGTATCTTCAACACCTTCGGAGCTGGGTAAGCTTACGGTGGAAGGCGCATACAAAAATCTAACCTTCACTTTAGATCCGTTGAAGCTTAACCACGTAGGTTCGTCGTAAGCTTGTTTTAATAACTTTAAAGTGCTGTAGGAGGTTTCAGATATGACATCGTCAGAATCCTTGGCAACATGTTTTTTTGATATTCTCAAGTATAGTTTACTGTACTTTAAATCTCTGATGAAGATATTTGCCACCTCCGAGTTCAATTTACCATGAGATGGCTTCGTGCAAGTGAAGACAGGGTATGAAATATCGTCAGCCAGAACCGCTAAGTAGGCAGAAGATGGGTTCAATGTGCCTTCTAATATTTGCATAGACAATATACCAGATTTGTGTTTAATTAACTCGCCCAGAGACAGCTTAGCCTTCTTATTGATCTTCTTTTCATCGTCTTCAAATGGGCTTTCAATTTCGACTACTTCCCATTCCTTTGGAGTTTCTTCCATTTTTTGCTTGTTCTCGTTTTGGGTAGCCTCGAATTTTTTCTTCTTTTCTTCCAGTTCCTTTTCTAATTTATCAACATTAGCCAATTCCTCGGGGGTATAAACTGGAGTAATTGGGATAAATGATGTAGAAAGATTGACAACACTTTCGGTAATATTATGTTTGTGGTCTTTTAACTTTAGTCTTGATACTCCTTCTTTATTATTAACTGCAATATATTTCTCCGATTTAGGATCTTTCTTGAAAACATCTGATAACGGGATTTGTACCGAGCCAATGAAACGATCTTTACCAATCTTTTGATAGTCATGAAATTCGACACTCAAAGTTTGATTCGGAGAAAGTACAGGGACATATGTGCTATTATCGAAAATAGGATGATTGGTATCGGAGTGGTATATGGATTTGTATAAAACACGTCTATTTAAAGAGACAGTGTAATATGGATCAATATCGCCAACACCAGATAAGTCACCTTTAATAGCAGCATCTTTGATGTCCAATTTAATACAGCCGATGGGTTCGCTGACAGAGTTTGCGGCGGCAAAGGCACCTGTCATTTCAATAGATTTCCAAGAGACATCCAAATAAATATCACCTTGTGGGGAACCTTTAACAAATTCCTGAGCGGTGTCTAATGTATTTATTATGTCGTCCAAGGAAGACGAATATTCACAAATTTGCACTTTACCGTTCATTCTTTCATCGAAGATCTTCAAAACAAATTTAGAGCTAGATTTTGATGGAACCAAAACCTCGATGGTTTCGCCCCAAGATGGTTCATTGATACGTCTTAGTGTCCTATAGCTCTTAACTTTTTGTCCGTCAATAAATAGTTCACCACATGGACTCAAACTACCGGTCATAGAACCAGCTGTATCCAAATATTTAACCTTTTGTAAAGTAATCTTGGCAATACCGACATCGGTTTGGGAATTTTCGTCATCGTCATCATCTTCGTCCCCAATCGCATCATCCTCTCCTTCACCCTTGGCCTTAGCCTTGGCACGTTCAGCAACTTTTTCTTCTGATTTATCTTCCTTAACGGGGAACCAGTGTAACGAATAATGCAAAACACCTTTTGACTTAGTCCCAGCTTTCAAGTCAGCAGTTTGGTTGTCCAAAACAGGGCTTTGAAGCAAATCTGCCAAATTAACTTGAAGGTCGCCAACGACAGTGTCCTTTCTGACATCATTGAAATCAAAACATTTCAAGGTCAACTTCTGTTCCAAGGAGTTTAATAACAAATATTTGGTTTCATTCCAACGTGGATTTTTAACATCTGATTTGATGGAAGTGCGTACTTCTTCATCGGTACCAGGTACAGCGTCTTCGGTAGTCATGACAATATAAGGGTCAACGGTGTTAGTAATAAAATCTGAGCCCTTCAAAGAGTCGGCGGAGGCAATGGTTACGGCAAGAACACCAATAGCATCCTTGGACTGAGCAGCCATAATATCTTCAACGTTGACATCCAAATGGTTCGGTGGGAATAGCATAGGCCCAATATTGGAGTTGATGATATTTTTCACAAAACTCTTCAAACCTGGCAAAAATGACATGACGTCAAGGCCTAAAGTGTCACCACCAATTGGTTTCAGGGCGAAATCAATTAGTGGGGGTTCTAAGAGTTGCAAGGACACGATTTTGATGTTAGGGAAAACCTTACCAAATTCAACTTTGATACGCATTTTACCAGCAACATTGATGTCTTCTACCAGGATAGGCATTGTTTTGGAAACAAAACTTTTCCCTAAAGTAACACCGAGGGCAATTTTTGGATTGATCTTCTCCCTAGCTTCAGTAGCTGTCATATCCGAGACATCGCTTGGGGTGAAAGCAAATGACCAATCCATTTCAACAGTGTTTTTACCAGTCTTTGTGTATGACTTAATACCTTTAATTGAGGGTGCCTTGGAACCAAGGGTGAATTCATCGAGGGCCAATGCATCGATACCATAACCAGGCGCAACACCTGCCAGTTGAGGATTGACGTTATCTTTTACTTGTTGAGATAAGACTGGCATGTAAATGACCCAGAACTTAGACAGAAATGAATTCAACCACAAAGTAGATTCTACACGGTCCGACAAAGTTTCTTCGACATTGACTCTTTTCAAATCATCCCTAATGTTTCTATTGAATCTTGTATATTCTGCATTGTAAACAGTGGCAGTGCCTAAAAAGATGAATATTAAAGACCACCACGAAAACCCAATGTAAGCAAATAACCATGAAAAGAAACAAGTACCAACAACTGTGGCTATATTACAATACCAGTCGTTATAAAAATTTTCCAAAATGTAAGCTTTAGTAATTTTGGACATCTTTGTATTTGGCGCTCCCTTTCCTGAAGCGTGAAACTCGCCAACGTTTTGCCATGGATACAGCTTATCGGTTGAATCAGGATTGAATTTCTCTTTAATTTCCTTTTCATCAATTTTCCCTAAATCATCCAAAACACCGGGCTTGGTGATGGAAGTATCAAACTTGTTTGGCTTTCTAGAAGGAGCAGATCTAAATTCCTTAGGGCGTAACTCCTCCAATGGCACGGTACCTATACTGCCCTGAGGGTTAGGGCCGGGCAATTGGCTTGTGTTTTGAGCGCTGGAAGCAACAAATATGTCCTTTGGCGACTGTTTCTTACTCTCCAGGTTGGAACTGGCACCCCCTTGGCCCTTGGACGAGGCAGAGGTAGAGCCTAAAGTCTTTGCATCGTTGCCATCGTTATTAATAAGCTGGTGATATTGGTGATGACCAGATGAAGCGTGTTCAGAACCTCTTTCCTTTTGGTTGATAACCTTCTGAGGCAAATCGCCTCCAACTTTCTTTTCCTCATTCTCATGGAAGAGTGTACTATCAGGTGCAACATGTACTTGGGCTTTGATCCCAGTCATTTTTCCTGACTTTAATGCGTAGCTCTTTTCTGTTCCTCTCTTACAATCACGTATGCTGATAAACAAAGCTAGTCAAGAATGTTCCTTTTGTCGTGAAAGAGAAAACCGGTTTACCGATTCAATTATGCTACTGAAATAAAGCAAAATAGTCTAGCAAGCTGAATTGAATTAGACTTGGAAGGGGGAAGTGTAATTTTAAAGGATGTAAGGTACAGTTATCCCTAATTTACTTTCCAATTCCAGTGTACTGCAAAAGGCATAATTTTCAGTACTGTTGCTTTCCCCCCTTCTCGCGCTGGCGAGTGAGTGAAAAAAAAAAATGGAAATTTCGGCCGATCATTATTTTATGAAATATGTACTGTACTATAGAATGTTAGGAGTATATGTATTTGGAGGCCAATTCTGCTCTCTTGTCGATGGCCCGGGCGAGCTGCTCAGTGGTAAACAGACTTGTTTCGTTAATCTTGTTTAGGAAAAGGTGGTGATAGTTTCTGTTTAGGTCTGAGAGGCGGAATGAACAGTACACCAGTTGCAGACAAACCGAGTCGCTTAGTTTGACGTTGCTTGATCCGCGGGTAAGGTCGTCTAATATGTATGTAACACACTTATCGACGAATTGCAGCATAAGTGCGTTTGTTGGTATCTTGCTTTCCTTTCTTAGCGATGAGGTCATCCCGCTGGGCTCACCTGGAACGGCTACAGCGTCGATTTTTTTTTCCTCTTCTGTCTCCCGCACCTTCTCCATCTCTTGTTCTTCTTCTTTAACCTCCTCGCCTTCCCCTTCTGCCTTGTCTCCTGCCTCGTCTTCTTCTTTATCTTCTGCCTTGTCTCCTGCCTTGTCTTCTGCCTTGTCTCCTGCCTCGTCTTCTTCTTTATCTTCTACCTTGTCTTCTACTTTTTCCAACCCTTTCTCTTCGGTATTTTCTGCTTTCTTCTCCCCCTCCTCCTTCTCTTCCTTCTCTTCCTCATCACTTTCACTTGTTTTTAATGCAGCGGTTTCAAGTTCTATTGGGAACGGAATTTCCAAATCGCTCTTATCATACATAAAGGTCTTAACGAAAACATTCAACGACATATATACGTGTTCTCTGAGAACCTCGATTTTTCTCTTGATCATCATTTCAATTAGTGATTCATTCGAAGACTCAATGTCCAAAGAATATGATGCTATCTCATCTGTAATGAATTTGTATCGCATGGCTAAGAAGATACTTAGTAGTGCTTTATTGGTCTTGCCATCGAATGGAGGGATGGAATTTAAATACTTTAATATCTTTTTTAATGAATTAACTGATACATTAGTGGACAGTAATCTGACTAAGCCAGTTAACATGGTAGTACTTATTTCATTCAAAACATTTTCACATATCTCATCTACAATGCTTGAACCGGGGAATCTTGACCTCAATGATATAGTGTGAGTGTATAGCATCACGGCTTCTTGATAGTGTCCTGTTCTGATACACGTACGCGCCAAAAATGGCAGCTCCATTAAGTCCGTAATACTATCCAAGTTCTCCAGTACAATGACCAATGTATCAGATCTAATCTCGTCCTTGTCATCTCCTTTGGTTGAAAGTCTGTTTCTTAACCTGTTCAACGCTTTATGGAATTCATCTTCTTTCTTCTTTCTAGCCGGATTGTTACTGTCGTTATTCGTATCATTACTTTCGTTGTTGTGCTCCAAAAAAGTCATCAAGGGAAACAGTTTCATTGGTTTGTTCATCGTTGTTCATGGTATCATTCTCTATTTTCTTACTGATACTTGTATCCAGCTCCCACAATTGTTCCAAAGACTTGGATATCTCTTCCAATTGAACTCTATCATCATTTCCGAGAATATCCTCGATGATTTGTGACTTATTTTCCAGCAAGGATTTCCTTATCTTTCTATCGAGCGCAGATAATTCGGCATCGATTTCTGCAATGTCTTCTGTAATGCTACCAGGAGCTGCCCTGGATGAAAAATATGTTTCATACTCTTTTGTATCAGACTGTAGGATGTCCTGTAAAAAATCGAGACCTAATTGTTTTTGTTCCTTTGATAAATCATCAGAAATGAGGTTATTTAGTACTAATTCCATTTTTATCCAAAGGCTATTTCTTATTCTGACCCAGATGTTATACTTTTGTTTATATATGTATTCTGTATTTGATTTCTTTCTTTATTTGTTTTTTAGCAAGATATGGGGCTATTTGTTTTGACCATTGGAGTATCGATTGAAAGGTTAGCCCAAAAACAATTAAGAATAAAACATGTTTCAAGAACAATGTAGACCTAAGGAAACACCTATACGTTCAGTGGGCTTTTAGCTAGATTTGTCAAAAAGAGGCAAAAAGAAATGAAGAAATAAAGCACTCACGATGGGGGTCGAACCCATAATCTTCTGATTAGAAGTCAGACGCGTTGCCATTACGCCACGCGAGCTTAATTTCTTGAAAAACGAGTTATCACAGTTTAGCTATACCGACGTAGTTTAGCAGTCCTGACGAACTTGTTGCCAAAACTATGCATTAACATCACTCACTTATCTTATATTTTCTAATCAAGCGACACCATAATTAGAATAGATGTAGCAACTACATGTTTGGACCTCGACTTGAAGGGTATGGCTTCTACGTACTGGCAGGTACCATGGACGTTTATGTAATGATGAGGGCCATCTTTTCCAGAAGAAGAGTAACACGTTGAACCATGAGACCTTTACCAAGAAGGGAAACAAGTGTACCAGATATAATTCGAACTGCGAAGTTCAAAGACACCAAAACATTGACCGACAACGTTGACATATTGGCTGAAGATACTGTAGCTGCTCAGCACGACGACCAATTGTCTATGTTACCTGCGAGAAAAGAAGAAAAAGGGCAAATAAAAGGGCAAAATATATCTGGTGGGAATTGGTATAAGCTTGGAGTTAACTATTTTGTCCTTGCTTTTGTATTTTCCATATATTTTTTTTATTTGGTGGAGGCTGTTAATGGTATCGGAAAGGGTAGAAGCACCGGAACCTTTTGCAGCAGTAGTTTATATGAAGTTAACATAGACGGAAGGAGCTTATCTACAAATATGTTAAGAGAGGTGGTCTCCTTGATGTGGGCTGTATCTGCGATATGAGCGACATCTGGGATCTTGGAGAGACCGTAGTTGATATGCTAAAACGAGATTTCACAGAGTCTCAATTTGGCGGCTGTTTGATTATACTTGAATCAGAAAATTCAGTGGCTTATGCCAAAGTAATTGCAGTATTGCATATACATGTATTGAGCTTCGATGACATAATGTGCGGATCAGTTGATGGCTGGGACGCTCCTAATTTCCTAACCGCCTCTTCCTAAAATACATTTATTATAATGACACCATATACACATATTGATATTTTAAAATGCCTTATCAAACACATATTCGTTAACAAAATGCACATATATACTCATAAAATGCTAAAGTAAACGAACTCCTTCAGCGGTCCCTGCTTTGTGTGGTATACTCGATTTAATCTATCTGGAGCGGTATCAGCTCCAATACTTGGACATAAAATGGCAAACTTATGGGATTCATTAGCAGCAGCTACTACCAATGATGATACTCGGGTGTAGCCTTGCTGATATAGTATAATATAATTAGTTTACGTGAGCTTTAATTGTTGTAAAATTATTGCTCGTAATTGTTGGTGGGTAATGTTGGAAGAGACGTGGCGTTTTGTGTGTAGTTTCAGGCCACTCGGTTGTCCCCTTTGTAGCCGTTTGAAAGTTTCCACTTTTTATCTGTTAGTGCCCATTGAGTTGTTGGTCACCGCTCTACTATAATTGCTAGTTAGGGAGCCCTCTAATCATACATAGGTTCATCGGCTTGAGCAGACGTAAATTAAAGGAAACTACTCGTTCCAAGGGCGCATCTAATGAAGTGTGAATCTGGCCCGGAATGCGTATTTGCCGATTTGGTCATCTAAGGAGAAAGGCTAAACTACTCCCAACTGCGTCATTTTGAGGGAGAGGCCACTTCGCGAGCTGTTCGACCTAGCTGATGAATAATATATAAGGAGAAAATCATTTCTATCTCGCTGCAGCATTAGGTTACACCGATTTGTAACACAGGTGGTGGAAGACATTAACTACACATCATCAGAGTAAGCCATAAAAATGTCAGCAAAATCGTTCGAGGTTTCAGACCCAGTTAATTCCAGTCTTAAAGGGTTTGCCCTCGCTAATCCTTCAATAACGCTGGTGCCTGAAGAGAAAATCCTCTTCAGGAAGACCCAGTCAGACAACATTGCCTTGATCTCCGGTGGTGGTAGTGGTCATGAACCTACACATGCTGGGTTTATTGGTAAGGGTATGTTGAGTGGTGCCGTTGTCGGTGAAATATTTGCGTCCCCTTCTACAAAGCAGATTCTAAACGCAATTCGCTTGGTTAATGAGAACGCTTCTGGTGTTTTGTTGATTGTTAAGAACTACACTGGTGATGTCTTGCATTTTGGTCTATCTGCTGAAAGAGCCAGAGCCTTAGGTATCAACTGTCGTGTCGCTGTCATCGGCGATGATGTTGCAGTTGGCAGAGCTAAAGGTGGTATGGTTGGAAGAAGAGCATTGGCGGGTACCGTTTTAGTCCATAAAATTGTGGGTGCTTTTGCCGAAACATACTCTAGTAAATATGGGTTGGACGGTACTGCTAAAGTGGCCAAAATTATCAATGATAACCTGGTGACTATTGGTTCCTCCTTAGACCATTGTAAAGTTCCTGGCAGAAAATTCGAAAGCGAATTAAACGACAAGCAAATGGAACTAGGTATGGGTATTCATAATGAACCTGGTGTGAAAGTCCTGGATCCAATTCCTTCTACTGAAGACTTGATTTCCAAATACATGCTACCAAAGTTATTGGATCCAAACGATGAGGATAGAGCCTTCGTGGATTTCGACAAGGACGATGAAGTTGTCTTACTGATCAACAATTTGGGTGGTATTTCTAATTTCATCATCACATCTATTGCCTCTAAG
Organism: Saccharomyces x bayanus; assembly: GCA_019431265.1. Taxonomy (NCBI): domain Eukaryota; kingdom Fungi; phylum Ascomycota; class Saccharomycetes; order Saccharomycetales; family Saccharomycetaceae; genus Saccharomyces; species Saccharomyces x bayanus. The sequence goes on along the minus strand of CP080216.1, from coordinate 807,465 downwards.
ACTACAGACTTCTTAAAGGAGGCCTATAACATAACACCAGTTCAAACAATTGCGGGTACTCTAATGACCTCCTTCAATGGTAATGGGTTCAGTATAACATTATTGAATGCTACTAAGGCCACAAAGGCACTACAATCGGACTTTCAAGAAGTCAAGTCAGTATTGGATTTGTTGAACGCCTATACAGACGCACCAGGCTGGCCAATTTCTGAATTCGAAAACACTTCTGCACCATCTGTCAACGAGGATCTGTTACATAACGAAGTTACAGCAAAGGCAGTCGGTACCTATGACTTTGACACGTTTGCCAAGTGGATGAAGAGTGGTGCTGAACAGGTTATCAAGAGCGAACCACACATCACGGAATTAGACAACCAAGTTGGTGATGGTGACTGTGGCTACACCTTAGTGGCTGGCGTTAAAGGCATTACTGACAACCTGGACAAGTTATCAAAGGATGCGTTGTCTCAAGCCGTTGCCCAAATATCAGATTTCATTGAAGGCTCAATGGGAGGTACTTCCGGTGGCCTCTACTCTATCCTGTTGTCTGGTTTTTCCCACGGGTTGATCCAAGTCTGCAAGTCAAAGGACGAACCTGTCACTAAGGATATCGTGGCCAAATCGCTTGAGATTGCACTCGACACTCTATATAAATATACAAAGGCAAGAAAAGGCTCATCCACCATGATTGATGCGTTGGAACCATTCATCAAGGAATTCTCCGCATCCAAGGATTTCGGCAAAGCCGTTCAAGCCGCCGAAGAAGGCGCTAAGTCAACTGCTACATTCGAAGCCAAATTCGGTAGGGCATCGTATGTCGGCGACTCCTCTAAAGTGGAAGATCCTGGTGCAGTTGGTTTATGCGAGTTCTTGAAGGGGGTTCAGAGTGCCTTCTAAGCAAATAGCTTACGAATACGTATCAAAAACAATTATGACATATATAAACTAAAAATAATCTTTTCCTCCTTTCTTCTTTTCTGCCTTTGTTCTTCAACTATTGGTATTATCATCACGCAAAACGGTATCATCACCCGGCTCAACGCGAAATATGACAATAAATTATTGAAATGTTAACGTGAGAGGCAGATTTAGTAGTGAAATGGTTCAATTATGAATTGTCTAAAGAAGATATCTTCAAGGAGTGTAGCACAGCCTGTTGAGTTGAAAAAGAATTATGAGTACCGATTTTGATAGAATCTATTTGAACCAGTCTAAATTCAGTGGTAGATTCCGTATTGCTGATTCTGGGTTAGGTTGGAAAGTTAGCACTAGCGGTGGTTCTGCAGCCAACCAGGCAAGGAAACCATTTCTACTACCAGCCACAGAATTGTCTACCATCCAATGGAGCAGGGGCTGCAGGGGCTACGAACTGAAGATAAGTACCAAAAATCAAGGTGTTATTCAACTAGATGGGTTCTCTCAGGATGATTATAACCTGATTAAGAACGACTTTCATCGTCGTTTCAATATTCAAGTCGAACAAAGGGAACATTCATTGCGTGGTTGGAATTGGGGTAAGACTGATTTGGCTAGAAATGAAATGGTTTTTGCCTTAAATGGGAAACCAACTTTTGAAATTCCTTACGCCAGAATAAATAATACAAACTTGACTTCTAAGAACGAAGTGGGGATAGAGTTCAATATCCAGGATGAAGAGTATCAACCGGCCGGTGATGAACTGGTGGAGATGAGATTTTACGTCCCAGGTGTAATTCAAACAAATGTAGATGAAAATGTGACCAAAAAGGAAGAACCAAGCGATGGAATCATGCCCAAGAAAGAGGATGGTGAAGAAGGAGAAGAGGCGGAAAAGGCAGTGGAGGAGAAAAGCATGGCTGAAGCATTCTACGAAGAGTTAAAGGAGAAGGCCGATATTGGCGAAGTCGCTGGTGACGCAATTGTCTCATTCCAAGATGTCTTTTTCACCACACCAAGAGGCCGTTACGATATTGATATCTACAAACACTCTATCAGGCTTAGAGGTAAAACTTATGAATATAAGTTACAGCATCGTCAAATCCAAAGAATTGTTTCATTACCAAAGGCAGACGACATTCATCATTTGTTGGTCTTAGCCATTGAACCACCTTTACGCCAAGGTCAAACCACCTACCCCTTTCTTGTTTTACAATTTCAAAAGGACGAGGAAACTGAAGTTCAATTAAATTTGGAAGATGAAGATTATGAGGAAAACTATAAAGATAAATTAAAGAAACAGTATGATGCCAAAACTCATATAGTAATAAGTCATGTACTTAAGGGTCTGACTGACCGTAGGGTTATTGTTCCAGGAGAATACAAATCCAAATATGACCAGTGCGCAGTTTCATGTTCCTTCAAGGCGAACGAAGGTTATCTATACCCATTAGATAACGCGTTCTTCTTCCTAACCAAACCAACCTTGTACATACCATTCAGTGACGTAAGTATGGTTAATATCTCTAGAGCAGGACAAACCTCTACATCGTCAAGGACATTTGATTTGGAAGTAGTATTGCGCTCGAATAGGGGTTCCACAACGTTTGCCAACATTAGCAAGGAAGAGCAACAATTATTGGAGCATTTCCTGAAGTCTAAGAATTTGAGAGTGAAAAATGAAGATAGAGACGTGCAAGAAAGACTACAAACCGCCTTGGGTTCAGACAGTGACGAGGAAGATATTAATATGGGATCCGCTGGTGAAGACGACGAATCTGTAGATGAAGATTTCCAAGCCAGCTCCGATAATGACGGTGAAGAAGTTGCGGAAGAGTTCGATTCAGATGCGGTTTTAAGTGATGCTGACGAAGGTAGCGACAATGACGAAGAAAGACCTTCCAAAAAGCCTAAAGTAGAGTAGATAGCAATTCCAGTCTGTATAATTAAAATATATTAGTTTCATATAAAGATACAAACAAATATATGAAAAAACATTAATAAAACGTTGGAGACAAAAAAGACACACGAGAATACAAATGCATAAAAAGCATTGTGACTTTTACCTGGGTATTTATTGTTTTATCAATTATTTATATTTTGTTGCTCTCTTTCGTTCTATTTTAACTTCGAGAAAACACGCCTTCTTTGTAGTTGAACTAATGAAAAAAATGACAAAGAGTATAAGGGATCGTAGAAACAAATAAAACAACATTCATTGTTGTAACTTCTAAATACGAAAGTGAATATTATAGTGTAGAGCAACGGTAAAAATCAACAAGTAGAGGGAAACTAATGAATGGAGTGGAGAAAAAATGGCTGTGAACCAGTTTCAAGAGGATTTGGGATTATTAAAAGATATGTACCCGGAGTTGGATATGAAGCTGGAAAGAGAGAATAACAGCACTGAATTTCCGCGGCTAATTAGTGGTGAGTTGCCATTTAAGATATCCCTATTAAACGATGTAAGTATTAAGTTCGGTGAGCAAGATTTGCTACTATCAAATTTATCTAATGAATGTTTAGAGTTCATGATATATTACCGTCAATATCCAGACATTCGACGGTGTGTTATTATAGACGTCAAATCATTGTGGATGTCAATGGACGAGAAGGAGATGCTGATTGATAGAGTACTGGAACTTGTGGAGGAGACTGTGGACACGAAAGCGGAGTTTGAGGATTCGTTTACATCCATTCTAATTCTGATCTTTGGATTCTTCATAGATGACACAGCTGAATTACTGTTTCCTGGTAATGTAAAAAAATGTATGACCCAGAAACAGTATGAAATATTCAAGGAGATAAGTGAGAAAGCTATTATTGAAAAAGTAAGCAGGTCTAACTACCACTGCTGCATTTGTATGGAAATGGAAAAGGGTGTCAGAATGATCAAATTACCATGCCAGAACAAAGATGCAGACCACTTTCTTTGCAGGAAATGTGCCAAATCTTATTTTACTGCAATGATTGAAGAAGGCCGAATATCCAACGTGAGATGTCCAGAATGTGAATACACGGAACTAAAATTGGATAGTTTCAAGAGCTATGCAAAGATGATAAAAGTTTTATTTACGCCTTCGATTCCAGCGTCCTTTTTAAAAGAGCTCATTGACACTGAACTATGTGAAAGATATGAAAGACTTTTTCATAACCAGGCAGCTACAAAACTCTCAAAACATTGTCCGTACGCTTGCGTTACATGCCGGAGGTGTGACCAATGGTGCATAAAGGAGGACCTTGACGACGCTATGGTTCAGTGTCAAAAATGTCATTTTGTATTTTGTTTTGATTGTTTGCATGCCTGGCATGGTTATAACAATAAATGTGGTAAGAAAGTTACAATATCAAGATGTATTATTGAAGAGTATATAAACGACACTGACACTTCGATAAAAAGGAAACGTGAACTGGAAGTCAAATATGGAAGGAGAGTGTTAGAATTGGAAGTCAATGACTATCTTGCTGACGAGATGTTGAATTTAGCCATTCAAGAGGAAGGTTCGAATTTACAGAGGTGCCCTAAGTGTAGAGTGGTTGTGGAAAGGAGTGAAGGCTGCAATAAAATGAAATGTGGAGTATGTGGAACATTATTCTGTTTTATTTGCGGAGACTTACTTTATCCCGATGACCCCTACGAACACTTTAGAGAAACATTTTCAGATTGTTACGGACGATTATTTGAAGGTATGCCCGGTGCAGAGGCTTGAAGATTCCTATTTCACCTTCAGTTCTAAATATTTAGTTCATATATATTTTGTCACAAAAACTAAATAGATGTGAATGGGAACATTATTGTACATACATTGAATTTTTCCTCTTTATAGAGCTACCTATCTAAAATACCCTTAGATTTAGCATCTGGTTGATAACGCAATGACCATTTGGGCCCCATAACGGTGACCAGAGCCATGTCCAGAAATGTGAAAACCCATGAAGCACAGTAGACCAAAAACGAACATATTGCCACTAATCTGACTAAAAACTGTACGAAGCTTAAACGAACATCGGAAACAACAATGGACAATGGCTCAAAATTGTACTTGAAAAAAATGCCCAGCACCCTCTTAGTACTACCATCTTTATTCGAGTAACGATAATCGTTAACGGAATATTGGTTTGTATCTACTTCTGACCCTAATTTCTGGAAAAGTGTTGGAACAACTGATGTGTAATAGACATAAGCAGTCAAGGGTTCATCCTTATTGAACTGGGCAGTGTTGTCCAATGGATTATCGATATATGGGTAGAAGTCACCATATGAAAACTCGTTGATGACGTGAGCAAAATTCAGATCTTCCAGTGGCGCTTTACGTGAATCCACATAACCTAAACCCTTTGCTGTAATCTGAAGTTCGCCACTAACCCTATTCACTGGGACAGATCCGAATATGTGACAGCCATTGAATTCTGGAAGGTGTGCATTCATAGGATCACTTTCATCAAAGAATGCTCTGGTATCTAGTTTTTCTCTGAATTCTGCTGGGATAGCTTCACCCAAAATCTCATCCAATTCGGGTGTAATAATTTCATTAATATCATTGACTTTCGTGTCATAAGGAATGAAAAAGGGCATGTCTTCCAACTGCAGTTCCTCCGAGACAAGCTTTCTATCCATTGTTTGGTCTCTGACGTTGATGTGCAACCATTCACATTTCGTATTAACGTATAGATCCATGTTGATTTGGACGGTATCTCTGACTTGGTTGTCCACGGTGTACTGGTAGTCGATGTACCCACCAAAGTACTCACCAAACTCTGTCCATGCTATAAATAGTAGGAACAAATATGTCAGCAAAGAGGTTAGGCCACCTTTGGTAGACTTCTTCTTGTACTGTTCCTCAGTTTTGGCTGTAAGGTTGGATATCCATAACTGTTAGTGAAAAAGCAAAACAAATAGAAAAGAAAAGAAGTGAAGCAACCTACTTCAGAAAAACTATAAACATACGAAACGCATCAAATGTCTTTAACCCTGCCATCGTGTGCTCTTGGCGTTCCTAGCCTCTACTTGCTGACACGACTGTGTTGAATGAATATATCTTTTACTGAATATCATCAAGTAGTGATTGTCATCTTCTCGAAGGCTCGGCCGAGTGAAAAATAATGGTTATGCGTAAAATGTTCAATACTAAAATAGTGTGTATACTTGTATACATTTTATAAATTTAGTGTAGTAAGAAGGGTCTGTGGTAGGGTCATTTCTCCATGGAATCGGGAGAAGTGGGGATAGACTCGTTTTCTGTGCACTTATCAGACTTCTTGGACTTGGCTTTGTAATGGTTTGCCGCAAGAAATGCAAGTAGCAGTAGTACCCATTGAATAGCGTATCTGGCAAGCCCCACGATGAACCCGCTTCCCACGTTTACTTGCAGCAATTCCCAACCTGTAGTGTGTGAGACAGCACGGTCTGGTCCTGCCACGGATACGTCGTCTGGTTCCAAAGTTTTCAGTGCAATCAAATATATGACGTTACATAATAATGTCAGGGTAGAGAGAGTTACTAATATTGAGCTTGAAAACTTCAAAAGGATAGGAAACAAGCGATGACGCTTTCCGACGCTGAGAGCACCTCCAAAGGCGGACACGACGCAGATACTAAGGAACCCAACTATAAGCTCTAAAACGGCAAGGTAAAAAACCATGCCATTGAACACCATTAGTATATATGCCAGATTAACCCCCTTTGAGTAATTCTTTGTCGGTGATTGGTCCTTTACATTTGGATCAGGTGTGCCAATCAAGGCTTTTGACAAAGCATTCCCGCTATGTTTGTCATGTTTCAGGAAATCACGAATAGATGTCAGTGCCAATCGGTACGTTAACACCAGAGAGTCACCAAACTTCTTGGTTTCATTTGATCGTGTTGTAGAAATATTACCCAATTGGATTCCAACATCCCGGACCAGTACTTCAAGTACATCCATCCCGTAATTCTGGTTTGAAGTGCAGTAAATTTTACTTCTATTACTCCGCTTACAAAACCCAAAATAATTAAGCTCAAAAACTTTATCAGGTTGAAACGTATCTACCAAATTTTCGTCCTCATATACGCTTGGGTCGGTTAACTCATTTGACCAACCCATGTCAATCGTCAGGTATGAAATCAACCTCAAAAACTCTCTTACACTTCCAATAAACTCATTAGCCGTATTCGATCCCCCAATGACAGTTACAGTAAACTGTGGGGCACATAGTCGAAGCCCTTTGCTTGTTGTACATGTCGTAGTTGGCAAATAGAGTAAAAATTGGGACAAGCTTAAAACCAAAAGGACCGCCCATACAATCAATCGTTTAGGGAAAAACATGCTAGTCTCTTATTATATATATATATATATATATATATATATAGCACGTTGCTTTTTTCTTATCCTTAGCCTTGACTAAAGGCAATGTTAAAATTGCATTTTTTAAAACATGCTATCGAATAGACTAGTTTATGGTTACTCATACGGGATGACACAAAAAACAGGACCTTCCATAATTCACCAAGAAATAAACAAAATGAAAAAGATAACTGAAAAACTCCTACTTTAATGATTTTATCAGCGTGCATTAAATAGACCCAAGATTTGAAATGCGATAATCGCAATCATGGAGTTTTAATTACATGAGTACACCTCCTTACTGTTCTGGGGTGCCACAGGTAAAAAATAAATCATACACCAAGAAATGCCAGAGTGACTCAAAGTAACGTTTGATCCTGAAAAATGACTGTTTAGGGCCTTAAATCTAACTAAGAACTGTGCTTTGGCTATTGCTTTTACACGTATTAAACTTTTGGTATCCTCGGTCTTTTTACTGACGCTGGCATAGCGAGATCGAAAATATCAAAAACAACAACATTGAAAAGAGATGAAATGGAGTAATTGGAAGAGGTATATTGACAGCAAACTTAAACCCCAAACCTTCCAAGAGCGACTGTAAACTACTTATTTTGGCTCTTTAGATTCATAGCTGAACGCATATAAGAATTACCAACATGGCAAAAACACTAAAGGATCTCCAAGGCTGGGAGATCATAACAACTGATGAGCAAGGCAATATAATCGATGGAGGCCAGAAAAGGTCCCGCCGAAGAGGTGCTCGAACAGAAAATTTCCTAAAGAGAAATTCTGATGGAACAAAAATTGGCCGCGGTGATAGTGTTGTTATGCATAATGAGGCAGCAGGGACATACTCTGTTTATATGATCCAGGAGTTAAGGCTTAATACATTGAATAACGTAGTCGAATTATGGGCTCTCACTTATTTGAGATGGTTCGAAGTCAACCCATTAGCTCATTACAGGCAATTTAATCCGGTTGTCAACATACTAAATCGCCCTCTGAGCTATTATAACAAGAAGTTTTCCGAAAGTGCAAATAAAAATGAACTATATTTAACTGCAGAGTTAGCCGAATTGCAACTTTCGAATTTTATCAGGGTTGCCCATATCGTAGATGAGACCAAATGGGATGAATTGAAGGACGGCATTGATAAGGAAAGGGATTTTATGGTTCGTTATATCTGTGAGCCGACCGGCGACAAGTTTGTAAATATTGATATTGAGGATATTAAAGGTTACGTATATAAGCTGGAACCGAAGGAGGCCCAAGAGTATTTGAAAGACTTGACGTTGCCATCGAAAGGAAGAGAAACCAAGAGAGGTTCACCAAGAAGAAAGAAAAGTAAAACTACTCGAGCTGCCCAAAACTCAGATGCACAGACAGGGGGAGCGAATACAAACGATAAAGAGGATAGCAATAATGATAATGAACCTTCTGATTATCAAAGTTCGTCGGATAAAGAGGAGGATGTTCAAATTAATGAGGATATGAGTAGCTACGAAGCATCAGCGGATGAACTTGAAGAAGAGGAAGAAGAGGAGGAGGAAGGAGAAGAGGAAGAAGAAGAGGAGGAAGAAGAAGAAAATACCCGTAGGAAATCACAAAGGAAGAGTAAGGTAAAGTTAAGCGATGATGACGCAGACGTTTTAGTACAACAAGCGCCGAAAAAGAGAGGTCGTAAGCCTAAAGATCCCAATAAACCACGTCAAATGTTATTGATATCTTCGTGCCGTGCGAACAATACTCCAGTGATTAGGAAATTTACAAAAAAAAATGTCGCTAGAGCCAAAAAGAAGTATACCCCCTTCTCGAAAAGATTTAAGTCTATTGCAGCAATTCCTGATTTAACAACACTACCGGAATTTTATGAGAGATCATCTGAATTAACAGCATCGAGCTTCGAAAATCAACTGAAAACCACCCAAAAACATCAAATTGTGGAAACAATTTTTTCCAAAGTTAAGAAACAGTTAAACTCTTCGTATGTCAAAGAAAAGATATTAGAATCAACAAATTTCCAAGATTATTTGCCAGCTAGAGAAAATGAGTTTGCCTCTATTTATTTAAGTGCATACAGCGCAATTGAATCCAACTCTGCTACCACTATATATGTGGCTGGTACGCCCGGTGTGGGCAAAACTTTAACCGTAAGGGAGGTTGTAAAGGAGTTGATTTCGTCTTCTGCACAACAAGAATTACCGGACTTCCTTTATGTGGAGATAAATGGATTAAAAATGGTAAAACCTACAGACTGTTACGAAACTTTATGGAACAAAGTCTCCGGTGAAAGATTGACGTGGGCGGCATCAATGGAATCGTTAGAATTTTATTTCAAGAGGGTACCCAAGGATAAGAAAAAAACGATCGTGGTCCTATTGGATGAGCTTGATGCGATGGTGACAAAATCTCAAGATATTATGTATAACTTCTTCAATTGGACGACTTACGAAAACGCTAAGCTTATTGTCATTGCAGTTGCCAATACAATGGACTTACCTGAACGTCAGCTAGGTAATAAGGTTACATCAAGAATTGGGTTCACCAGAATTATGTTCACTGGGTATACTCACGAAGAGTTGAAGAATATTATTGATTTGAGGCTTAAGGGGCTAAACGATTCATTTTTTTATGTTGATGTAAAGACTGGTAATGCAATATTGATAGATTCAGCTGGGAATGACGCCACAGTAGGACAAACTTTACCTGCAAATGTGAAAAAAATTCGTCTAAGAATGAGTCCCGATGCTATTGAAATTGCTTCGAGAAAAGTAGCAAGTGTCAGCGGTGACGCAAGAAGAGCCTTAAAAGTTTGTAAGAGGGCAGCGGAAATCGCAGAAAAACATTATATGGCTAAGCATGGTTACGGTTATGATGGTAAAATGGTGGTTGAGGATGAAGCTTATGGTCAAATGTACGACGGTGAGGACGAAGATCTCATCGCAAACGAAAATGCTAACAAAGACGATGACGATGAAGACGACGATGAGGTACAGACGGTTCATATAACGCATGTCATGAAAGCTTTAAACGAGACATTGAACTCTCATGCGATCACATTTATGACAAGACTTTCATTCACGGCAAAGTTATTCATTTACGCATTGCTGAACTTGATGAAGAAGAATGGATCCCAAGAACAAGAACTGGGTGACATTGTAGATGAGATAAAGCTACTTATTGAAGTGAATGGTAATAATAAGTTTGTTCTGGAAATAACAAAAACGCTGTTTCAACAGGGAAGTGATAATATCTCTGAACAATTGAGAATCATATCGTGGGATTTCATTCTCAATCAACTACTTGACGCAGGCATCCTGTTCAAACAAACCATGCAGAACGATAGAATATGTTGTGTTAAGCTGAATATATCAGTGGAAGAAGCGAAGAGAGCCATGAAGGAAGATGAGACTTTGAGAAGCTTATAGATCCTATTTTTTTTAATTCTTTACCTTGCATATACATACATACCTACATATCAGTGCATTCATTCAAACATAGCAGGTTATGAACGTACATACTTTCTATATTCCCCTCAAAGCCATTGTATCATTCGTTTTTAAATATGCTAATGCGCAACCTCTCTCGCATTGACGTGCGAGTGCGGTTCCCTTCATGAGTTGACACCGGGCGAAGGTGCCTTCGAGGAGGATGACGAAGAGGAGTTTCTCATGTTGTTACTCCTTCTATCCTGGCTACTACTATGATGTCGACGTTGCTGGCTACCCAAGTGCTTATATATTAAAAGTGGATCGCCGATTTCGTTGATTTCCGGGATGGTCAACGTTAGATTAAAGATCTTGGCCAATGCAATTTTGAAAATTTTTTGAATGTTTATAGACTTGGCCGTAGAACAAAATACAAGCGGTGCGTTCATGACCTGTGCGTATTTCATGCTTGTTCTCGAAATTTGCTCCTGATACTCTGGGTCTAAATCTATGAGTAAATCGTACTTCGTGCCCACCAAAATGGGGATTGCCGAGTCATTCAGCCCATATGCCTGTCTATACCACTCTTTTATCGAGCTCAGCGTCTCCGGACGCGTTAAATCAAACAGGAAGATGATCACTGAGGACCCCACCGTTGCAATTGGAAGCATGTTAATAAACTCCCTCTGTCCTCCCAAATCCATTATGGAAAATATAATATCAGTTGAGCGTATGCTAACTTTTCTTTTCAGGAAGTTCACACCCAGCGTCTGCGTGTATTCTTTATCGTATATATTTTGCACATACTTCACCATTAACGACGTCTTCCCGACCTGCGCATCCCCTACTAGTCCCACTTGAACCTCTACTTGATTCCGTACTGCAGGGATAGAACTATTTCCTCCGGTGCTTGGTGTAGACATTATATCCTAACTCAATTCACTCTTCAGCCTTTTCTACAACCAAGTACCTACCCAACGTCTATTTTTTCTCGAAAAGATACCACCAAAGTCAATTATCCATAATTTAATCTCCATTTTTTTTTCCCTTCTGGGTTCTTTTTATTGTTTACCTTTTGATTTTTCATTTTCATCCCGAATTAAGGACTGCACAATTTGGTACACACCCACACACCTCAACATCTGTACATTATCATTTTATTATTTTTTTGAAATTTTCAGAATATTATTTTGAAAGATTTTCTTGAAAGAAAATGATACCAGTAAATGCCGAGTCTACGGTAGAAAAAGCAGTCTGACTCTTCGGGAAGGGCTAGCCCGGGGTCCAACGGGGAAGTGGTGTCGCGTCGGCGTAAAGCTGCTCCTACGGAAGGAAACGTCTAGGCCGAGAACCGATCGTCACGGTGTCACACAGTTCCATGATACTGATGGTCTCATTAGCGAGTTCAATGTGTAGTTAGTAGTGGTATTTGATATATGTAAGTGGTAGTGCATTTACACTTAACTAGTTATAATTCGTATTTAAGAAAACCAAGCAAAAAAACCGATCTACACTAATCATGGCTGTTGGTAAGAATAAGAGACTATCCAGAGGTAAGAAGAGTTTGAAGAAGAGGGTCGTAGACCCATTTACCAGAAAGGATTGGTTCGACATCAAAGCCCCATCCACTTTTGAAAACAGAAATGTTGGTAAGACTTTAGTTAACAAGTCCACTGGTTTGAAGAATGCTTCCGATGCCTTGAAGGGTAGAGTTGTCGAAGTTTGTTTGGCTGACTTGCAAGGTTCTGAAGACCACTCTTTCAGAAAGGTCAAGTTGAGAGTTGATGAAGTTCAAGGTAAGAACTTGTTGACCAACTTCCACGGTATGGACTTCACCACTGACAAATTGAGATCTATGGTCAGAAAATGGCAAACTTTGATCGAAGCTAACGTTACTGTTAAGACTTCCGATGATTACGTTTTGAGAATCTTTGCTATTGCCTTCACCAGAAAGCAAGCTAACCAAGTTAAGAGACACTCTTACGCTCAATCTTCTCACATCAGATCTATCAGAAAGGTCATTTCTGAAATCTTGACCAAAGAAGTCCAAAACTCCACTTTGGCCCAATTGACTTCCAAGTTGATTCCAGAAGTTATCAACAAGGAAATTGAAAACGCTACCAAGGACATCTTTCCACTACAAAACATCCATGTTAGAAAGGTCAAGTTATTGAAACAACCAAAGTTCGACGTTGGTGCTTTGATGGCTTTGCATGGTGAAGGTTCCGGTGAAGAAAAGGGTAAGAAGGTTTCTGGTTTCAAGGATGAAGTCTTGGAAACTGTGTAAACAAAATAAATATAAATTATAAGATTTGACATGTACACAATTTATTAATATGTTTCCTCTTTTTATTATTAATATAATTATTAATTATTTCTAAAATCAAAAAAAGTAAAAAAACAAACAAACAAGGTAAGTCCTCCAATAGAACTTCCTCTTGCTATTCTCAACACTGTTTTCATAGCCGGGAATTTCCATCTTTGACTTTGTTTGTTTTCTTGAACGTTAAATCCCTCGCTTATATGTCTGTATTTAAATGCGCTTCCTATTATATTGAGTGGGTAGAAGGTACATGCTAGGTGCTGGTTATATGCTCATTTTGCTTCTTCGACAGACGAAGACGCACTATAATCACTTCCACTACCGCCACGTTTCCCAGCCGGCTGGTCGTTACTTGCCTCCGCTGCTTCGCTGATCGGATCTTGGTCTTCTATAAAGTCTTCGGTCCCTTGTGTCGTTTCGTCACCAATGCTCTGACGATCGTTTTCTTCTTGTTGGCTGCTTTCCCCACCAACTTCAGTGTCTTCTTTTGAGTCCTCAACATCTACCTCCATGTCACATTCATCTTCATTTTCTTCGTCGTCCTGGTCATCATATTCGTGGCCGCTTTCCTCTTTTTCATTCATAGACTGTATTCTGTTAATCTCCGCCATCGATCTTTGCCTCTTAAATCTCTCTTTCCTTTCCTCATCTTCATCGGATTCATAATCGTCATCATTATTTTCTCCTGCTCCCTCGATGGGTAAGCCATCTCTTTTCAAAAGTTCTTCCTTAAAAATTGATGTAATCTTTCCAAATATTTCTGCATCCCTTAGCCATTTCTCCTTATAAGATGATACTTCTTGTCTCACTTTATCTATATCTAACTTCATTGAAGTATTGATGCTTTCTAATTCTTTTGGGCCCTTAGAGAAGTCATCATAAACACGATATCTCTCTTCGGTACCACCTCCTTTTAGTTCCGAATCAACCAGTTTCAAATAATTCTTTTTTATTAAAAACTTAACCAGATCACCACCAAGTTCTTTCTCCCACTCTGAGCGTGCTACAACGAGACTTGTGCGGCCTTCTGACAAACCTTCCACCTCTCTGTTAATTACTTTGACGGAATCGTGAAGACCTTGCAATTTTCCAATACGTAAAAGAAGCCTGCTATGGATACTCTTTAATTCAGGTAATTTGGCTCCTAAGTTTTCCAATTTGGCCAGGGTATCTTGTTGACATGTTTCCCAATTTTCGTCTGCTGCCTTCTTTGTATCAATTGAAGACTGAAGGTCCAAAAATCGAAGCTGCGCACTTTCTTTTAATTTTGAAATATTTTCTTTAGTCAAAGCCTCAGCCTTACTTTCATCATTGGATAATTTACCATTTATAATGCTCTCTGTCAATTTAGTTGCTTTCCCTAGAATATCTAAATATTTGTTGAAGGGAGTGTCTACCTCACTATAATAGACTTTGGTCTTGACTTCGTCGATTTGCTTTTCAGATAGCGGCATAATGGGCTCCTACGTTCTTTCTGCTCACAAGCTTTTATCCAGTAGCAATTGTATCTAGTGCATATTCTGTTATACTTTTTTTTACCCGAAAAGTTTCACTGGAGAATAATAGCAAAAATACTAATGGAAAAACAATCAAATACTACAGAATATTAGTAAAAAAAAATAAAATAAACACATTGGATAATAGAAATATGCGTTTTCTCGCCTTGATTATTTTAGCAGTTTACTATCTATGTAGTCAGTGTGTTATTTATGTATTTATTCTAAAACGTGGTTCTCTGTGTCTTGGTGAGCACGTTTGTCGGTCACTAATGAACGAGATCGATTATCGTTTGAGTCTGTTTTCGGCTGAAACCTCTTTCTACTATGCCTTTGTAACATGGCTGCAATGCCACTGTTGGACTGGGCCGATGCCGATGTAGGTATTGGAGAATTTGACTTTGACTTGGATTTAGCCTTATATTTAGGACCTGGAGCATAATCTAATTTCCTTTTCTTTGCTTGCTCATCTGTCTCAAGCTGCTTATATGCGCTTTCGGCTGAAGATAGAGTCAAATAGAAATCAATCACCTTTTGGTGTGCTTTGATCCTACTTTTGTCAAAATTTAACACTTGCAAACCCTCTCTTGAAACAGCTCTAGACAATGCAACATATGCTTGGCCCTTTTCAAATACTCTACGTAAATCAACCTTGACTTTTGGAAGTGTCTGGCCTTGTGATTTGTGGATTGATAATGACCATGCAAGCATTAGCGGCAGTTGGACCCTAGACACCAACGGCTTTTCATTTTCATCTTCTATGGCCCAATCTTCTGGTTCAACGAGTACCATTCTGGTGCTCATATCAGAAGCTTTGAACCTTACTAAAGGTAATCTTCGTTTTCCCGCAGAATTTTGGTGTATCATTTGCATGAGCTGCTCTTTCCGTTTTATATTCACTAATACAGCTTCGTCATCTGTTTTGACTCTTTTCATAAAATCGAAAACTGACGAATCTAATGGAGAGACATGCTCGTCGGTAGAGCTTTTAGCAAAACCCTCCTTTACCGAGGATTTTCGACTAGCTACTGCACTTTCTTCCACATCATTCTGTTCCTTCTCCATTGCTGCTTTTATTTTTGATGGGTTTTCAACCCATGTCTCTAATTTATCTGAAGGCATAGATGGGTCATTTGTTAGTGCATCATAACAAAAGTATGTTTCTGGATCCATAAATTCAATAACTTTGCCAAGGGATCCATTAACTAAAGTGGCGTCCACATTTTTCACCATCATAACTTGAGCGCCAACTTTTAAATGCAATTCTTTTGGGGCTAAAAAATTCTGTAACAACCTTTCCTTCAGCTCTTCGTCCTCCAAAGCACCACCATCGATGGCGTTGAACACATGTACGCGACCTGGTAGTTTACTTAATCGAGAGTTGTTAGCCCTTTCGACTTCCATTCTGGTACTATAAAGCTCCGCTGGAATAATTTCATCGTCTGGCAATGGCCTTGAAAGTTTTTTGAACTCTCGTTCTGTTTCATCATCAATATTACCTAGTCTCATCCGATTCAACATATCGATAAACTTTACATCCCCACGCTGTCTGAAAACCTTTTGTAGCATGATCGTCATTTTGACACCTTCCTTCCAGGCCTTAGACTCAAAAGCAAACTTGGTTGGTCTATTAGGATCTTTAGATACGGGTGGTAACTGGAAAAAATCCCCACAAAAGATAAGTTGAATGCCGCCGAAGGGCTGGTGATTCTTCCGTATTTTTCTGGCGATAAAATCTAGTTTATCCAAAAGTTCCGCGTCTAACATCGATATTTCATCAACAACTAAGGCGCCAATATTTTCCCAACGTCTTAAGTGCTTCCTTGATCTACGAACTTTTTTATAAAGTTTATCTGCGTCACCTTTTCCTAACCCTATCCCAGCAAACGAATGTATAGTTATACCACCGATGTTGCAGGCGGCTAATCCTGTAGATGCAGTAACCGCAACATTTTCTCTCCCATAGAGGCCTTTCAAAATTTTAATCATTTCACGCAAAAGAATGGATTTACCTGTACCGGCACTTCCTGTATAAAAAATGTTGTGCCCGTTTTCAGCTAATTTGATAATGCTTTCTTGTTCTTTGCTCAAACAAATCGGTATCTTAATCTTTACATTATTGGAAAAATTCGAGTTATTATCATCCTGGTCGTTCTGTAGTTCAGTAAAGCTTGGCCTTTGAGTTAAAACAGCGATTTTTTGCCCAAACTGCATCTTCTTCTTTTCGTTTTCATTTATCATTTCCAGACTTCTCTCTTGGGATACAAAACCGTCCTGAAATTCCTCAAAAGAAGGTTCCTTTTTTAACACTGGTCTTAATGGGTTCTTGAAGCCCTTCGACTCTGACTTCTTTTGACTGCTCTGTTCAAATGAGCTCTCAGGGACCAGTTGTGGTGGCCTAGCTATACTGGGTTTGGGTATATCGTTCCAAGATGAGAAATTGTCCTTGTTGATAAAGTTCATGACATTCTTATCCATCATGGGTTTCTTTACCGCTAGAATATCATCGTTTATTACAATAGTATTGTTTTTATCTTGCTGCTTAGTTTCCAGCTGTATGCAATCGGGCTCTTCCCAATCGTCTGAATCAGAAAGCAGATCTAGATCTTCTTTTGAAAGTATGGATGGATGCTTCAGTTGTGCATGAATGAAGTTATTAGATCTAAAGCCTCGGCTGCTCATAGAAAACGATAGTCTAGAGTGTGATGTATTTTTGAGTGAAAGAAAGCTGTTGAAACTGCGGATGAATGGCCTCCTTGGTAAAATGTGATTCAATATTGGCCTTGTCCACCTGGGCATGTATGTTGACACGGATAAGCAAGTCGCTCAATGGATAGTGTAGCTGGAAAAGATCGAGCTAATGACAGTTATCGAAATGCCCGGTCCAAGTGCAATAAGTTGATATACCAGTTTAGTAAACGTTGAAGCTGCCTTCTCTTCAATCCGTATCATGTTAAACAATTAAATATTTGTTTATACAGTTAGTATGTGGAGGGAAATTAAAGACGCGCCTTTCTTGATGCAACGCCAAAATTTTTCAAGAGATGAGCTAGAGACTTCACTAGAATTCTCAATATAAAAAAGGTAGGTAGTCAGAAAGCGCTGGAGTTGTGATTTTGGTCATCCCAACCTATTAGATGTGTTATAAATTTGGAAAACTTGCCGTTGATAAAAGTGAGCTTTGCTTGGCGAATGTGTTACAAGGTGGTCAAGCTTTCCGGTGGATCTGGGATGAGAAGTTGAATCAGTACAGCACTACAATGAAAATAGGTAGACAGGAAGGTTATTCAGTAGTAATTTTAAGACAAAATGAAGATAAGGGGCTTTTAGAATATGCTGCTGTTGGCGACCATGAGGGCCAGGACGCTTTAAAGTCACATTTTAAGAAATATTTTAGGTTGGATGTCTCATTGAAACATTTATTTGATAATGTGTGGATACCAAATGATAAGATATTTGCAAAGTTGTCTCCACGAGGTATTCGTATTTTAGCTCAGGAACCATGGGAAACGCTAATTTCCTTTATTTGTTCGAGTAACAATAACATTTCGAGAATCACGAGAATGTGCAACAGCCTTTGCTCTAATTTTGGCAACTTAATTACAACACTAGATGGTGTCACGTATCATTCCTTTCCTACGAGTGACGAGCTAGCTACAAAAGCAACTGAGGCAGCCCTACGCGATTTGGGCTTTGGATATAGAGCTAAGTATATTATCGAAACTGCCAGAAAACTAGCAAAGGACAAAGCCGACTCTGGTATTGCTAGCGACACCGAGTACTTAGAAAGGTTATGCAAAGATGCTGAATATGAAGATGTTAGAGAGCATCTCATGTCTTACAATGGCGTGGGCCCCAAAGTTGCGGATTGCGTTTGCCTAATGGGCTTACACATGGATGGTATTGTACCTGTTGACGTTCACGTAAGTAGGATTGCTAAGAGGGATTACCAAATATCTGCGAATAAGAATCATATCAAAGAACTGAGAGCAAAGTACAATGTCTTACCAATCACGAGAAAGAAGATCAATCCAGAGCTTGATTATATAAGGTTGATGCTTTTAGAGAAATGGGGATCACACGCTGGTTGGGCACAAGGTGTCTTGTTTTCCAAAGAGGTCGGAGGTACCAGTGGTAGTACTACAAGTGGTGAAATAAAGAAAAGAAAATGGGATCCTTTAAAAGAGACGGAGCAAACAGTCACAAAACAAGTGAAATTGAAAGTAGAATTGAGTGAGATTCACATTAAGGAGGCAAAAATCGATTCGTAGAGAAGTTTGCACCAAACCTTAGAGTAATTACGCTGCTGCTGGGGTGATTCTTATTCTTGGAGAAAGGTACAGAAAGGTAAAAGTAGAAATATGACTCAAGATATATAATATAAAATATTCATATTTAAAAGAATAAATAGGTACAATAAAAAATTACTTGGTTATATCTATGGAGAGGATACAGACCGAAAAAATGTAGAAGACGGATCTATCAAACACTGTTTCTTCTATGCAACAAAAACTCAGGAACTTGAGACTTCAAAGCAGTTTCTTGAGAACCTGGAATGTATGGCATCTTATCATCGTCAATTAAACCCTGTAAAAACACGCGACCGTAGTCAACACCAACATGGTAGATCTCTTCGAACTTACCAAAATCTAAGGTAGCATATTCTTCAATAGGTGGCCTGACGTAAACGACACCTGGCGTATTTTTGGCCTTTTCTAAAGCATTCACTGATGCAACGTAACCCAATCTTACCTGAATTTCAGCCATGTTGGGTATATTTGGATGGGAAGAGAATGGATTCCATCTATTGAAGATGATCCAAAATCCATTTAAGGAATCACCGTATTCCATGGGCGTTCTATCATCTACAGAACCAACATCCACGGCGAATATAGTTTGGCATCCACGTGCTCTCATTTCGGTAACTGGTAAATTATCGACATACCCACCGTCGAGCAACATCGAACCATTCTCTTCCAAGGGAGGCAAAAGACCAGCAAGGGACATCGAAGCTCTGATGTATCTCCAGGCATAACCAAAGGAATGTATCTCTTGAACCGAATCGGTAATATTGGTAGAATTACAGTAATACTGAATCCAAAAGTCTTCAATCCTTGTATCACCGAATGTTTTCCAAATACCTCTATTAAATTCGTGTCCGGTAGTATATGAAGTAACAGGCCAAGTCAAGTCTGTTAACATTCTCCATATAGAAGAAATTCGACCAGCAAACTTCTTTACACGACCGTAAATTGGGACCAAATCATAGTCTTTTGCATACAAACCTCCGACAAAAGAACCTATAGAGGTTCCCCCAATAACATCAATAGGAATACCTTGCTCTTCGATAGCCTGGATGACTCCCAAGTGACTAATACCTCTAGCACCACCACCACCAAGGACAAGCCCGATAGCTTGGCCAGAAAGAATTCTAGCCAGCCTTAGGAAATCATTTTTATGCCTATGAACTGGGGTATAGTATTGTCTTTTACTTTTCATAAACCTCGAAGAAAAGTTTTCTACCGTGTTTTTAATGGAATCGGGTAGTAGTTTCGAAATATTTTGTTGGGTCTTTTTACTGAACTCTGTTTGAATCAACTTATCCATTAATGCTAACGCACCGTTATTTAACGTATGCATTTTGCCCTCGTTCATTAAAGTTGTTCCTGATAAACTAAACTGAATATGATGATGAGAATGAACCCAAGGTCTATAGCGTAACCACTTATGGGTTAATCCTGGTTCCACATATCTTTCAGGATGTAGAAGAATTAACTCAGTTCTTGCAGTGGTCTTTGAATTCAACAATAGCTTTTCATATTCTCCAATGTTGGCAGATGGAGATCTAGCGTCTGCCAGTAAGAGGATACAGTCACCTTGTGCGATACAGGTTCTTGTCCAGTTGGATTTAACAGGTGTGTCTGAGATATAGACAACAGTCTGATACATTTCTTCTAATTCAGCGAAATAGCCACTTTGTTTTAGTTTGGACAATCTATCAAATGCATGGCGACCCAAATGTGTTAAGGTGGTTCTTTGATTTAGCCCAATAGTAGTTCTTCCAACTTGTTTGAAAGCTTGAACTAATTTCATAGCAAACGCTTCTACAGGTAGGCCGCTCGTAATTGGTAAAATGGTTATAGTTCTGAAGGTAATTGTTCCAGAAGTGATATTTTGAGGTTTATGGCTTAATGAATTAGAGTAAGATGCCTTCGTTGGCGGAATTAACGTGCTGAAGTCGTTTTGCTTGGTAGATAATGGGTCCCCCGTCAATGCGGGGACAGTTCTATCTCCAACGATCTTCTTAGCGACCAATCTTGAAACTCTTATCATGATAGATGGATGTTCGAGAGCCAGTAACTCAAACAAAGTTCTTGGAATTCTCGCTAGTTCAGAATCCCTCACAGACACTATGGTAGAATATCTATTCATGGCAGTAAGAACTTCAACCTCACCAAAACTCTCACCTTGAGCCAATTCACCTAAAATAATATTTTGAGTTTCAGCTTCTTCGGACGTTGTACTAGAGTTGGATAACAACTGTTGTTGTAGTTGTCTTAATCTACCATTTAAAACAACATAAATACCATTTGCTGAGTCACCCTGTGAAAACAACGTTTCAGAAGCTCTTAAATGGACCCACTCTAAAGCGTGGTCTAGCTTCAACAATCTCGAGGATAATAATTTGGTTAGTGAGTCGGAAATCCGCAAATATATTAGGAAATATTTATCGAACAGTCTTTCCAAGATTTCACTGGACAAAAATCCAACGTAAACATCAGTCTTGGCAACCAGGTTAACAAAAGACTTGTAACCAATCAATGAGGATAAATAACCCACAATACCACCGGAACCCACCGTATATAACAAATGGTGAGAATGGTGAGGTTTATCGCCCTTACGCGGGGTCAGAGGAGGACCCTTTTCGGGTTTAGGCATCGATGTTACGACAGATGCGGAAGATTTCGTTGTTACGTTAATCTTACCGGAAATGATATAGAAAAGGCCCTTACCACGAGAGTTTTGTTCCACAATAGTGGTACCACGTTTGAAAAACTTTAGTTGGATACCTTCGGCAAAGTCGTTTTTGACATTTTCGAAATCCAAGTTTGGGGTTAATTCCTCCTTGTAAGCTTTAGCTTTTTTCTTATTCAAGTTTCTATTATTGGTATGCCTCTTATTGGAGGAAATGGTGTACTCCTTGGGCAAGATTCTTAACATTGTCGGTTGGGTTTGAGAGGAGTTAAATGACGAAGCCACAGAAACGTCAGATGGCGGATAGTTAGAGTTCATTAAGAAACTTGCATTACTTGGATGGCGATTATAAATATCATCATATAGTGAAGATTTTGAAGTAGGCATGTTTGTTGCCGAAGGAGGCGAAATGGACATATTGCTCTTATTGACCCCTAAATAAGTTAGCATTGCCTCGACTAGAGCCATTCTTAGAGAAGATTCCTCGGTCTCCTCTTGAGCTGCAGAAAAGGAAGTTGTCGGAAGTAGATTGGGTTTTGGAGAGGGACGTCCTTTCTTTAAGTGAGCTGGGCTTATGTGGTCGTATGCAATAGTGTTATCCATAAGCAAAGGTGGGGTGTTAAGTCGAGGGTTGTGTAAGTCAGGGGACATAGAAGACAATCTTTTGGAGTGGACGGAAGCATTGTTACTGCTACTTCTAGAAGATCTTTTGTAAAGGGCTGAAGTAGCAGTGTTGATGCCGTTTAGCTTGGGACGGTTGTTGACATGGACTGGGCTGGGCGACAAGATATCCATCGTTCTTGACAATGGAACGTTCGACAATAAATCACCAGGATTGAATTGGTCCCTTGAACCCAGTACGACATGTCTTGAACTTGGATGATGGATGAATTCCGGTTTGATCAAAAGGGAGTTTGAGCTTGAAGTTGCATTGGCGTTGGCTATTTTGAGCGAGTGTATAATATCTTCTGTGGGCTTAGCTTTAGATTGCTTTTTCAACTCAGAAGTTGCTTTATTCTTGTTAGCATCGAGGTTAGCACTACTTGATCCATTAGTCTTGTCTGCGTTTTTGAACTTGCGGATGACAGCCTCCTTTAGATAATACGGCAACTCGTAAACGATGGACTTATTCAGCAGGACCTCGATATCCATGATCTCCTTTGTCAGTCCCAAATAGTCGTGAGCAGTTTGGAAAGTGACATGGTACAGTTTGGTGAGCACCATCTGGATGATGTGGGATGCAGACCGCGGGTACTTCGAAGTCAATTTGGCAAACGATTGTGGTGGGATAATACCTATCGTACAGTCTGTAGCCGCCCGGGCGACTAGCTTGGGCATGGAGGGGGGAAAGTTCGAGAGCCGCTGCTGGAATGCGCCATGGAATCCGTGGCGGAGAAGTTCTGCTCTGATGAATAAAACAAGTTGCTGCCCGTGACAGTGGTGTCTACTGGGGAGGACACGTCCGGGGAGAAACCGCGGTTGTTGTTGTTGTTGTCCGCGGGCATGGAGTGTGTGAATAGGTTTAGAATGCTCACTAGAGAAGTCAATGGGTTCCCCGATTTGACGGTGTTCAGTAGTTGGAACTTCCCCAGTCCATTTTTCAAGCGGATGTAACCCACGGACTCGTCTTCTTCACCAATGGGGCCGGAAGAACAAGACCGGGTGTCGTAACCGTCGTCTTCATCGTCGTCCTCGGAATAGTCCGTGTCGCTTTGGTCGGCTTCATCGTCCTGGTCCTTTTCCGAATGGTCCACTTCATGGTACAATTGCAAAGTGCCCTCGACGACGATGGCAAACCCGATGGTGCTGTCCAAGAGCAAGATCTCGCCCTCGTCCAGTTTCTGGGTTTTCATGTTCTTGGTCAATTCATGGAACACCGGTTTCTCCAAGTAGCCAAATATCTTGATGGCGCTCATGAACTGGTCGAGGTACGACGAAAGAAACGTTTCGTTTTCGTTGCCGTCCTTTGAAGAGTGCTTTTTAGAGTTGCTGTCTGAGCTTGGATCCGTGATGGGCGAGCCCGTGGGGGGAGGATGGGTCGTTCGACTGGGTGGCTGCTGCTGCTGCTGCTGTAGCGTTGGCGCTAGTAGCAGCGGCTTTGCCCGTCTTATCCAACGGCAGAAACTCCGGGGTCAGCTTCTTGTACTGCGAAAGGATTCTTTCCTTCATGATGGAGTAGGTCACGTACACGACGATGGCCAGCGCAAACAGGATCAGCCACGACGAGAGCGTGAAGCGGACGTGGTGGAACCTGCGGAAGATCCATCTGGGGAACCTTAAAAGCGATAAAGTCAGCAGATACCAGCTGTACCTGAAGACCATGCGGGAGGTGCCCGTGACAAAGTAGGACACGACCCATGAGAAGTTGTACAGCGACGACAGCGACCACGTCTGCGCCTCGGAGACGATCTGGTCGGCAAGACATGTCTGGAACCTGTAGGATGTGGAATTACTGGAATTAATGCTGGAACCGAGGCTGCTGTTCAGGTTCTGATTGGTAGCGCGGCTACCGATGCTAGAATTCGTGGAGCGATTCATCAAAACCGTACAAATAAGCTAGGCGTGGGGTTCGTCTGTTGTTGTTCTTGTTGTTGTTGTTCTTCCTTGAAAACCTTCGCCACTTTTAGCTCCCCCACAGCACAGGCTTTCGAGAAAAGTGTCAGGATTCCAAGATCTTTAAAGCTTGAAAAAGCAAAAACACAGGGTACTACAAGAAACCGGACTTTTCAAGAGGGCTACCTAGCAGTTCCGCTTAGGACGGCCGCCTCGGAAAAGCACGCCCGCCCAAAGAGCTCAACAAGCAACGTTAGGGCAAACAGGGCACAAGGTTTGCCTTCGTATCTCGTTTCCACGGCAACGCAACGAGAAACGAGATACGACGGCAGCAGGTTTTTCCCAACATATAAAAGGCAATGCCTTTTCGCGTTTCCTATTGTTCTTCTTCTGTCTCTCTGTATTCCCTCTTCTCTTTCCATCACATAACATCCAAGAAACATACACAACTACAGATCACTCCCAAACAACTTAAAAAACCGAAAAAATGACCATGGACCAAGGCCTTAACCCAAAGCAATTCTTCCTCGACGACGTCATCCTACAAGACACTCTGTGCTCGATGAGCAACCGTGTCAACACTAGCGTCAAGACCGGCTACCTGCTACCCAAGGGCCACGTTCCCTCCGCCAACATCATCGCCGTCGAGCGTCGCGGTGGGCTTTCCGACATCGGCAAGACCCCAGCCACCTCTGCCAACTGAAGCAAAGCTGCTTGCCTCTTTTTTTTAGACGGCTGTGTGGGAAACAGAACACAATAGAATAGATTTTTCATATTTTATATCTTATACTTTATATTTTATGTTTAGCCCGTACATAAGAACAATCGACGTTTTCCACCCAACACAACCATAATTTCGTTTTCGCTCCACGCCTCGCCCAAAACGGGCAGGAGTACCCGCCGCGGTCGCCGTTTCGGGACGTCAGCCGTCCCAAAGGGGAAACCGCCATAACACGCAACTGCCGTTTTCGGCCATCGTCCGTTTCGCCCGTTTTGCCCGCGCCTTCTCGGCGGGTATAAAAGGAGTTCGGTTTTTTTGCTGTCGTTTTCGTCAGGCTGTCTTATCAGGTTCTTTCCTATGGCTGGCACGAAATACCAACTCTACGCACTTATAACCGCCCACCATCCGCTATGCAAAACTCTCAAGACTACTTCTACGCCCAACGCAGCTCACAACAACAACAGCAGGGTCAAGCTCCCTCCACCTTGCGCACCGTGACCATGGCAGAATTCAGAAGAGTTCCTTTGCCACCCATGGCCGAGGCGCCCATGCTGTCTTCCCAAAACTCCACCAGCAGCTCTGCGTCTGCCTCTGCCTCGTCGCTGGAGATGTGGGAGAAGGACTTGGAAGAGAGACTCAGCTCCATCGATCACGACATGAACAACAACAAGTTTGGTTCCGGTGAACTGAAATCCATGTTCCACCAGGGCAAGGTCGAGGACATGGACTTCTAATGGCGCTTCCCTCCCCCTCACCCTCACCCCTCTCTCGTTCTGCTCTTAGAGTCCTCGCCCCGCGCCTCGCGGGCCCTCTCGCTTTCGTTTGTCATTCTTTAAACATTTTCCCTCGTGCATTTTCCTCTATAGTCTTCATACATGCTCTTTTACGTACTTCTATATCGTTATAAAGATAATATACCCTATCTTCCCGAGGAACAACCCCCCCCCTTCTCGAAGTTGACTAGCGCCGACGCTGGCATTCTCCCTTTGCAATCAGTCAGTGCCTTTTTCGGTCCGAGAAATTTCAGACAGAGACAAAAGAGAAACCGTCCTAAAAATACATTTCATCAAGACTCCTATCTATTTTCCGCTGTGAAAAAACTGCTCTTCCTCGAAACTCACCAGCCCAATTGCTTCGGTAAAAGACAAAAGGTAAACCGTCCCTCACCCCTCCCCACAGGCCCGTGCTCTTTCTGATATCCGCCATGTCTTCAGACGCAATTAGAAACACTGAGCAGATAAATGCTGCTATTAAAATCATAGAAAAAAAGGCAGGACATCCGGAATCGTCTGCGACCGCCGTAGATTCCAAGCTCGCCGCTGCTGCTGCTACTGCTGCTGCTGCTGTCGCTTCTGCCGCTGCTTCTTCTTCCACGCAGCCCGCGAGAGACCTCACACAGTATACCCTCGATGACGGAAGGACCGTGGCGACAAACCGTAGAATCATGAGCAAAGTCCCCGCCATCACTTCCCATATCCCCACGGATGAAGAGCTGTTCCAGCCCAACGGGTTGCCTCGTCACGAATTCCTAAGAGACCATTTCAAGCGCGAGGGAAAACTGTCCCCGGCGCAGGCGGCCAAGATCATCACCCTCGCTACCGAACTCTTGAGCAAGGAACCAAACCTTATATCCGTCCCGGCCCCAATCACTGTCTGCGGTGACATCCATGGCCAGTACTTCGATCTTCTGAAGCTGTTCGAGGTGGGCGGCGACCCGGCCACCACGTCGTATCTGTTCTTGGGTGATTACGTCGACAGAGGCTCGTTTTCGTTCGAATGTCTTATTTATCTATATTCTTTGAAGTTGAATTTCAACGACCATTTCTGGCTGCTGAGAGGTAACCACGAGTGTAAGCATTTGACCTCGTATTTCACTTTCAAGAACGAAATGCTACACAAGTACGATCTGGATATCTATGAGAAATGTTGCGAGTCGTTCAACAACCTGCCCCTGGCTGCGCTGATGAATGGACAGTATCTCTGTGTCCACGGAGGTATCTCGCCCGAGCTGACCTCTTTGCAAGACATCAACAACTTGAACAGGTTCAGAGAGATTCCCTCGCACGGGTTGATGTGCGATCTTTTGTGGGCAGACCCCATCGAAGAGTACGACGAAGTCACGGATAAAGACCTGACCGAGGAGGACATTGTGAACTCCAAGACAATGGTCCCTCATAACGGTAAAATGGCCCCATCCAGGGACATGTTTGTCCCGAACTCCGTAAGAGGCTGTTCGTATGCCTTCACTTATCGTGCTGCATGCCATTTCCTGCAAGAAACTGGCCTACTTTCAATCATCAGGGCGCACGAGGCTCAAGACGCCGGTTATAGAATGTACAAAAACACCAAGACTTTGGGCTTTCCCTCGCTTTTGACCCTTTTCAGTGCTCCAAACTATCTGGACACCTACAACAACAAAGCCGCCATACTGAAATATGAAAACAACGTCATGAACATCAGGCAATTCAACATGACCCCGCACCCTTACTGGTTGCCAGATTTCATGGATGTGTTCACGTGGTCCTTGCCATTTGTGGGTGAAAAAGTCACTGAGATGCTGGTAGCAATCTTGAACATCTGTACCGAAGACGAACTAGAAGTCGAGACCCCCGTAATTGAAGAATTAGTCGGCACTGATAAAAAAATTACCACAGGCAAGCAAACCGAAGGAGGCCCCAAAGGCCGCCACGTCGACTTCGCGCAAATATACCTCTATCCTGGATGATGAACATCGAAGGAAAACCCTGAGAAATAAAATCTTGGCCGTTGCCAAAGTCTCTAGGATGTATTCTGTTCTAAGAGAGGAAAACAGTAAAGTCCAATTTCTGAAAGATCACAATTCCGGTGTATTGCCTCGTGGCGCCCTATCTAATGGTATAGAAGGTCTGGACGAAGCTCTATCCACTTTTGAAAGAGCAAGAAAGCACGACCTGATTAATGAAAAATTGCCGCCTTCATTAGATGAAGTGAAAAATGAAAATAAAAAATACTATGAAAAAGTTTGGGAAAAAGTACAACAACATGATGCAAATAAAGATGGCAAATAAACACGCTATGTATTTTACTTT
Source organism: Saccharomyces x bayanus (assembly GCA_019431265.1). Taxonomy (NCBI): domain Eukaryota; kingdom Fungi; phylum Ascomycota; class Saccharomycetes; order Saccharomycetales; family Saccharomycetaceae; genus Saccharomyces; species Saccharomyces x bayanus. The sequence continues at coordinate 779,663 of CP080216.1, read as the reverse complement.
ACTGTGTAAGCAAGTAGCAGCATATTTTCATCTAATTAATAAATACCCGTTCCCAGCCTACTAGTTTCTTTCCCTGTGTTTTAAATTGTCATTAGTTTTATCTTTTCTATTTTAGTCCCTATGAAAGTATTTATTATATAGAACTTTTAGTATCTCTATGAGTATTCTCTTAATTGTGTAGACGCTTCTCATAAGAGTGCAAGTTATGGACGCCACCTTCTAATTGAGCAGAGGCAGTTCTGAATTCAAATCTGACTTCTCCCTTTTGGACGTTCTCTTTTAATAGAGTCAATGATGTGTAACCAATGTCTTGACAAGAATGTTGTAAACCATTGTACAAATATGGAATAAACTTCTTGATAGAACCCTTGTCAACAACAGCACCAGAGACACCTTGTGCAACCAACACATGGTCAGTTTCAGAGAAGTAACGAGAGGTGGAGGCATTGCCTGTGCTACCGGTTTTCTGCATAGCATCAATGGAACCCATACCACGGTAAGCCTTTAATCTTTTACCATCTTTGTAGAAATATTCACCTGGTGACTCAGTAGTACCAGCTAACATACCACCCATCATAACGGTGGAAGCACCAAGAGCCAAAGCCTTGATGATGTGACCAATGTTTTGGACACCACCATCGGCCATACATGGAACGCCGAATTCGTTAGCAAATTGACAAACGTTGTAAACAGCTGTACCTTGTGGTCTACCACAAGCCATCACTTCTTGAGTAATACAAATGGAACCAGTACCCATACCGATTCTCAAACCATCGGCACCAGCAGCAATCAAATTGGCGGCCTGTTCTCTGGTGACAACATTACCAGCAACGATTTCCAAAGCTGGGAAGGTCTCTTTGATCCATTTGATCATGTTCAATTGGAAAATAGAGTTACCTTGAGATGAATCCACGACAACAACATCCAAACCAGCTTCGACCAGTGCTCTTAATCTTTCCCTATCAGAATCCATAGTACCAATAGAAGCACCACATAGCAATTGCTTTGTGGTGGCAGACTTGGAGGCCAATGGGTAGTTTTGGTTCTTCATCAAATCTGCTCTTGACAACATGGAAACCAAGTTATTATTTTCGTCAACGATCAACAATTTACCTTTCTTGGTTTGTTTCAAGATTTCATTACCTTCGGCTAAAGTAATACCTTTGATACCAGTGACTGGGTTTTTGGTCATAACTTCGGAAACAACCAATGAATCATCTTCCAAAAATTGGATATCACGGGATGTGACCAACCCTAGTAATTTACCTGGACATTTACCATTGTCTAATTGAAAAGTATCGCTTTTTGTATCTTCACGCTTTTATTCAGATGGAAGAAAAGAAGGAAAATAACAAAAGTTTACGTGTTAATGTTAGTAAATCAAGCCACAATATTATATTAGCAACCATTAAAAAGTCTTCACATATAGTGCATTCCCACTACTTGAAGATAATTCTCTTTTCAAAAAACGTGAAACTGATTCAATTCAGAGTAAAAGGTCTCTACAAGATCGTTTGATCACAGTCAGTAGAACGAAAGTTATTAATATAAAAAGTTGATCATCATATTGAATCCTTTTCACGTTTGAAAAAAAAAAATGAAACAGTTTGGGAAAGCACATTTCAACTAAGAACTCTTTAGGAAACCATTGGAGTAATTGTAAAAAAAAAAACATACCAGTAACTGGAAGACCAGAGAAACCAAACTTTCTTTTCATGGCCTTAACTTCACCAACAGTAGTAGTTGGAGAAATAACAATTGGAGAGTTGATGAAACCGTTTTCGTACATCTTAACTTTCTTGACCATGGATGCTTGTTCCTTTGGAGTACAGTTATGATGGATGAAACCAATACCACCCAACAAAGCCATGCTGATAGCCATTTCAGCTTCAGTGACTGTGTCCATAGGAGAAGAAACAAATGGAGTGTTCAAAGATATCTTCTTGGTCAATTTGGTTTGCAAACTAACGACAGAAGATGGGAAGTCAACCAACCCTGGTAAGACCAGGAAATCATTGTAGGTCAACCCACCTCTGATGTTGGAGTCCATCAATTCCTGGACAGAAAGACCATCTTTGGAACTGTATGTCTTCAAGTGTTCTAAGGCTTTCGTGTGGTCCATTGGAGCAGTCATTAAAATGTTTTGTTAGGTTTCTGTAAAAGTATGGAATTGGTCTAAGATCCTTGGTTCAAGCAGCAAAGAAGACCAGAGAAAATGTAAAAGCCACCATTTTTTTCATAAAAACAATTATGCCCAAGAATCTGAGAAAAGATATTAAAAATACGATGAGCCAAGCAAAGTCTGAACTGGATGTATTCTCACGAGGATATTTATACGACTTCTTCAAAGTGAAAGTTTTTTTTTTTTTTTTTTTTTCAGCATCTCGAAAGGCAACAAAAAGAAACGAAAAGTGCCACGGCGAAGAGTTTTTTCACTTTAGGGCTGGTTGAAATGACATAGCAAGCCATGATGGTCAAAGAAGCATGATCCGGTCGCTAGAAGACAAGTATGGCGACTGCATACACAGTTGGGATGCACACGTTTTGTAATTGACTGTGTAGATGGTTGTCTCTGCTAGCTTGCTGTAGATTCAGTGTAATTTTGTAAAAGAATGCCTTCTTGGTGGGGCGGAAACCCTTAACTGATTTTTTCAGTTCTGCGGAATGGTAGCAATTACAAAGTGACAAATGTACATGTAAACGGAATAGTGGAGAGGCGAGAACAAGCGATTAGGAGAAAGTCACGTCTGTCCATAATGAGTGCTGCTAAACCTGTTAACGTATATTCCATCCCAGAGCTGAACCAGACTTTGGACGAGGCTTTACCTTCTATTTTCGCGAGGTTGAATTATGAGCGATCATACGCTTTGCTCGATACCAAATTGTACATAGGTTATTCTATCGCTGTTGTCGCAGGGTTGAGTTTCTTCCTGGACAAGAAGTTCGAGAGATCTGAGATCGTCCTGTACCAGAAACTTTTAGTGGGCGCATACGTTGTCCTGTCGTTGATGTTCTGGTACTTCACTCGTTTCGTTGAAAAGGGGACCGTTTATACGGGAAAGAACAGAGATACAAAGGAGGAAATATATGTTAAGACGAAATTCGAAAAGAAGGAACCTGTGTATCTTGTTGAGCTTATTCAGAAGAAGAAGGGGGACGGTTCGAAGAAGGATTTGAAGACTAAATTAGAAGTTAATAAGGTCTTTAATGAATTTGGCTATCTACAGAATGAGGTGCTCTTCAAATGGTTCTCTGAACAGCTCAACGTTCTGACCACCAAAAAAAAACATATAACTCTTAAATGGTTCAAATTCCAACTTTTCCCTTTTAGATGTTATTAAATAAAGTTATATGAATATTAAGTAAGAATAAATAAAGTAGTGTTTTTTACTTTCATTTTCAGCACACCTTTACGGAGAATTCTTATTCCTCGTTGGTGTAGATGAACTCCTTGGCTCTGCCTATAATCATGCGTCCTCAAAATCTGTTAAAGTGGGGCCTTCGTAAACCTCATTATACAAGACATCGTTGGGCACTGCCACTGTTCTAGCCTTCAATGTTGACAGATCCAACAGCTCAGGCTTCAATTCCGCAACACTGGCAACACCCAGGAGTCTCATGGACATTTCGACTTCATCTCGCAAAATTTCAATGGCTTTCTCAACACCGTCGCGACCATAGCATGAGTTGGCGTACAGGAATGGTCTACCCAAACCAACACCTTTAGCGCCCAGACACAGCGCCTTTAGGATATCTGTACCACGACGAACGCCACCGTCTATGTATACTTCCAGTTTATCCTTCAATTTACGTTCTTCCAGAACTGGCATGGCTTCAGCCAAGACTTCGATGGGGGCTCTCGAAAAGTCTAATTGTCTACCACCGTGGTTGGATAGCACCACGCCACTTACACCAACCTCAGCTGCTTTAACGACATCTTCGGTGCGTTGAACACCTTTGATGACAATGGGTAGGTTTGTCTTTGATTTCAACTTTTCAATATCCTTCCAAGTCAAAGAGGGGTCAATAAACTTGGACAACGCTCTTGAGGCGCCTTTAGATTCCTCTACATCTGTTTTCTTCATTGCCTTTGGGCCAGCTTTTGAATTGGAGAATTTTAACTTCATATCCTTCTCTCTCTGACCTAAACTTGGTGCATCTACAGTGACGAACAGTGCCTTCACGCCCAATTTTTCAACACTCTTAACCAATTCGTCAGTGATCTTTCTATCAGAGTTAACGTATAGTTGATACCATTGAATCTGCTCATCGGATGGCGCCGCACTGATGATTTCTTCTGGTGAGCATGACGCCAAAGTGGAGATCATTTGTGGGACTTTCGTTGCGCCTTGGCCACAGCCTCTAGCAATGTCCTTTTCACCTTCTAGTGGGTTCCCCAGTTTACACAGGGCTGTTGCAGACACGTAGAATGGGACGTCGACATGAGAACCCAGCATGTCCGTCGAGATGTCCACTTTGCTCACGTCAACAAGAATCTTTGGCTTGAAGAAAATCCTGTGGTATGCATTATGGTTTTCCCTGTGCGAGACTTCGTCATTGGAACCAGAGGAGTAGTAAGCCCAGGCTTGCCTAGTCAAAGTTTGAGAAGCCAAGTACTCGAAATCATAAAGATTAATAATGTTATCCAGTGGGGGAGTAATGATTTTAGTTGCTCTTTCCTAGCAATGTCTTCTTTGGTTTCGCCTGGAGCATATGGCGGGCAAACCAGTTCTGGTGGCATGGACCCCTGTAGCGGTCCCAGCTTCTTCTCAGGAGCAATGTATTTATCGATGACGTTGGGGGCATGCAACGGCTCAAAAATGGCAGTGACGTCTCTCCCAGCATTGTATTTGATAACATCCGGGCCACCTGGATGGTTAGGTACGAACCGCGTCAGATCATACACATAACCGTTGATCACGACCCAGCAATCGTCAGCCGAGTTGTGTTTAGCGACTTCTGCAGGCGATATTTTCTGCTTATTCATGTCTAGTTTTGGGTCGTTACCTATCTGGCCACTACCCCAGTTTACATAAGCCATTGAACCAGCAGCGGCTAAGATGGCACCGACGCTCAAAGCAGTCCATGACTGTGTGCGTTTTCCGGAATGTTTCTCGAACGACTTAGACTTGCCCACAGCAGAACTGTAAGAGCGGACTGTGTTTAATCTAGTCCTGGACGTTCTGAGAGCGGCTGCCTCGGAGACTCTCGAGATTCTCAGCAGAGATTTGTATTTTAACATTTACCTCTTGTTTTTGCTTTTGCTCTGCGAGAGACATACACTTCAGAGCACACAAGTTACAAAGATATGAGATGGCAGCTAACTGCATTCCTTATATATTCTGTTTCCCCAATTCAGGAACCAGCAACAATCTGCACACTAGTGAATACTTGGCGGTTCTTGTTTGACATTGATTATTGGCTAAAGTTGCTCCACGAAGGGGGGGTTATGGAGGTATCGGTGATAAAATGCTAGCGCCGTCTTCAACCGCGTGGGGGTAGGCCTTCCGGGATAAATGGAGCTAGTAGAGCTAGACAGGCGCAAGGGTCTTCTTCTTCATATGGTGGCATTCCCATCAGCGGAATGGGAGACAACAAGTGTCAGCAGTGGAGTAGGTTGCGTGGGGGAGGGGCGGAACCGTAGTGCTCCGCAGGAAAAGAGGCGTCTGTTGCTGACCACAGAGGAAGAACAAGAAGAGCGCAGTGCATTGGGAGCATGGCGTGTAGTCACTCTCACTCGTAGGATCGTTGTTTGTAGGAATACAAGCATCTCGTGGTGTGAAAACGGCTTGTGCAGGTAATCTTCTTACTAGCACTCCTGTCCATTGGGCTTCGTTACCCCTGTGTGTGAGAGGCAGCTTTGGCGGGTATACTAGACGACCGGAAAAAAGCCCCTTCCAAGAAATACACCACTCTCGGTAGCCAAGTTGGTCTAAGGCGCAAGACTGTAATTTATTACCACGAAATCTTGAGATCGGGCGTTCGACTCGCCCCCGGGAGATATTTTTTTTTTTTTTTATTTTTCCTTTTTGCTTCTGGTAATTGTTTTCAAAACATATAGTATAGTGAGAAGCTAGCTTTCAGAGATGAATTTAGTAGAGATACGTTAACAGTCGTGATATATAGGTATATAGTATATTATATGGCTTTACTTTTAGGATATTTACCCTTCGTTTCTTAGTCTCGTTCTTTAAGCAGTTTTCTTTCTTTGTTTAGTCTATATCCATGTAGTCGTTAGCAATATTGTCGTCAGATAGCGTAGTCATGGTGTTACTAGGTAGTTGTGATGCAATTATATTTTGAGCGGGCAAGATGTGATACTGGTGTTGTGCAGAGCTAGTACTTCCATTGGAAGCCGCGCCTGTTATTCCATGAGTACTGTTACCGAAATAACCGTGGACCATGTATTCTTCCGTTTCGGAGTAGAATTCAGACTCGTTGAGTAGAGAGGTATTCGTGCTGTGAGGCGTGTTTGCGGGCGTCAAGGGTGTTATTTCGATATTTTTCTGATATTGAATATTATTATTAGTAGTAGTAGTATTGTTGTTATGGACAGCCGCGGCATTGGAGGGAAGTCTCGTGCTTGCGGTATCTCGCTTGCTTCTCTTGGGCCTTTGGTAGAAAGTGTGTGTGTCGAACTCGAAATGGTCGTTGTTCCTTTTATTTACGATTGAATCATTATTGGCGTTGCCATTATATGTGGCGGCGGCATTGCTGCCTGAATTGCAATTGTTTGTTTGGAACGCAGTATTATGTTCATAGTATGATAGCATCTCACGCACACACCAAGTCTCAACGTAATGAATAAAAGTTATCTAGACCAGTAAAAGCACCAAGTTGCGTCTGTCACTTTCCTATTGTATTGTTATTTTTTTGTTAAACTAATAAAAATTAAAAAAAAAAAAAAAACCAAAGTTAGCTGAGTGCTAAAAAGAGAAAGTGAAAGAAGAAAAAAAAGGTAATTCAACATTTTGGTTACCCTTTCTAATTCCGTGAATAATGACAGATGACTATTACCCTGTGCGGTGTCATGGCAACGGTCAGGGCAACCCTGGCTTAGGTAATAGTTCCCAGTGTGATGCTGTCATTGAATATAACAGTATTGCATTAAGGCCTCGCCGACTGAGCCATCACGGCAGTCCAGTGATGAGTAAGACTCCATCTCTCACTTCCTGTGCTGCCGTGCACTGCAAACCGGCCCAGCGCATGCCCTGGGTGTACTATTTGGGAAAAACGTAAACAGCAGCAGGCGCCGCCTCGAGGACCCCCGATAGATTTTTCAACATCTCCTCGATACTTAAGCAGCAACGAACATGGACCAACCACACAAGAAAAAGCTTCTAGTCTGGCTTTCCTACCTCCCCCCTCCCCCTCCCCTTCCTCCTTTCAGAGCCCGCATACGCAAAACACAGTAACACACGTCTACACGATACCATGGTTAAGGTCTGGAATATAACGCTGCGTTTGTTGGTATTGCTATTTTTGGCAGGTAACACCCTGCTGTTGATTCTTATGATTATATCTGGTGCTACGGACCACTATCCCGTGAACAGGTTCTACTGGGTACAGGGCAACACCACGGGCATTCCTAATGCGGGAGCCGAGACCCGTTGGACTTTCTGGGGCGCCTGTCTGCAGGACACCGATGGTACAGACACCTGCACGGGCAACCTGGCCCCTGCCTACCCCATCTCGCCGGTAGACAACTTCAACACGCACGTCAACGTCCCTCACCAATTTATTTCGAAGAGAGACGCTTTCTACTACCTGACTAGGTTTTCCTTCTGTTTCTTCTGGATCGCGTTGGCCTTCGTGGGTGTGTCTTTCATCCTTTACATTCTGACGTGGTGCTCCAAGATGATGTCGAACATGGTCGTCGTCCTCATGTCCTTCGGGTTTGTCTTCAACACCGCAGCGGTTGTCTTGCAAACAGCTGCCTCAGTCATGGCAAAGAATGCCTTCCATAACGGTGACCGTAGCGCCAAGCTGGGTGCCTCCATGATGGGTATGGCATGGGCAAGTGTCTTTTTATGTATCGTGGAGTTTGTCGTGCTTGCCGTTTCTTTTGTTAAATCAAGATTCGCTCCCAACTATCCCATCGATAATACAAGATACAGGGCTTCCTCCAAATGGAACCCTTTCCGCAGAGAAAAGGAACAAGCTACTGATCCCATCCTGACTACTGCTCCTGATGACGTCCAACAAAACGCAAGCATTGTGGGGCCCTCTTCTAATACCAATGCGGTCACTGCCACTGCTGCTACGGAAAACCAGCCTCAACCTAAAGGTATCAACTTCTTCACTATAAGGAAGTCGCACGAGCGTCCGGACGATATCTCTGTCTAGCGAGGACTCTTTCATTTTGTAATATATATTTATACCCTCCCCATCCCTTCCACAATATAATAGTATAATTCTAATATTAATAATATCCTATATTTTTTTCACCTCCGGAGCACTCCCGTCCGAAAAACTGCGAAAATGTTTGCTTGGTATACATAATACTCAAAAATTCACTATTTTCTTGCATGTAGAAACACACTTTACATCATTGTTGGCCACTGCAGACCACTCCACCTCCGTATACAAGTCTGACCGCTAGTTTTTCCCGTGCCTTCCCGCCATGGACTATAATAAGAGATCTTCCGTCTCCACAGTACCCAATGCAGCTCCCATAAGGGTCGGATTTATTGGCCTCAACGCTACCAAAGGTTGGGCGATCAAAACTCATTATCCCGCCATACTGCAACTATCGTCCCAGTTCCAAATCACTGCCTTATACAGCCCAAAGATAGAGACCTCCATTTCCACTATCCAACAGCTGAAACTCAGTAATGCCACGGCCTTCCCCACTTTAGAATCATTTGCATCTTCTGCCACCGTGGACATGATAGTGATAACCATCCAGGTGGCCAGCCATTATGAGGTTCTGATGCCCCTCTTGAAATACTCTCAGAACAATCCGAATCTCAAGTATCTTTTCGTAGAATGGGCCCTTGCATGTTCTCTGGATCAAGCAGAATCGATTTATAAGGCAGCTGCCGAACGTGGACTACAAACTATTATTTCTTTACAAGGCCGTAAGTCACCATACATCTTGAGAGCCAAAGAACTAATCTCTGAAGGTTACATTGGCGACATCAACTCCATAGAAATTGCAGGAAACGGCGGTTGGTATGGCTATGAAAGACCCATTAAATCGCCGAATTACATTTATGAAATTGGCAATGGTGTAGATCTGGTGACCACCACATTTGGTCACACCATTGACCTTTTGCAATACATGACGAGCTCGTATTTTTCTAGAATAAACGCAATGGTGTTCAATAATATACCAGAACAAGAGCTAATAGATGAACATGGTAACCGATTAGGTCAGCGAGTTCCGAAAACAGTGCCCGATCACCTATTATTCCAGGGCACTTTATTAAACGGCAATGTCCCTGTATCATGTAGTTTCAAAGGCGGCAAACCCACCAAAAAATTTACCAAAAATTTAGTCATAGACATACATGGTACCAAGGGCGACTTGAAACTTGAAGGCGATGCCGGCTTCGCAGAAATTTCAAACCTAGTCCTTTATTATAGTGGCACTAGGGCGAACGACCTGCCGCTAGCTAACGGTCAACAAGCTCCAGTAAATCCAGGCTACGATGCAGGCAAAGAAATCATGGAGGTTTATCATTTACGAAATTATAATGCTGTTGTAGGCAATATTCATCGACTGTACCAATCTATTTCTGATTTCCATTACAATACAAAGAAAATCCCCGAACTGCCCTCACAGTTTGTAATGCAAGGCTTCGATTTTGAAGGGTTCCCGACTTTGATGGATGCTCTGATACTACACCGGTTAATTGAAAGCGCTTATAGAAGTAATATGTTGGGCTCTACACTGAATGTTAGCGATATCTCGCGTTATCGTTTGTGAAAGAACCCTCTCCTGTAGACAAATGTCAGTGTAACGAATATTATGAAACAAGTACTATATATAGTTAAGAAAACAAATCAATTAGTTTCCGCATTAATCTTCGTCTTTTTGGCCTTTCTCTTTTTTTTTACCTATGAAACCTGTTATATAACTGGCTATATATAATCTTCGATTCTTTTAGCGGATAATAAAGAGGGAGGCAAAAACAAGCGGTTAGTCCTTGAAGTAAAGCAGAGAGAGGATGTTGCGCATAAGGATCAGTACGGTGTACCAACGGGCACTTTTCCATCGTAGTTTTGAACGTGTTAGCTTACCAGAACTTCATTCTGCCGTTCAACAAGATCAAACCATATGTTACTGCCAAAAGCTAAATTCAAGGCTGCCATCAGCAACAGATCCCTTGGATCCTCAAATCAAGCTTCCTCATAGAGCACCTAAGTACAATAAACACGTTTTACTCATATCACCTGGTGATAAGTTTGCTCAGCCATGGAAAGTAGCATGGAATCATAATTTGGATACAAATGTAAATCGACCATACAATGCAATCAGTAAATTGCGTTCCCATTTGGGCAACTCTCCAGGAATACTGATAAACGCAGTGCATTTACAAAACGAGTTTATGCCTAGGCCGAAGGAGGATGATGAATGGATTCATTTTTTTGTCATTCCTGACATGAAGCTCTATAGAATAAAGGAAACAGATCTAGAGGAATTTGCATCCTTTCTGAATGAAGGAGCTCTTCAGTCGCCAAAACTATCCTTCCGAGATTACTTGAGTGGCCGGGCCAAAGTACCCCAACCATCTCACCAAGTTCGCCATAAGAACCTTACGAAGTTTCAAGGTGAAACTTTCCTTAGAGATTGGAACTTGGTTTGCGGACATTACAATAGAGACGCTAGATGTGGCGAAATGGTCCCCGACATTGTTAAAGCCTTTCAAGACGAACGGCTGTTTCCTGAAAATAATTTAGCCATAATTTCTCATATTGGTGGCCACGTTTTTGCTGGAAATGTCATTTTTTACAAGCTATTCAATGGAGGAAATACTCAAAACAAACTGGACTCATTATGGTTTGGAAAAGTCTATCCACATAATTTAAGGCTTTTATGTGAAAACATGGAAAATGGAAAGATTATTGACGAATTATACAGAGGCGGTATATCAATGAACTGAACTCTCTATTATTTAACAAAAAAAAAAGAAAGATGAAATAAAATCCAATCTTCTCTATATTTAACTATACAAATCTACATGTGTATACATATATTCCTGTACATACCCCCTATTTGAGGAATTCAAATGCACGATTTCGTGTTTAGCATTCCTTGGCTGTTTGCTTCAATCATTACAAATAATTTGTTCTAACTTCATTTATCCTTTGGATTATATCATTGGTTTGGATATTTTTCAGATCTTTAACCAAAAATTCTTGTTCGTTTAGTGAAAGTCTCAAAAAATTTTCACACAAGTCACCGTCGATAACCTTACGCACAGGAGCATAATAACTTCTATAGCTTTGATGGTCTCTACCCACAATAGAATAAGATCCTTCGCATATCGTTCCATCAATCATATCATTTCGCCTCTGTAACACGACACTAGAGGGTTCCTCTTCGTCGTCTTCATTGCGTACATTTTTGTTTTTCCTTCTTGATTCATATTCCATATAAAATGTATCATCAGCCTCTGACATTATGTTCTCGATCTTTGTCATGGTCATAACATTCCCCTTGGATAATAATGGAATGAAGCACCCAATAGTACCTTGTAAACCCATATAGATACAACCTGGCCTATCGGAATTTGAGATGCTGTCCAAAATATGGAAACTTATGATGATATCATTAACGTAGAGATGGTTTAGTATATTAAACTTGAATTTGCAGTCATACGTGTTAGGCAACTTCTGTTGCAAATTGATCAAATTTAGTGGGTACTTGATGGTACCATCCGATAATTCACTAGGCTCATGACTAGATATGATGCTTTCGCACTCTGATGGGCATCTTAAAGTCCAGGCATTTCCAAACTTGTCAGCACCAATAATTGTTGCCTCATCCAAAAATTTTAAAGTTGTTACATGACGTTTTACGGAGTCATCCACCATTGGAATAAAAACATTCCCTGCTGGGTTCCAAATGAATAGCGTGACAGATTCGCGTATATCTCCAACGGCTAACCTTTCATAATTCCACTGGTCCATAGATACGATTTTGGTTATTGGCACTGGTGTTTGCGTTACAGATCTTCTTAGCAATTGTTTTTTACCCAAGCCATACAGGATAATAGTGGAATCTACGGCGGCCAGTAAAAGATTCTTAAATTTCAGCATGGAATGTATTGGTGATAAAGTTTCTGTTTGATGAAGCAATTCCACGTCGAAAGATAATTTATCCTTATTCACCAATATTTGGTACGTGATTAATCTATTATCTTTAGTAGAGATGATAAGGTGGTCAACCTTTTTCCCGAAGTCCATCATAGTGGCGGAGATGCAATGCACATTATCTAATAGTTTAAAGTAACAATCTGAATTTTTGTACTTTATGCAATTGCCATTGATTGTCAATGTTATACGGCATTGTGGCATTTCAGTATGGTTTTCGATGAACAAAGTATGTTTCGGCTTATTGAGGAAGGATAAAATGCTACGAGGTCGGAATGAGGATATTTGTAACGTCTCTTCCTCTTCGTCTTCATCTTCTTCTTCTTCACCTTCTTCATCAGCATCATCCTCTTTTTTGTCCTCTTTTTCCTCTATAGTTAACTCATCCACATGAAACCAGTTCTCCCATGTTGGAAAACCGGAAACCTGACCAATGTTTAAATGCCCTGAGTTGGAAATCGAACAAACACCGTTTATTTGTACGTCTGCGTTAACAAATTTGGAGCAGCTTAACATGCTTTGACCGTTTAATGGTCGTATGTTCCACATATTATTCCACGTGTAGCTTACCCACGTAGAAACAGAATGGCAAACAACGCATGAAATCCATTTCTTTTCATTACCATCTTCATCTTCCTCTTCATCTTCCTCTTCCTCTTCATTTAGTGACATAGACATCTTATTCAGATATGACATTACAACTGGTTTTAAACCAAGAAATCGCCTTTTAATATCAGTAAACGATCCATCAATGTCTTGTATGTGAAATCTCATGTAGACACCATTTACCAAACCAACATGCAAATTTAGCAATTTGGTTGAAGGATCTCTTACCATGACCATGTCAGAGAATTTTTCGTTAACTAACTGCAAACTTATTACTGTTAAGAAATCTTCCTTTTGATCTCTAAGAGACATTATTTTGATCATACCTTCATCATCACCGATGGCTAATAAATCACTATGCTGGCTGTCCTCCACGATGGCAAGCTTGCAAGGCAAGGTATCCAATTCTGGATGTGTAGTCAGTTCAATCAATGAATTTGAGGAACTATCTATTTTGAAATAGATTAATTCGTAGTTAGATAGTGATATGATCAATTGGGTTTTCGAAGATGTAGCGCATATAATACGGATACCTGCTGGAGGCACCCAGGTCAATTTATTAGAGAACCCAGTATTATCAATCGGTACGATTTGCCTCAATTCTGTCGTGCATACCTGGATAATAGAATGTGAGCTCATCACACAGGTGTGAATTGTCGTATCCTGAGATAGTTTGAAAGTTGAACGCGCAGCTTCGTCAGGGGTTAATTCTTCCATAGACTCGTTGTCAATTTGTAATATCATCGTCTTTTTAGGAAAACTTATAAACAAGAGGTTATTGTTATCGTTAATGGCTGCAGGATGAGGTATCAACCACAATTTTGTTGCGTTGGGTGGCAAATTAGTAGAAATAAGATTAGAGTAATTTACACCACTTGTTAAGGTTAATATCTTACTGTTTGTATAATGTTGAGTAACAATAGATAAAGGCGAGTCACTTGAAATCTGAGAGCTACCTAATGGGTTCAAATTTAACTGTTGGGACAGGATACTCAAATTCTGAAGGTTAGTGGATGGTTGGAAAACCAGCGGTTTATTTGGATCTTTTGATGTTAGAAACTTGGAAGGATCATTCTCCACGCCTAGTTTTTCAAATTGGAAAAGAAAGTTGTTATTCATTTCAGATAGTGCAAAAAGATAACCATTTTTAAAAATGTGCAATTGGTTGGAATTTTGGATTGTATCAAAATAGCTCAATTGAACCAAAGGTCTATTTCTATCATTAGTGTCCGGATTTATGGTTAATTTAAAAAGGTCACCGTAGTTGGATTGCAAAAGTACGAAGAAATCATTTTTAAGCTTCTGTACAATACCTGAGATGATTGTTACACATTTCTGGTGGCTGCTTGCAGTGGCCCTTTGAGGTATTTGTACTTTCAAGCTATAGAATCCGTTCATGTCCTTGATCAGTATATGATTTTCAAAGCCAATGACGACGAAGGGATTAAACATAGAGTCATCGTCACGATCGTAGTTACTGTCATTCAGAGAAGTTGTTATATTATATTTCGACAAATCCGGCAAACTCAAAATGAAATTAGCCGACGGATTGACTGAATAGTCAGCCTTCTTGACGATATGGTTCAGCCCCAACTCCAGGACATAAAATATCAAATGTACCGAAAGTGAAGCAGCCACGTTGTCCATTTCTAAAGTTATAAAGCACGGGTTGTTGAAATTTACATCGCATGCGGTCATATCCAACGTGACCATATGAGGTCTGATGATCTCTAAGGGCGACGAGATCCTTAGTTCTCGTGCAAAGTCCACAAGGAAGCATAGTTTGTTCTGCTCAACAGACGACAGAATTATACAACGCCCATTTGGGTCAATTTCCATATAGGAAATGGGGGAGGTCCTCCGCAGGGTGGTCCTGGTCAACGGCTGGTTCACTAACGTCCTTAATTTGAACGTGCCGGCATGTCTAGTGACCTGCACAATGGTCAAATTACCAGAGTCAGATGTCAACACTAGGAAAGTGGGCCAATTGGACGGATTCTTCGAGGACCCGGCGTGCGGCAAGTCCAACGACCTCATTGACGTTATCGTCGTGAACAAGTTCTGGAACCTGGTAATCAGTGTCAGCTCCCCCCTCCGCCGTGTCATAGAGCTCTAAGTGCGTCTCAGTGGCCACGCACAGTTGCGACTGGCCATGCTTGGACCCTGCGTCCACGTCCACGAAGTGGCCAATACACGAATGCACGAAATTCGTCTGCTTCTGCAACGTCAGATGGTACAAGTACAACTCATTATCCTTAGCAGCCATGGTTGTCTCGCGCTCGCTGCCTACTCTGTTCCAATCCCTCGTTTAAACCACTACAGCTCATCGTCGTCGTGGCTTACTCATATAGCAGACGCATCTCCGCCGTGTGGGGCGACAATCCTACTATTGCCGTTTTGCCACCTCCCCACATTTAATGTGGAAAATATTATAAAAAGAGAGAGAAAATAAGCTAATGGAGCTATTGTTTTCCCCTGTGGAGAAGGGCAACAGAGAGTAGTGGACCGTATTCTGTTAGAGAGTGATTGCGAGCATGGAGATTTATATTAGACTTAACGCAGACGTCGAGCGCGATTATGCATTCCAGGTGTCGAACGACGACACTATCAATAACAAGGTTAGAAAGATCTTCCCCTCCAAGACGGGCCTGGCGGACTTAATGGTGCTCAGGCCTTCAATCTTCCACGAGAAAAACCCCGTAAAGTTTTACAAGTCTATCCACCCAGGATATCTATCAGAAGGTGGCTGTTTGATGTTTCATTACGACGCTGATAACGAAGACAATTTGGTGGAATTGAACGACTCCAAGCCGCTTATCGACCAGTTGTGGCCTGGCCAACTGGTTGTTCCCCAGTGGAAGTTTTCTAAGAAAAACATATGGACGTTTGTTGTCATCATGCTGACTTGGTTGTACACGGATTTGCCCGACGCCATTTCCCCCACGCCGGGAATTTGCCTGACTAACCAACTGTCCAGAGTTTTGATTCCGCTGGCCAGACACATGGACTTGCCTGATATTGCCGCTAAGTTGGAACAAGAAGTTCAAGCGAACTATTCCAGTCTTACTGCCCAATGGCTTTTCTTCACCATGCACATTTTAAAAATTGCCCTTATCACTCTTTTTTTCAAACTAGGTATCGCTAACCCTATTAGTTTCAACCCTTACAAGTTATGGACTTTGAGGGACATGGCTTCTCCCTCTTCTAACAGTAATAACAAGAATGGTAAGAACTCTGCGGGCGCCAGCAACGGTGCGACAGACTTGAAGACCCTGTTACGTTCCGTAGGATGGATTGGTGCTAAGAGAGCCACTTATGACGAATACCAAACCAACTACTACAATTACGTCATCGAAAAGATGGGTGGTCCAGTTGCTGCCTATAGGGCCGGTGCCATCAGGAAAGCCGCAGCTCCAGGTATTCAATTGGAAGCCGGCGAAGGTTTCCAAAGTCGCTTGGAAGATAGATTCACTGCCTCGACTTTCACAGCCATTGAAACCGAACGTAAATTCATCTTGAGTGAAGAATACTTTGTGGAGTTGGAAAACAACTTGAAAAAAATCTTAGAGGAATACGATGGGGATATTGGTAAGATGAATGCTGAAATTAGAAGATTTAGAAGGTTCGGTATTTACGAACCAGATGAAAAATTAGCCACTTTGGTCAAGCTCAGAAGAGAAATCACTGAAGAAAAAGAGAAAAAAAGCAAATAAGGATACCACTTTTGGCATAAAAAGAATGACTTAAAAAAATCCAAATAACCTGAACATAATCAATTTCACTTAGACTTTTTTTCCCTCCTATCTACTACCGCCAACCACTACCACTTCTAGAGAGCTGTTTTTTATTGCCCCTAGTTTTTTGTATTATCCTATCTGTCTCTCGTTGTCGTTGTTTTCTATTAATTTTTTCTCTTTTTTTTCTCATTTCCTAACAACTTCTACTATTTTTCGTAGTGCGTTTTTGTTTTGTCTTTTTATTGTTTATAATCATTGTTATTTTCTATTATTATCATTACCATTATAAATATTTCATACAATATATTAAATAAATAAAACTAATATACTCTTTACATTCCTGTAGTCGAAAAAAATAGAGCGCAATATGAGCGAATGTATTCACAGTCATATTCACATACATTTATACTTATATTTTTGTGGGAAATATGCCTTTGTAGGCGTATAAACTCTTTCGAACACCTCTCCGTCTGAGTAACAGTAATAACTCGGTATTGTATTTTCGTCACCATAATCAGTACTGTCGTAATCGACCACTTTTTTTCATCTCGTCGTCCCCGTATACGGTTCTGTCTTCCTCATCATCTCTCAATATCCCCAATTTATTAACCGTCTTACTCAAATTCTCATCAATGACCTTAGACACATATTTCTTTAGTTTCAACTCATAACCTTTGGCCTTCATTTCGTTAGGTAAGAATCTTGGATGTACAAATATAACAAATATTACCACACTTATAATTAGTTTGCTTATTAGAATTACCCATATGATAAAGGAAAATAACATGAAAGACAAAATCACACTTTCTTCATAATTTGTTTTGGCAATATGTTTTATCTTGTTTATTATGCCACTTAAGTTGTCTAAATTACTCAAATTTTGTGTGCCGCTAGTATTACTGCTGCTCTCATTTGAAACTGTCAGTAAGACTGACCATAAAGTTAATCCGTTTATTATTTGTCTCGGAGAATCACCAAATACTAGCTTCAAACATCCACTGATTTCAAAATATGAAAAGAATAACCATTTACTGAATTTTTTTCATCGCTCAACACTATCATCTCAAAAATTTGATATTTTTTGAAATTGAAAAGACAATTCACCAACCTGCTAACTCCATTCATGTAGTTTGATGTAATCTCTTTCCTTTTATACACTCTCAACCCAATTATCAGCTCTATGATTAGAATAACTGCAGAGCACAATATACACCCACTAAATAGCCATTTAGAAATGCGGAATGCTAAGAAAGGTTGGATAATATTGTTTGACCATGTATTGAATGCCAGCAATTTGATGCATGTATATATATCTGATGAAAACATCGCCAAATGTAGTATTACCTGACACCAACTATATAATAAGTACTGTAACTTTGTGGACCATTTTGCTGCAGGAATAAGACTCATATCAATGTCTTGAAATTTTAATTTTTGTGAAGTTAGTTCCATTCTTTTTAGCGCTTTATTGACATTTTCTTTTTTTTCTTTGGTCCTATGTGATATTAAAGTCTTCTTTTTGAGTTTTTGTTTGTTTGTATGATTATATTCTTATTCAGTATGGATATGAGCATGGCCCTATTATATACATGAGCATCTTTTTTCCAGCGTTTTAAAACATTTGCCTTTTTTATGAAAGAGTTGTAAGTAGCTACTGTTCTTTTTCATTTTTGCTATTTTACGTCGCCGCCGCTCATCTTAAAACAATTTTAATACAAGTTTCAAACTTAAACAAAATTTCACATAATGAAGTTTTAGACATTTTACAGTAAGAGAGCACTCCCCACAGCCCAGTTGTTTGCTTATTACACCCTCTCACAGCCTTCTTTGCTATAGGATATCAACGGTTTCTCTTTTTGTCATGACAGATGAAACAAACTTCACAATAGAAGAGATTAAGCCTAGGGCAGATGCCCTTCGAGGTCTAGACTCCCTGTTCCTTCAAGACAATGCAGTACTAGTGCAGACCTACCGCAGTATGGACTGGTCAGATATTTCCTCATTGACTCAAATGGTAGACGTTATAGAGCAAACAGTAGTGAAATATGGTGATCCGAATGATTCAATTAAATTAGCTTTGGAAACTATCCTTTGGCAAATATTACGAAAATATCCTTTATTGTTTGGATTTTGGAAAAGGTTCACCACAATAGAGTACCAGTTGTTTGGTCTTAAGAAATCGATTGACGTTCTTGCCACTTCAGTCAAATGGTTCCCAACATCACTAGAGTTGTGGTGCGATTATTTGAATGTCTTATGTGTGAATAATCCCAACGAAAAGGACTTTATCAGGAACAACTTTAATATCGCCAAAGACCTCATTGGTGAGCAATTTCTGTCACATCCATTTTGGGATAAATTTATAGAATTTGAGGTTAGGCAGGAGAATTGGGATAACGTTCAAAAAATATACGAGTACATTATTGAGATTCCTTTACACCAGTACGCAAGATTTTTTACATCCTATAAAAAGCTTCTCAATGAAAGGAACTTAAAACCAAAAAGAGATATTGATACAGTCTTGAGAAGGACACAAACAACCGTAAATGAAATATGGCAGTTTGAGTCAAAGATTAAACAACCCTTTTTTAACTTGGGTCAAGTTCTGGACGATGATTTGAAGAATTGGTCTCAATATTTGAATTTTATAACGAATCCTTCCAAATCCTTGGACAAGAAATTCATAATGTCCATTTTTGACAGGTGCTTAATTCCTTGTGTTTACAATGAAAAAGTATGGCTAATGTACATCAACTGGGTATCAAGGGAAAATTCATCTTACGAGATAACAGTAGGTATTTATCAAAAAGCCTGCAAGTTATTACCATTAGACTTTAAAACTTTGAGATACAATTTTATCAAATATTTGAAGAAAAACTACCGATTAAATAACGTTTTATTCAGCAGCATATTCAATGAAACGGTATCGCATTTTTTAAGTATTTGGCCCAATGATGTTTCGCTGATGACGGAATACATTTGTATGTGGAAGAGACATTCCTTCAAAAACTCCTTAGATCAACCGCCAAGAGAAGTTTTAGAGAAACAAACTTCGTTTACTAAAATTTTAGAAACATCAATTACCAATTATTTGACCAATCAGACTGACCCCAGAGTACATTTACAGACGTTGATAAATGACAAAAACTTAAGTATAGTAGTGGTGGAATTAATAAAGACCACATGGTTAGTACTTAAAAATAATATGCAAACAAGAAAGTACTTCAACTTTTACCAAAAAAATCCTCTCATCAAGGATTCAGTGCCGTTCTGGTTAACTTATTACAAATTCGAGAAGAGTAACGTAAATTTTACTAGACTGAATAAATTTATCAAGGAGCTAGGCGTAGAAATATATTTACCGACAACGATAATGAACGATATCCTGGCAGACTACAAGACTTTTTACTTGATGCATTCAAACATTTTTGCGTATGAAACTTCAACTTTAGATTCAAGCGCTTTCGATCCTATTTTATATCCTGAATTGAAAATCTCGAATCCACAATATGAACCAGTCGCAGATGTAAAGCCAACTTCCGAATGGTATAAAAGAACAGAATGGAAAGAAGCTGGTCACGTCGGGATAATGATAGAAAGACCACAGATATCGAACAGTATAATTGAGTGCAATTCAAGAATTTTAGTTCAAAGGCCAATTACCTTACCAAATTTCAGAAACTTGGAGAAAATCAACCAGGTTAAAATTAATGATTTATATACAGAAGAATTTTTAAAGGAGAGGAAATGATAGGAATGATCTTTTTAAAAATGCTTGTATTAGTTACATAACTTTTGTTTTCTATTAACGTAGAAACCCACTTATATAACTGCTTTGTAGTACTTGAATCCCATCTATTCTTCTTTAGCCAATAGTCAATTGATGGAGTTACATGATTCTATGCACAAAAAGAAAACCACACCAAATTTATTGATGTTTTCAGCTGTTTTGAATTGTTTTAACTCGAACGCTTCCCTTGAAGAAAAGCTAAAAGTGGTTAACCGCTTCTAAACATTAAATAATCAAAAAATATGAAAAAAAAAATAAAAAAGAAAATGCGCAAGCCCGGAATCGAACCGGGGGCCCAACGATGGCAACGTTGGATTTTACCACTAAACCACTTGCGCTTATTTTATTGGAAGTTTATAACTTAAGAAAACGTCTCACGGTAACGTTATAAGACAGCTCAATATTTCAATCAATTCCTCATTTTGTTTTTAGTGTAAACGGTCTTGTTGTTGCTCTAGATGCGTTATTGTAAATTTTCACTGTACGTGTTAGAACCTCAATCGTATAACCGTTATTGCTTGTCTGTCCAGGTATTCCAGTGACCTTTAAGCATTGGTGAATGTGAGGATTCCATTTGTATTCAATTCCATAATATCACTTAAGAAGATTTTACTAAAGACTTTCCTCACGATTAGAATTTATTTTATAAATGATTCTGTTTTCTTTTTCATATATTTACATTCATTGGTCCTCTCGCAATATCAATCCTTGCACTCCAGCTTCTATTAAAATCAATGACACACCGTACACAATAGTGATAGATGAACGGCTTGATTCTTGTTCCAACATATTCGAGAGAGACTAGTGAGTTATTATAAATAGTCTGTTGAGCTATTGCAAACAATTGTTGGACAATTGTGGATAGTATACAATTTGTCTGCGAAGTATTTAGTAAAATATTACATCCTACTACGACTTTCTGAAGCATATGCTCACGATGACCATGGCAAGTATCTTTGGGGTCATGAATTAAAGGTAATTGTTGATATGCAGCAGCTTCCCTTTATTTTACTATAATATAGTTAATCGAAAGTTATTTTTCTATCAAATATAAATATATGTACTTTTCATATGCATGTATGCTTGTATTTTGCTTAGAAATGTAGGGCGATCAAAAAACTTCTCTTGCATGATAACGAGCCTATTGGAATTCTAAGTTCATTTACTCGCTTGAGTCTTCATCGCTGTAATGATTCTCGGCCATCTCATTTTCCACCGGTGACAAATCCATTAGTTGTGTATCTAAAAACTCTGCATTAGTTTCATACACATCCCCGAACGAATTATCCGCTGAACTGTTGTCGGTATTGTCATAATCGTCGACCATTCTCCTCTCATGAATATCTTGTGCTTCGCCGTACAGTCTTGATTCAAAGCTTTTTAATTGATTCTCAATTAATCTATTTGGGATGGTAAACCCGCCTTTATCCAAACACGTTTGTAAAAAACCTTAACATAATGGATATTTTTTATCACTTGATTAATCTTTATGTCCTTATTCAGCCCAACTAGGTCGTTGTTTCTGTTATCATTGACAAACTGCCTCGATAAAAGATCGGCTTTTAGTAAATGACAAGATGCATAGATGAAATAAACTTCGGCGTCTTCCATGAATGGAGGGATCAATACCCATTCTGATATTTGGTCTATCAATTCTTCTAGTCTGCTGTTTTCCATATCATATTGATTATCGGTGGCGTTGGACGATTCTATCGATTTTTGACAACTAATTAGACAGGACCATAAGTATGTAATGGCAAATTTTGATGTATGTGTTCTAGAACCAGTTTGAAAAGGAGGGACAACGGAACGGTAGTTGACATTTTGAACGAATCTTGACTTGGATGAATAGACTTGGCACATCCATTGTAAGAAGTCAAGACTACTTGATAAATTTGGCGAGTTATCTAGTATCTTAACGCCAATACCCCAAATAGACTTGATTTGTACGTTTGGGATTCTTATCAATGTGGCAAATATTTTATATGCAAGAGGCCAGTTATGTCTTGATACATTCAAATGCAAAAGATTGGTCAATGTTATTATATGTCTTGTTTGGTAGTTTCTCGCTGCAGATGTTGGGCTTTGCAAAGGTTCTAAACCTTTGGCTAAGAGCTGAAAATAAAGTTTATTTTCCTTTGTACAATGCAAAAGTGGAATTTCCATTTTTCTTAGGGAATTCTTTTCAATTTTTTTGTAATTATGATATGTTATTTTTTGTTTATTGATGGGGCTTTTGTTATGTGAAGACACCGTTTGCCAAACTTCGAAACTTTTTTCGGGCTTTTCGTATTTTTTCCAAAATTTTCTTTCCTCATCAGTATCTTCTTCCTTTAGTCTAGTCTCATGCTCGACTTGATCACCTTCTTGATCGTCCTCCTCTTGAGAGTCGGATTCGGTTTCTGTGCTAGAATAGAGCTCCCCAATCACACTTTTCCAATGTCTTTCTCTTCTTCTTTTCGTCTGCTGCCGTATCGAACTTTCACCAGCATCACTCTCATAATTTCGTTCTTCTTCGTCATCGTCATAGTCTTCGTCATTGTTTTCAGCTGCGGAATTTTCGGGTGTGGGCAAGCTGTCTGTAGTATTACTTTTCTTGGTAATTCTGTCAAATCTTCTAGAGATGTGATTTATGTACTGATATTTCAACTTCCTTCTTTGAGCAAACTTCTTATTAGTCAAAGTTATAGGGACTTCAAACATGGCTTATGCATCATATTAGGGTTTATATGCTAATTTTGTGTTTATGCTTTATCTATTCTTTTTTTTTTTGAAAAAAGGGACTTCAACTGAAATACAAATATGCGTGCAATTCAAAGATACAATTGATAACGACTATACCTTTTCTGCCAGAATATCAATACAATATCATTTGAGATGAGATGAGATGAGATGCCATGTTTATTACGATCCGTTTCTTTTTTTTTTTTTTTTTTTTTGCGTTTTTTTTTTCAGCGCGGGTAACAATGTAGTATACAGGGGGCGGGTAACAACCGATGAAGCCAGCATTAAAAAAGCCGCCATTAGATAATGGTATAAATATCCTTTTTCCGTTTATCTTAGAAAGGAGGAACCATCTCAAGAAACCATTTTATTCAAGCTGCAGTTTCGCTTTGGGAAAGTTTCGACTTTATCAATAGTGTTTTTTTCCTATCGTTCAAGCCGCCTCTTAATACGCTAATAATCCTAACAGCAAAAAGGACGAACAATCATTAAAGCCTTCTTACATTTCCCTCAATGTCTGTCGTTGCCATCACGTTTGTTATTTCCATTCTCTTTTGCCGCCGAAGTTGGATGGCCCAATGAGCTGATCGCATTTTTAGCCGCCGAAAGGCTCGGCCTGCGCCGGGCGAAAGGCCGAATGACTGCTTATCCCCGCTAATACGTCACCCCGCCCTGAGGTCCAGAAATTGGGGATTAAGTAAAACGAATGACTATTTCCTTTTAAAGTCATCATTAATGCTCGATATTAAGAAGAGTGTTTAATTAGTTAAGGCAGTATGCTCTCTTCCCCCGTCTTCGCGTATAAAAACAGCTAAACGCCGAGGTGTATACTGTGCTTTCCGCAATAACAAATCTTCTTACTGAGATATAAATATATCCCTAAAACAAGAACAAAGCAAAGCACTCATGAGAATCTGTAATATGGGAACTTTAGCAAACCTGAAACATCTTCCCATAACATCAAGGAGAGCAATGCACTCAGCAATTGTCAACTACTCTGGCCAAAAGATTCAATTTCCCATGGAGACAAACAATGGGGAACACTATTGGGCGGAAAAGCCAAATAAATTTTACCAGGAGAAAAGACCGAATTTCCAGGGCGCTACTTTTGCTAAACAACAAGACTTACCGTCATTACCGGTGCCAGAGTTAAACTCGACCCTTGATAAGTATTTGCAAACAATTCGTCCATTTTGCAATGACGTGGAGACTTTTGAAAGACAGCGGTTGTTATGTAAGGACTTCTTGGAAAATATGGGGCCTGTTTTACAGAATCGATTGATGGAGTACTCCAGCGATAAAAGAAATTGGATGTCAAAGTTTTGGGACGATCAATCGTACTTACAATATAATGATCCGATTGTTCCGTACGTTTCTTATTTCTACTCTCATAAACCGCTACCCAACCATTTATCCAAAATTGACAACGATCCTTTAGTTAAAGCTACTGCAATCATATCAACCGTAGTTAAATTCATTGAAGCTATTAAAGACGAATCTTTACCTGCAGAAACTATCAAAAGTATACCATTCTGTATGAATAGTTTTTCTTTGATGTTTAATAATTCAAGGTTACCTGGTAACCCACAGGATAATCAAGATACAAACATCTTCTACTCAATTTATGAAAATAACTTTATAACTGTTGCATACAAAGGTAGGTTTTACAAATTAGTGACACATGATGGTGATAAAAAGCCGCTTTCTGAAAACGAAATTTGGAAACAACTATATTCTGTGGTTTTCCAAGGATCACAGCCCGAACCCAAGCTAAAGGGTATTGGTTCTTTAACTTCTCTGCCTCGTGATCAATGGCGTGAGGTTCATTTAGAATTGGTGAAAGACCCTATTTCTCAAGATTCATTAGAAACAATTCACAAGTCTTCCTTTATGCTATGTTTGGATCTTGATCAATCTCCTGTTACTCTAGAGGAAAAATCAAGGAACTGCTGGCACGGTGATGGTATTAACAGATACTACGATAAATCGTTACAGTTCCTGGTCACTGGTAACGGTTCATCAGGTTTCTTAGCTGAACATTCGAAGATGGATGGTACGCCAACTTTGTTTATGAATAACTACGTTTGTCAGCAATTAAAGAAACTGAATGCAAATGAATTTTTGGCAAAAGTGTTTACACCATCAAGCAAAGCAGCATTTAAGCCTATGGAGTTACCGTTCACGATCACTCCAAAAATCAACAAGGCTATTGAATCTGCCCAATTACAATTCAGGGAAACGATGAATGAGCACGATTTGCGTGTCTGGCACTACAACAAATTCGGTAAAACTTTCATTAAGAGTCACGGTATGTCACCTGATGCATTTATTCAACAAGTTATTCAATTAGCTGTTTTCAAATACCTGAAACGTCCACTTCCCACCTACGAGGCTGCGTCTACAAGAAAATATTTCAAAGGTCGTACTGAAACTGGTAGATCTGTATCCACCGCTTCTTTAGAATTTGTTTCTAAATGGCAGAACGGAGACATCCCCGACGCTGAAAAGATTAAAGCTTTGAAACGTGCTGCCAAAGAACATTCCTACTACTTGAAAAATGCTGCAAATGGTAATGGGGTTGACCGTCATTTTTTTGGTTTGAAGAATATGATTAAGCCTCATGACAACCAAGTCCCACCACTTTTTAAGGATCCTTTATTTAATTTCTCTTCAACTTGGTTAATTTCCACATCCCAGCTATCATCAGAATACTTCGATGGTTACGGCTGGTCTCAAGTATATGACAACGGGTTTGGGTTGGCATACATGCTTAACAACGACTGGTTGCATATTAATATCGTGAACAAACCAGCCAAGAGTGGGCTAAGTGTTAATAAACTACATTATTATTTATCCCAAGCCGCAGATGAAATTTACGAGGCTTTGGAAAACGAGAACAAACTAAAAGCAAAGTTATAATCTTTTCTTGCTTTTTATTTGTAAATACTTATGTATATAAATATATATATATATATGTATCTATACTTAAGAAAAAAAGCCCAGGCTTACGAATATATATCATTTATTACTACCTATTTCTACATCTAGTTTCATTATGCAATTTAAAACAGCTTATAGAACAAATCTTACTACCGCAATTAACACAACTTGAAATACTGTCATAACCACCGCATATAGAACATGTGGTAATCAGGGGTAAGACTTTGAAGTACCTCTTATTATAAACATTATGGTAAATCACATTCTTATCCATCATGTTGAGCAGGGCTGAATCCAGAAACGAATGCAAATTTCTCTTTGAACTCAAAACTTTCTTCAATGCTACAATACGATTGGTGTTTTTTCTCTTCGGTTTAGGTAGTTTGGTAGACTTATAAGACAATTGAACCTCCCTTAAAGTCTCTGGCTTCAGCACCCAACCATGACCATATTTGGAATGCTCTTTCCCAAAAGATCCGCCACCAACCAATGCGGAGAGACCATCAGAAGTCTGAGAGATTGGTTTCGTGGTCGATTCGATTCTATCTCGTGGTACGCTGGTCAGATCGCTCAATAAAGTTGGCACATTGGGCAAATCTGACAAGTTCTCTGTATTCAGTTCCATGAACCTCCTGTTCGACTGGAGGAGCTCCTGTGGCGTGTACCTCTCCTCAAATGAGTTCGAGTTCTTACCCTTTCGATCATCCTGTCCACTCATATTATTAGCATCACCGTCGGGCTTGGAAGTGTACAACTTAGCCTCTAAATCAGCTAACGAATAGTTTATACGCTTAACGGGCCTGGACGTGGATGTTGTACCATGCTTGTTAATTTTTTTAGAAGTATATCGACGTGCTTGAGGGTCTAACGATGTGAAATACGAATTAGGATTATATGTTCTTTTATCGATCTCTTCGACTAGTGTTTTCATGCCCACTTTATGTATATGCAATGGCTTATTGAAAATATCAGTGCGTAAACCGGTGAAACAGATTCGGCCCGCTATTATAGTATAGCTTAAACTATTGATAATATGTCATTATAAGTTCTCATCATCCACCATCTTCATTGAGAGCAGACGAAAAGAATAATGCGTTACCCGGACATTGATCATAACAACAGTCACTCTTTATACTAAATTCTACTATAATGACATAAAAGAAGTATGAGGTATATACTGGCTCTTAATGCCTTCTTGGTTGAAGTTAAAAAGTTTATTGCTTGGTTATCAGGTGAACAATACACAAAAAATAAAATGGGGCGAGCTGGGAATTGAACCCAGGGCCTCTCGCATGCTTTGTCTTTCTGTTTGAACGCAGAAAGTTGCCCAAAGCGAGAATCATACCACTAGACCACACGCCCATATTAATTTGTGAAAGAAGAAGTTAGTCCAGAACTACGAATGCATACGGCAAAAATAGTTGTTGAAATGTTTGCTATTATAAGGACCAACCAGGAAGAGCAAAAGAAAAAGGCGGTTGCGAAATGATATTTCAAGCCCAATCTTTTCTCTTTTCCAGTAGATAGCGCCCACACGCATAGGCGGTATAAACTCAACAAAATGTACATTCGAAATAAAGGAGAATGTCAATGAAAGAAAAACCTAAAAGGTACATAGCCATTGAAAACTGTATGCACGATAGGAGTTTACTGAGAAGTCTATCTAGGAAAGTCTTTTAAGGTATATGCAATGTATATATCAATATGTACTCTATACGTGTCCTTGGAGCTTTCAAAATATGCCACATTCATGCTTTAAGAATGTGTCTTCTTTATTTCCTCTTTCTTTCTCTCTTTCTCTCTCTCTCAGACCTGCTGGGATGAATGATTAGCGTTTTGAGCAATCATATCAAGCTCATACTCTTGGTTTGTTAAGTCAACATTAATAGAATAAGGTGCGCTTTTTTTGCTCCCCAAGTGTTCAAAGTTTTGAAGTCCCTCTAATTCCTTGTCGCTATCTTCAGTTGAAGCTAGTCTGTATTTCTGTATCGAGTCTTGTTTATACCTGAAATAATTATAATAGCAAACGTCCATCATAATGATCAGCATACCTAACCAATTATAAACCCCGCTTAGCCTTTCAGAAAGAATAATCATACCAAACATAATTGTCAAAACTTCTTTTACGATACCAGCAATAGACACAGTCAATACAGGTGTTTGTTCTAGAATACTGAACTCACAAATTGTTAACAAAAAGACGGCAAAGCCTGGCAATATCATTAAGACAAAGCCCTTTGCGATGGATAAAATACTTGTTTCTGTATTACCACTGCCATTTCCGACATTAAACTTGAATAAGCTAGAATGAAATATGCCAGGAAAAGGTCTTTCCACGAGTAAGGATGTAAGCAACAGAGTCATTGCCATTATCGGAGCCAGCTGGTAAATCGTATGAATTGGGTGTGGCTTGCCCCCCTTGGGTTTTCTAGCATCTTGTTATTAGCGGGATTAACAATAGGTTCATCATCCGCATTGT
The DNA here is from genome assembly GCA_019431265.1 of Saccharomyces x bayanus. Taxonomy (NCBI): domain Eukaryota; kingdom Fungi; phylum Ascomycota; class Saccharomycetes; order Saccharomycetales; family Saccharomycetaceae; genus Saccharomyces; species Saccharomyces x bayanus. The sequence goes on along the minus strand of CP080216.1, from coordinate 751,066 downwards.
CCTCGTTTACCGCGAAGAGGGTATCATTGGATTCTTCTATCGCTACCACGGTGGTCTGAACTGGATTATTCCTTAATACCAACTGCGTATAAACCCACCTCAATCCGGAAAGACAACTGCTTGCCAAGACAAGGAAACTGCCAAAAATGACCAACGCCTGGTCATTTCCAGTACTCTTTGGGTCATTTGGTTTGAAAACCATTAATGCCACACCTCCGAACATGATTGTTACCACAATGGCCAACTTCCAATGGAACCTCTCCAGTTTGAAGATGCAACCAAATAAAAGAACGAAGGCAATACTGGAAGATTTGATAATAGTATAAACTGTCAATGGAACATACTTAAACGAAACATTACTGAGCCCCACATCACCTGCAGAAGCAATTGCTGTAGGAACTAAAAATTTCAGGAAAAAACTCCAGTTGACTTTATTATCTCGTCTCATGACGTTCCTCACTGGTGTATGTCTAACCTTGATATATATCCCGGACAGTAACCATAGAATAGTTTGATGGAACGACGTCACCAGAACAGGGTATCCAATGCCTAATCCGTCCTTCGGATCAAACATCCATCTGTTATATATGGAGAGTGTTATCGAACAGAAATACCATCCGAACAGAAATGCAAAGAAGAGAGTCTTATTCATAACAATTGGTACGAAAATTGAGGCTATAAACACTCGATGTAGCTTACTTCAGCAGATTGTGGTAGCAAAAAAAAAAAAAATATAACAATTAAACGCACAGGCAGGCAGCAAATAACTTAAAAGTGATAGATTCACCACGCCTAAGCTCTTGAGTGCCTCATTAATCCCTTGTATTGCTAATTTCAAGCCATCTCTTCTTCGATAGAAAAATGGTTTGTTTTGCGCTCTAATTTTGGCGCCTCGTCGTGGGTGACCATAATGCGAATTGTAGCATATAATGACACCTATTAGGTTTTCTTCTTTGGTTGCAATGGTACAAATGAGCCCAAGTTCAACGAGGAGGGGTTGACAGTGCTAGGCTCACAAGAAAGAATGTCTTTGGTGTGCGCGGGTGCTTGTTTGAATTCATCAAGCTCACTGTGATCGCTGTGGGTATTTTCAACTGAAATTTCGCTTTCTACGGGTTCAGCTTGTCGATTATTTATGCTTTCTTGATTTGATTGCGTAGCGCATACATCGCTGGAGCTAGCATCTTCATCCAATGGCGGGCTGGGAGTTCCCGCTTCTTCGTGAATATTTTTGCCTTTAATTTCGATAGGCTTCTCGGGTTTCTTCTTTGAGCTTGATTTGGAACTAGAATGGCCCCAGAATCCAAAGAAGCTCTTCCTTTTCGTCTTGTTTTTCTTTGTTTGATCATTTTCAGGCTTCTTCTTTGGCTTTGGCAATTCCTTGACAACAAATTTCTGGAGAGGATCCACTTTGAAGTCGGAACTAGCCCATGGAGAGGACGGTTTATCGTTACCAGTGCCATTTGTCTCATCTGCACTGGTGCTCTCGTCCACAATCCAACCCTTGGTATTTTGGCTTATACATTTGCTAATCTCTGCGGAGGCCTTATCAAATAATTGGCTGCTAGTGGTAATTTTAACCCTTTTCTTTCCACCGTGTGTAGAACCCTTCGAGTCTGTACCTGTATTTTCTTGTGCAGAAGTGAATGCTGCATCGTGGCTCCAAGAAAACAGGACTGGTGCATCTAGTTGTAAAACACCAGAATCCATAGTCATAGTTTTTTCCTCATCGGTCCAATCTCTCATAATTTGTCGACATTTCTGATCCAGATTATCAGTACTCAGTCTAGTTCCCATCTGCATAGATGAATGGAACAAACAGTTCAACAACCTTCTACCATTGGTAACCTCATCTAGCAACCCATATAGCGATACATCTTCATTTTTTGGCTTGCCCTGATCATCTCGAAACGTATCTTCTTCGCTCAACAACTGGTCAACTATTTTATCCTCGTCCATAACCTGTCCTCACTAAAATCAACCAAGTCTGACCAACTGCCCGTACTTCGGTTGAAATACCTCTTATTTTGTTCCTAATTATCATTGGATTCGATATTTCATATTCCATCTTTGCCCGAAAATTTCAATAGTACAAACCAAAATGTACATCAAATATCTTTATCGGTCAACAAACTTACTTGCCGTGTTAAACTAACATCACGGACCCCAATAGTACGATCAACATGATAGTATCTACCATACCGCAGTTTCCCAATACCAAAATATCGATATCGTTCTTTGAGCAAGTTGAAAATGCTGAAGAAATACGCTCTAAAATGAGCGATTTATCAACATCTTTTGCATTTGTTGACCCCAAATTGATCTGTTCGCAGGAACAGATATATTCAGCAATTTACAAGACTCTAATAGAGGTTAATTACAACAAGATGAGAACAAGAAATTTGAATTCTGAGTGCGTATTGTGCCTTTCACCCACTTCCAATATCAGCGATGCCTTCCAAAAATTTGGAATTAAAGACGATTCAACAGAGCTTATCTGCCTAAAGTTTCATAATGATACTGAAGATCTGGATAAAGAACAATTGACCACGGAATTATCTTCTATAGTGACCGGCGTAGAGATCGATTTTAATGATAAAAATTTATCAAAATTTTATGACGAAACACTCATAAGAAAAGTATGTTCAAAAGTAATACATTGTGACCACGCCACACGCCACACGCCACTTACACATTATACTAACTTTTTCTTCATTTCTCCACTTTTTTATTCACAGGTTTATAAATTGAACAATGAATTTAAGCCTAAGGACGTAAAAGACCTTTCGAGGGCTTTGGTAAATGCCATCCAACTAAGAGGTATATAAATGTAAGATATCTTATGATAGAACTGGAAAAAAAATAATTTATTATTCTAGATTAATGTTATTTACTCTTTGTTGACGCATCTTGGCGTACCGCTAAGAATTTTTTTATATATAATTAAGTGAATCACAACTATTCTTCGATGGTTTTCATAAAATTGGCAAAATGGTTAACCAGTTCCAGTTCAGTTGATAGTGTATCATGCCTGTAGTTGATTCTAATATCAGGAACATTTGTTCTAACCACATCGTTGCCGTCAATACCGATCTTGGCGAAATCTTTCCCTATCCAGTGCTTCTTAATTTGTGCTTCCCATCCACTTTGTAAGACGGAATTTCTTGCCAATTCACACATATCCACATTAGACAGTTTATAAATTTGCGCAGCAACTGAATATTCTTCAATCAATGGTTCTCTGGTGTAGGAAAACTGTAAAGGATCATCAGTAGACAAAGAGACGTTCAAACCTCTCTTAAAGTATCTTGGGAATGGATTCTTGTCATAAGTCAAAAATAATGCATTATTAGATAGTGGTGACATCGCAATACCCACCTGATCTAAATAGTACAAGTATTGAACGAATGGCACCTTCCTCAATAAGATACCATGGGAAATACCGTGAGCCAATAGGTATGCCGAAACCAGATGTTCCGGATCACCTGCTTCACCACAATGTGGTCTCAAAACCAAAGTGTTAAACCCTCTCTTAGCTCTCCATTGATTCAAAGATGCAACACTTGAATATAGGTAGTATAGGTAGTAGGAATAAGGAGGGTTTTGTGGGGCCTCCCAAAGCGATGGCTTGGGGTATTTTCTATGGAAGCGACGATCCACTTTAGACTCGTCATCTACAGAATCAAACCCAATTACCCTTTGTAGGAAAATGTGCAATTTTGGATGAGATTGAGGGTTTTTGGTTACTTCAAATAATGGTTGGAATAAATTTTTACAAGTATCTTGGAAACATTGCACAATGCCTGTTTTTTTATAAATATCATATAATCTCGGAATTTGAATTAACCAACGAACATTATGGGAAATGACTTTGTTGTCGATGACCCAGCTAGCTAATTTATCCCATTCATCGAGAGATCTACCATAAACGGAGATTCTGTACTCGCAGTTTTGGTATTTCGAATTCTCTAAATCAAATATGACTTGTTTAGTGATGTCGGCCAGGTAAGTACCTTTTATGTAATTGTTAGTCTTTAAAAAGATTTCTCTTAAACGGGATTCACCAATGGGATTATATTTTAGGTTGAACTTATCAAACCTGTGAAAGGTGTCCTTGTGCGCATGCATATCCAAAGTGTCGATGGACAAATCGTAGCCGGTCAAATTCAAAGAACGGAATACTTCGTCCAAAGTCAAGAGTTTCCCATCTCTGAAGATAACTTTTTCATCTTTAGAATGTCTCAATTTGTGTTTAATAAAACGTAATAGATGCTTTTGATTCATGCAAGCAGAATGATGAACGTGAGTGTCCACTTTTCTAACATTATAGAAATCCCTATGTGGATTTCTTTTGGAAACACTGGTTTCTTGATACTCGTTTAAAAGATAGTACAGATTCCAGCGTGCTTCCAAGTATTGTAGTCTTCTATAGGCAAACGACTTAGCAGGACCGTCAGAGGATATGGAGATCATTTTTTCCAAGTCCAGATAGTAGTCGCGCAGAGTGGGGATCTGAGCAATCAACTCGTCAGTGTTATTGGCCCTGTGAACTACGTACGAGTCATCGGAATTGGTGGTGAAGTCCCAGTCCGGATCTTCACCCGGGATCTCACACTTGGCAAAATCAAACACTTCCGCGTCCGGCTTGTTGGCCACGGGTACGACGGTCTTGGTGTCGGAGTTGTATGAAGGTTTAGGTGGGGGGTGGGTAGACCACCCAGTCTGGTTTGTTTTTCGGATTTTGATCGTCGTTTTGCACAGACAAGGTCTGGTACTTAGCTCTGAGGTCTCTACACTCGGCCACTTTCGAGTACAGGTCGATCAGTTCAGATGAGGGATCATCAAGAAACTGCTGCGAGGCATCATCGGCCAGCATCCCCATCTTGTATGAGGCCGAGTTATGTGCCGGTTTAACCACGGCCGGGGTGCCTGCAACCGATTTCAGTGTCTCCGGCAAGATGTGCTGGGCACTAGCAGAGAGGGCCCTTGGCTTGGCCCCGGTACTTGCCGGCGGATGATCCGCGGAGTCGTGACCCTTATTCATAGCCGCTATATTAGAAGAGCTGCAATTGGTTGTGTGTGAAGGCTGTTCTAAGATGGCAGAGTGAGAATCATGCTCATCCAGGGCCAACTGTTTAGTACCATTCTCCAACAACTGCTGGTTTTCATGGTACGAGAAGTTGGCATTCCGAGAATCAGCAATTGAACTATCGTGCGAGTCCTGCTGTTCCAAGGGGTTTGTCTCGTCATCCAGAACGGCACCCGCCTGTTCATCACCAATTTTTCTTTGATCGATGTCCATAACCAGGCCTGAGCCATCCAGCTCGTCGTGTGAGGGAGCGGGCTCCAGCGATAAGTCGTTGAGCTTTTGTGTAGCTTGATTATCCATACTATGGGTTTTGTGAATGCTCCCTTTTTTTAATATATATGTATTTCAATATGGTGTGTTACCTCTTCAATTGAACTTTGTTAGGTCAAAAAACGGGCGTGTAGGGGGGCGGTTCAATATATTACTGTTCTAGTACAATAATTGATCAGTGTATTAGAATCCTTCTTTGAATACTCCAAGCGAAGGAAAAACGTGTCCACATGTGCATTTTTTTAATTGATTTATGGATATATCCTTTAAATCTTAGACTACTAACCTCTCCTTCCTCATCGCCAGGCGCAAAAAAGAAAAAAAGTAACGAAAAAAAGAAAAGAGAAGACCTAGAAGCCCTAGATAAAAATATTAGGGCAAAAGATAAAAGGTTAGGGCATTTATTGATCACCCTGAATGGAAATCTAGGTCTTTGTATGTGTTATGAATTACCCTTTTAGGAAGCCCCCTTTGTTTTTGTTTTGGTTTCAATTTGTGTTGTTGGGTCAGCTGGACATCGATCTACTTGGTAGAACTGTTAAAAGGTTACGAAGAAGAGATATAATAGAAGCAGTCCATAACAACATCAAAAGATTGAGGCTTGTACAGTGCAAAACGTGAAAGCCAGAACAGGATATATACAACAGAACCATAGCAGTACGCAGTGAGCGCCGCGATGGACAATGATTTGGAGTATCTAAAAGCCGGGTTCGATCCGAATTCCGTGAAAGTGGCTGCCCTGAGGAGGATATTGGTGGAGAACAACGTAGAGTTCCCTTCAAATGCCAGGAAGAACGCTCTCGTGGGACTGTTTGAGGAGAAGATTAAACCGCAGGTGAAGGAGTTGCGGAAAATGTATCTGAACGTTCAGCCGAGCGACGAGGGTATTGTGAAGATGGACCATCCTTCTTCTTCCTCGTCTTCAGCTTCTTCTTCTCGCAGGAGTAGACGGTCCCGTGGGGAGAGATCAGCTTCTCCTCTGGCTAAACAGTTTAGAAAAAACAAAATATTGGACGATGTCAGTGATGATGATAATGATGACGAGGTGGATAATATTTTGATCGTATCTAGTGAATCCAACGAGGGAAACGAGGACAACGAGGACAACGAGGACAACGAGGAGGAGGAGGAGGAGGATAACGACGACGACGATGAAGATGACGTGTCCATAGCCAGCTCTAATAAGTCAGACACTAACGATTTTCAACAAAATTCCGTCGCAAACAGGAAAAGAAAAGGGCCTGGTTCTGATATTAGTTCTGAAGCTAGCTCAAAGGAAAATAGGAACAACGACGAAAGTAAAGGGGCCTTCGACATCTCATCGTCTGATTCGGAGGTAGGAAAAGATTACCGAAAAGCAAAGAAACGTAAGACAGATCGTTTGAGCCCTCAAGAGCATGGAAGTCGTTCGGCCATTCTGGAAAGGATTTCTGACAAGACACCAATAAAGAACGCAAATAGAAAAGCAGTAAGCATGGACCACTTCAATGACTCTATGACGTCTAGTGGAACGGAAAACGAGCTGTTCCTACCGAACATAAAGCATAATCCAAACGAGGTCGAAGTTGAAGATGAAAGCAAGCAACAAGCCACTCCGCTAAGTAAGTTAAAGGTCTCGGCCTCATTTGCGGATAAATTACCGCAAAAGGAGGAACCAACAACAAAATTGGCTCCGGAAGCTAAGCAACCAACTCCATCGCAGAGTGAAAAGACGCCCTCTCTGTTCTCATCTGATGAATCAAGCTCTGAAGCAGAAGAACCAATGGTTCCGGTGATAACCACTCCGGGACCTGATTCTACTAATGAAAACAGAAGCCATCATTTGGTTGAGGTGATAGAAAACGATGGCGGCAGTGGAACGGCATCCGATGAGGATGATATCCTGGTGCCTACCAGGATCGAGACCCCTGAATTGGCCACAACTGAAGACGTTGAAAAGAGCGAAACCAGAGTTCAGGAGCTCCAGGAGGAAATAAATGAACAGTTGGAAAGCGATGACGAGGGTGAAGCCGACGCAAAGCAAGAAACGGATTCTGAAAAGAGTGCGCCAAAGAGGCAAACTCATAAATGTAAGAGAATTTTCAAGTTTATGGGCAAATCTCTACTTGCGACCATCCTATTCGGCGTATTCATAGTCATTCCTGCCCTCTTCGGGCTTTGGTATAGAGAGCAAAGAATACTAGTGGGTTATTGTGGCCATGGAGTGCCATCACATCGAGTCAATGAAGATTCTTCTGAGTTCATTCGAAATCTGAATAACCGACTACAGAATTACAAACCCGAATGCATCCCTTGTCCATCTAATGGTATTTGCTATCCTTACATGAAACTGAAGTGTAAACCGGATTATAAATTGGCACCATCCAAGTTTGATTTCTTAGAAATCATTCCTGCACAAGGTAAATGTGTCAAAGACGACAAAAAACAACAATTAGCATCTGAAGTAGTGGAAAAATCTTTGGAGTTCCTAAGAGCCAAAAATGCACAAATTTCTTGTGGTGACGGGAAGAACGATATCGAAAGTGGTATGACAGAAGATGATCTATATCAAATATTCAACGAAGCAAGGGCCCCTTGGATCCGCGATGATGAATTTGAAGATCTTTGGACTCAAGTCATTAAAGATTTAACTGAAGAGCCAGAAATAATATGGAGGCAAGTGAGTACAACTTAATTTTTACAACCTTTATTGAGACAATTATCCTAAGATAACGGTTTCAGTATTTTTTTTCTTTTTGGATTTAATTTACTAACATTTTTTTTTTCCTTTAGTTATCACCCAATGACAAGAACGTTGATGGAAGTCCCAAAAACGACATTGAAACCAATGACGTTCAGAGACAGAAGGGACATATTTCAGAAAAATCTAAACCCGCCAAGACGAGGAGTTTTCGGTCGACGTCCAAGAAATACATTGGAATGAAGTGTCAGTTTGAAAGAGAAATCTTCCAAACATACAAAAAATTCCAAAGGCCGATTTGGCTGATGCTTTTACTAATCGTCATTAGTAAAGTAATCGAGACCAAATTAAAAAATTATTATAAGAGAAAGGCCAAGATCGAAGGACTAATTACGCAAACTATGGAGAAACTAAAATCTCAAAAGGTCAAATCAATGTCCGGCTCAGAGGAGAATGCATATTTGAGTGTAGTCCAGTTACGTGACATCTTCCTTTCGGATATTGTGGATCTAAAATACAAAAACCAACTATGGTCTCATGTGGTAAAGTTTTTAGAGCATAATAATAGTAATATTAAATCCAATTTGACCGAAATACGCGGTGACATTATGAAATGCTGGGAATGGATAGGGCCATTGGAGCTCAATGATCCAAATGATCCACCCGAAAACAAATCATTACCCAAGGATAAAACGGAATCATAATTTCCCGCTCCTGCTCTAATGATCGCTGTTTCACCGTGAATGTATGACATATTCTTTATTTATACGGTTATTTTAACTTCATTACATAATCATTATATAATATAATACGTAATTTTTTTGTTAGGTTGTAATAAAGTAGTCATTTACCATAACAATAAAGACTGATAAAAAAAATAAAAGAAATAGTAATTGATATATAAGAATACATAGTTACTAAGTATGGGAAAAAGAAACACGACAGTAATAGAAGGAATACAAATAAATTCTGAATTGAAAGAAATTGGGTTTTGGAATAATAAATAATGATGCAAAGTTTTTATTTGATTTGATCGGAAGGGGTTTCAACTGGGCTTACGTGCATGTAGTGGAATAACCTTCGGTCTGCCAACTTCTCTTCTCGTAGATCTTTGCGGCGGAAGAGCAGCTACTGCGCCACTCCCGTTGGGATGTACTACCTTTGAGGGTGGCGCAAACCGTGGAGCTGCGGTGGTAGTAGGGGCAGGTGTAGTATTTGGTTTATTCTGGGCAATTTCTTGCGGTACTTGATTTCCACTTACTTCTTGCACATTTGCGCCTAGCTCTTTATCATTGTTCTTCATGTTTATTTGTTTTCCTTTTGGCGCAAACTTTTCATAAACAGAATCCCTCGAACTAGCCATCACTTTATCCTTTATTACACTCGCTGGAACGTGTTTTGATGTAGTCTGATCGATAGTGTGTCTGATGGACTGAGCCTGATACTTTGGGTCGAAAATGCTTTCGTCACCAATATGGTTTTCATTCTGAACAGAGGTAGCCGCCTTGGCAGTGACAAATGTAATTTTATCCGCCTCTGAATTTGAGTTGGAATTGGAGCTTTGCTTAGCCAACAGCGGATCTGCATCCGTTGGTAATACATTATTATTCGTATTACCCATATTTATCAGGTCATCGTCTTGGAAATCATCACTGAACATAAGAGAGTCATCCAGTAAATCATCTTGATCTTGTTTGGATGCGTCGGAGGCTTTAGGATGATTGGTATTGTTATTGGAGGCGCCCGTCGGTGGATCCATCATAGGCCCGCTCTTATCAGTGTTATTTTCTAGCTTCACCAGATCACTCGTTGGGCCCATATTGGCGTTTGTGACTTTAGTCAACTGTCTCCTTTTATTCGGGTATTGTTGTTGTTCATGGTTTTCGTGCAAAGTATTTGATCTTGAACTTTCACTGATTTCATCAGTGGGCCTAAACAAATTATTTTCGTCAAAGTCTGGCGGATCAAACTTGACTTTATCAATCTTTGCCAGGAAATCTTTATCATAAAGACAGTTCCCCAAAGCGTTCCCAAACCCTCTCAAAGACCTTTTCAAGGCATCCGTGACAGCGGATTTCTTAGCCCGTTCGAAAGCTGCGGGCTTCCTCCTTTCATTCTCCACAGTACCATACCCAATATCCTCTCTGTAAGTCCCGCTGGTTAATGTGACACGAACGATCGCAGTGCAACCTATACTAAACTTTCCCTGGCGTTCGTCCAAAAAATCAACAATCACGCTCTTCACTTCCGTGGACCAGCCATTATACCCAAAAATCTGGTTGGCCAAATTAATCACTCTCCAACCCTCAATATAAGCGATTCTGCTAGTCCCGAACCCAATTCTTTTGGAGATATACTCAGGGCCCAACTTCTTGTCCAACTTGGTTTGTATGTCCTCGGAATTATTCCCGAAAACGGGCTTCTTTTCGTCCATGTCCATGATATCGTTCATCAGCAGCAATCCAAAGCCACCAGAACCTCTAGCCGTCTCTTTATGTCAACCATTCTGGCACTTTGTTGATCCTCAGTGGCAAAATAGCTTAAAACGCCATTCAATACTCGGTCGCGTGACCCGCCCGCCGCTATTTTTTTTCGTTCTTTCCTAGTAGAATAAAGAATATAATGACAAGAGGTACCATTGAAAAGTATAGCGGTTTTGCGATGAGTTAGAGGAAGCGTAGAGGCCAAAGAACATTACAGGGGCTAGGAAATGATACAAACGCCTAGGGAGTTGCTGAATCCACGGTACACGTACCACGCTATCTTCAGCGACGTGTGCAAGACCCGGTTCAACCACTTGGTCACGAGACTGTTTTTTTATATGTTCAATCATCCAGAGTGTGGGTATCTCACTGCTGGCTTTGCCTCACTTGCCCTTTTGGGAGCTGGCATTGGCGTTCATTCCCAACCTGCTGATTCTTAACCTGGTTTCCCTGTTGATTATTGTGACGAGGAAGAATTACATGCACGTGAAGAATTTCGGGTTTGCCAATTCATTTACTTTTGCGCTGGGCCAATTGTTGTCGATGAAGTTCCTTGTATACCAAGTTGTTTACACTGTCGGCAGTTTTCTTTTGTCGTTGGTTTTGAGCACGGTCTTTGGACGTGGAGACTCTGCTTCCAGGCCATACTACAGGCTGTTTATCTGGATAATCGTACCTACGATTTATAATCTGCAACATCAATTCACCGACGCTGACAAATTATCTTTCAACTGTGAAAACTTCTTTCAAGCTCCTCAAGACTACGTGTTGGAGCGACTCAAGAAAATCTTGGGGAAGTCAAGTATTCTAAGTGTAACCAGTTTGTTCGTATTACCGATTTTCACGACAATTGCTTTCTCCAGCACGACACCAGGCTTGTTTGTTTCATTTATGAGTGGCGTTGCGTCTATCATAAGGCTGCTGATGATCTCCTGCATTATCTTCATCACTTTCGAGTTCATCAATATAGCATTTGACGCACATATGTCCATTGGCTGTTTGCATAAGGGCAAACTAATCTCGAATCTATCGTCCACCCCCATGGGAACTCTGCTAAGCGGACTTTCTTCGGATAAGCCATTTACCAAGCTGACTGCTTACCAGGAGTTAGCATACAGAGCAACATCGCTAGATGCATCATTGCGAGCACCCATATATAGTTCCAAGTTTAGAAACAGTAATGGGAACACGTGGTCGCTGATTCTTAAGGAATGCCTGAAGGTAATCCAAGAAAATAACGAGACAGTCATGCTGTACCTAAGATCCATACAGGATCTGGGCGACTCCGCAAGTGCTAAGCGTAAAGGAAATGTGGACAATCTAGATTATATGTATGAGAATGGGAAGTTAACTAGTGCCAACGAAAGGCTTTTTGGTAACCGACCTTCTATGATGGCCCCATTAAGAAATAACGATCCATTGAATGGATCTCCAAATAAGTTAAGAGTTAGAACAGATGACAATGTGCTGCTTAACCGCGGAACCAAGAAAAGGCCCACTTCTCCGTATTTGCAAAATGATTTAGATGAAGCTAGACAGACTTTCAATGGTTCTATCTTCACCCACGAGACGACATTAATGACTGCTGTACGTCTTATATGCAAAAAATTGAAGAACTCGGTAATGTCATTTGTCTTCCCCTCATATGCAGAAAGGCAATCCTATGAAGAAGATAATAATTACAAAATGTTGCCAGATAAGAAAAACAACTCCTCCAGGGGCCAGATTTCGATAATTGATATATGGTCCATTTCCAAGAAAAGACAGGCTGAAAAGCTGATTCCATTGCCCATATGCCACGCCAATAGTGTGGTAGCACTCACGGGACTGCTGATAAAGTCAAGAACAGAGGACCCGAAGGGTGGTATCATTGCATCTGTCGGTGATATTCTCAAGACTTTGGAAAGGTCCATTTGTGCATTAGGTGAGTTCGCTGACTGGGACCCAGAATCCATGGCCTACAACGCTGCTAACCAGGCCCAAAGAACAGCACAAGATAGAGTCCAACAGGACAGCGAGGACGAAGATAGCATGAAGGACACGGCGGACATGATAAGTGTTCTTTACCAATTGTCCACGAGCGCGTTTATGGAGATAGTGCTCGAGTACAACGTCGCACTGAACGACGTCTATTTAGATGCGGATGTGGCCAAACTGGCCAACTGGTTTCTAGAAGTGTACACCACGGGCGCACCCACAGCTATATAATACAATACAAATGAGGACCGCCAGTTCTCCCACCCCATGTAAGATAAATAATAAAACACCGAATACTACTCTAAGGCAACCATTATGACTAAAATGAGCAAAATGGCTATTATTCTTCTCGTTTCCGGGTAGCGAATAAGGGGGAGGCCTTTTTTGCTTAAAGAATGATAATAATAATAATAAAAGCACTAAGAGTACAAAACAGTGAGTGACTTTCTATCGGTGCTAATTCATTCCTGATGGTAAATACGTAGCGTGAAAATCATATTCAAAATGTCGCGTATGCCCTCTAGTTTCGATTTCACCCAAAGGGATTTGGATGAAATGACCTTTGGTGAAAGGATTGTTTACCATTGTAAAAAGCAACCATTGGTACCCATTGGATGCCTATTGACGACTGGTGCCGTCATCCTAGCAGCCCAGAATGTCCGTGTTGGTAATAAATGGAAGGCTCAGTACTACTTCCGCTGGCGTGTGGGTCTACAAGCAGCTACATTGGTCGCGCTAGTCGCGGGTTCGTTCATCTATGGGACTTCTGGTAAGGAACTGAAGGCGAAGGAGGAAAAATTGAAGGAAAAGGCCAAGATGAGAGAGAAGTTGTGGATCCAAGAACTAGAGAGAAGAGAAGAGGAGACTGAGGCTAGGAGGAAAAGAGCCGAATTGGCAAGAATGAAAACTTTCGAGAACGAGAATGAAATTAAAGACTTGGAAAAGGAGCTAAGTGACCTAGAAAACAAGCTTGGGAAGAAATGATTTGGTGATCTCTTTCATTGTACATAACTCAACAAAGAATACCAGAAAGAACAGCTGGCAGCGCTGCGTGTTCCACGATGCTATGACAATTTATGCAAGAGAATAACTAAGAAATAACAATGTACATACGATTTTTTTTTTATTTTGTGTAGCTACCAGTTTAAACATATTTATATCAGTAGGTAACGCTGTGATTGGCACCTCTATTCTCTCGATTTTTCAGTACGTGGTCTTTTTTTCTTCATGCATACGTAACGGTAATTGCCAACTATTAGTCGGTGCAATTTTCAGAAAATTGAAACAGAGAGGTTTCATCAACTATTTAAATAATAAAGAGACACACCCCAGCGAACTACTCCATTATCCTAGCAAACGGATCCAGAGTGGCATAGATACTTCACTACAATACGCACTATGGCCGAATATCTAGCTCAGACGCCCTGTAAACTCACCATTTGGTCAAGGGAGATCGAACTTATCAGAACGAACCTCTTGGTCAACGCTCATCCGTTGAGCACGGTTGGCAGGCTACTCCAATATATCCATTATCAAATACACAAACAACTAGGGGCTATCCATCAGTCAGAACTACAGTATATGACTGCAGCAGCGGACACACCCTTAAATAGTATTAATGTATATTTCCTAAGTTACGAAGGTCAAGAGTTATCTCCAACATGTTTATTGAAGGACATCACACCTTCCGGCCGTCTGGACTCAAGCCATTTCATTAGATTACAGTTAGAAAAGCGTGCTTCACCTTCGGGTTCTCCATTCAATTTGGATTATGATATGGACACTGAATTTGACTCGATGAATATACAATTTGAGATCAATACATTATCCTCTCAACGTATATTCAGTTCCATGGAGCCAAGCCTGCCCATCGGAATCACATTGGCTAGATTAGAGAAATTAGCATTGGAACGTATAAAGAGTTTTGAGAACTCAATAGGAAATCTCTGTGGTATTCAAGAAAACCACTCAGTGCATGATTTCCAAGGTTTTATAATAAAAGGGAAACAAACGCCTATGTTCTTGAACTACGGGAGCGATTCCGATTACTATAAGGATTTGAATTTAATAGATTTGTTGGGCATCGATTTTACACCAGCACATGAGTCATTCTTTACATTTTTGTTCAAAATGAATCATGAACAGGGTTCACAAATGACAAGTGATGAGGAGGGGTTTGTATTGGAATTCGTGTCTGACGCTACGCTCTCCATAACGCATATGAATGTCCAATCCGAAACCACAGTAAAACAAGTTAAGGACTTTATCTGTTCAGTTTATACGCATTCGTTAAACCTGAGGAGAAATGATATCAAGTTGATCTACAAGGGGCAACTGCTCCATGAAAGTAATTTTGCAGGCAACTCGTCCAAGATCAGTGAATACATTAAAGAGCCACATGAAGTGAAAATTCATGTGCAAATCAACCAAGAATATACCGAATCTGGACCCGGATTTTGGAACGAAGTGTTTAATAACCCAAATCTTTTCCAATTCATGCCCCCAGACACAAGATCACAGTCGCCTGTTAATTTCGTCCCCGTACAAGAACAATCGCCCGCCGCCATGCTTGACGATGATAAAGGCGTGCAGTATGTGACTGAATCTGCAAAAGACGTCATTGTTCCCACCGATGAACTTTATAGAAAATGCATTATCAATGGGAATGAAGTGGTCTTCATTCCCGTCAGCGAACTAAACCCACAATATTGTTACTTGTCCATTACCAGAGGAGATTATGATGAGACGAGAATCCCTCTATCTCGCGGAGATTACAAGATCAATGGAGATAATATTCTGCTTTCGTCCTTTGCGATTGAGCAACTAGAAGCTGCTTTGAACTTCAAGATTGAAAAGATACAGGCGTCAATGGACATGGAACAGAATGCATACTACGGCGAACGAGTTCGAATGGCAGATAATGCGGCTTCTGCCACCGATAATAGTGCAAACGAAAATAACGAGTCAGCTTGGGATAGAAGAGTGTTGCGTCCTTTGAGAAATAGCTTCCCTCTGCTACTGGTGTTGGTAAGAACTTTCTACTTAATCGGCTACAATTCGTTGGTGCCCTTTTTCATCATTTTAGAGTTTGGAAGCTTTCTTCCCTGGAAGTATATTATCTTACTGAGTTTATTGTTTGTTTTCCGAACCATTTGGAATACGCAAGAAGTGTGGAGTTTGTGGAGGGATTACTTCCACTTGAACGATATCGATGAAGCCCGGTTTGTCCAGATCAAAAACTTTGTCAACTCCAATTCATTGACGTTGGCTTTCTACAAGAAATGCAAAGATACTCAGTCCGTCATTGATTTACTAATGATTCCTAATCTACACGAACAAAGGCTATCCGTGTATTCTGAATACGATATCGAGTACGACGCCAACACCCCAGACGTTGGACAGCTTAGATTGCTATTCATCAAGGTGTTATCGGGTGAAATCTCTAAGAATGCTCTAGACGAGTTGTTCCGGGGGTTCTTCGAATTATACGAAGCCACAAGAAACATGAACCCACTGTACCCTCAGGACTCTTTGAACGAACTACTGCTGATGATCTTGAAGGAGTCCAACAAGAAAGACATCAACACGCTGCCCAAATACAGAAGATGGTTCCAAACCCTGTGCTTGCAAATAAGCGCAATTGCAGAGCACAGCGCCCTGGACCTCATACTCGGCCACATAATCCCGGATCCGGCGAACGACAGGGTGCTAACCGCTGTAATGAAGAACTTTGTGCTCTTCTGGGTCACTCTACTCCCCTACGTAAGGGAGAAGCTGGATGACATTGTCGCGCAACGAGCCAGGGATCGTGAGCAACCGGCACCATCCGTGCAAGAGCCAGAACACGAGCAAGAAGCGGTGGTGATTCCTGACCAAGAGCCTACCGCTACAGGTGTGCAAGCCCACCTCTACGTCTCTGACGAGGACCGATAATCGTGTCGTGTGTCCGTATCATATAATGCGTTCAAGGTGTGTAAAAATTCATGCTGTTCTGGCCCGTCGGGTTTTCTGACAAATTCCTTTAGGGATTTTTCGGTTGGATTCGGGTGGGCCATGCCGGCTGGCAACCAACCAAGAGAGGTATATAAAGAGGCACAATCTGCCAGAACTTGGTCAGATTATTCGGTGCGTGGCTTCCCACGTGGATTGTCTTCAACAATCGCAATCAACCAACCACACATACATACAATTACATACACAATGGTCGCTCAAGTTCAAAAGCAAGCTCCAACTTTCAAGAAAACCGCCGTCGTCGACGGTGTCTTTGACGAAGTCTCTTTGGACAAATACAAGGGTAAGTACGTCGTCTTGGCCTTTATCCCATTGGCCTTCACTTTTGTCTGCCCAACTGAAATCATTGCCTTCTCCGAAGCCGCTAAGAAGTTCGAAGAACAAGGTGCTCAAGTTCTATTCGCCTCCACTGACTCCGAATACTCCCTTTTGGCATGGACCAACATCCCAAGAAAGGAAGGTGGTTTGGGCCCAATCAACATCCCATTGTTGGCCGACACGAACCACTCCTTGTCCAGAGACTACGGTGTCTTGATCGAAGAAGAAGGTATCGCTTTGAGAGGCCTATTCATCATCGATCCAAAGGGAACCGTCAGACACATCACCATCAACGACTTGCCAGTCGGCAGAAACGTTGACGAAGCTTTGAGATTGGTCGAAGGTTTCCAATGGACCGACAAGAACGGTACCGTTTTACCATGTAACTGGACTCCAGGTGCTGCCACCATCAAGCCAGACGTCGACGCCTCCAAGGAATACTTTGAATCCGCCAACAAATAGGAGGGTTGCCTGAACATTTTTACCGATTACTTATTATTATTTAAAATTATTCTTCCGTATATAACCTACCTCCTACCTACATATATATATATATCCGAAATACACTTTACGCTATTTTTTACAGATCGACCTGTACGCTGCCATGTAGAAATCAAGAACCAACCTTAACGCACGCCTGGTCGTAACCACGACGTCTGGCCCCAAACGCGTGAGTTACCACTGCCAGGCGTGTCTGTGTCGTTATGCCCAATACGCTGAGACGCGACGTTCTTTCGCTCATATGGTTTCCCTTTCGGGCCACACGCCATGCCCCAAACGGGAAATACCGCGAATTTCGTCTGGTGCCTGGTTCCCCTTTAGGAAGGGTGTCAAAAAGGTACATTACGGTGAAGTCGCCAATTAGTGCAGATGCCTAAAAGGCGTCTGCAACTGTATGTCCATCTTTGTTGGTGGGAACTTCAAACGCGAACTATCTGTATGCTGTTTTGGGCTACTTATTGCTCCATACAGTTTGCAGAGGGCACGCACTCTTGACTTCTTATATATATACCTTGGCATGCCAATAAGACTGGCTTCTTGTCAGTTCAGTTTGATTTCGGTTTAAAAAAACGTAGTGGTAACAACAGCCAACCAAGCTAATACTTGCCTCTCCCCTCTCCAGTGTCTTCTCTGAAAAGAAGAAATTGTTCTGTTTTGTATTTTTGATAACGAACGATTGTAATGACACAAGAAACCAAAATGCTGCCTTCATTATCCACTCTTCTATCCGGCACCGAGATTTCGTCTAGTCCCGTGTCACCAAGCTTCATCAATCCAAGAACAAACTTCCATCTGGATGACCGCGGGGCCATAAAGCTGCCTCCGCTAAACACCACTATCAGTCGTCCAAGATCTGTGGAAAGCGCCTTGAGACACACGGTCACAGCGCAGAACAAAACCGCCAGTCCCTCTGGTGACAATCTGCTCAAACACACACAATCAGACTCTGCCTTGTCGTCCCAACTGACTAGTTCGCAAGAAACCGTCGATGAATCGCAAGAAAGCCTGCCATTGACTCCCCTAACCAACAAAAAGAGAAATTATCCAATTTCTTCAAAGAAGAACAACATATTAACACCGCTCTCTGCAGTAAAGTCGATCATAATCCCATCCTCCTCCAAAGATAAAAAACGTGCGTTTGCGTTCATCACACATTCTCAAGAGACCTTCCCCAAGAAGGAACCTAAGATCGATAATGCTCCTCTGGCGCGCCGAAAGAGAAGAAGAACTTCTTTCCAGGAATTGTCAATTCTCCAGGCTGAATTTGAGAAATGTCCAGCTCCAACAAAGGAGAAAAGAATCGAATTGGCTGACCGTTGCCATATGACTGAAAAAGCCATTCAAATATGGTTTCAAAACAAAAGGCAAGCGGTTAAAAGGCAAAGAATCGCCACTTCTAAATCAACCACCATAATACAGACAGTATCGCCGCCATCTCCACTTCTGGATGTCCATGCCACACCGTTAGCATCCGGGGTTAAGTTGGAGATACTCCATGATGAAGAGCCCTCGTCATCGTGTTCATCTTCGCCATTGGAAAGCACGCCGCCAAGATCCCGTCATTCTCTAAATAGGCGCTCATCTACTCCTAACACGAAAAGGAGCCAGGCTTTAACTTTCCACTTGAACCCACAGAAGAAAACACTGACTCCAGTGAAAACCTCTCCCAATAGCAGAGTTAACAAATTGATCAACAGTATAGATCATTCTCCATCCAAAATCAAACGCTCCGTAAGTAACTCTTCCTCTTCCCCTAAAAGGAAAAGAAAGTTCGGGTTCAAGATCGTCGATCAGCAACCACTAAGAGATCTTGATCCTAATGCATTCCGTGGTTGATTTGACCGCTCATATGATTATTTATTTCCACTTCATTTCCTCAGTAGGCACTTTCATTCATACGCCTCACACTTTAATTCTCGCATGTTATATAGGACTATACATAGTTGTTTTAATTATCTTTTTCTAAAAAAAAATCCTTGGTAGTAGATTAGGCTGAA
The DNA here is from genome assembly GCA_019431265.1 of Saccharomyces x bayanus. Classification (NCBI taxonomy): domain Eukaryota; kingdom Fungi; phylum Ascomycota; class Saccharomycetes; order Saccharomycetales; family Saccharomycetaceae; genus Saccharomyces; species Saccharomyces x bayanus. Next base: position 731,740 of record CP080216.1, on the reverse strand, counting down.
CACGGTTTTATAAGCGATATTCCAGCTACAGCTGTCGTCGATTTGATTGCCGCTTGGTTGGTTTGTTGTTGTTTTTTTTACCGAATAAAACTTAATTATATTATATCTTTTTTTGCTTATATGTTATACATAGAATAAAAAGTTGATTAAACACACATTGGTTTGAAAACACGTATATTTTATTATTTTTAAAAAACTAAAAAAAAGAAGACAAAATAATAACAAAGCAAATTAACGTATTATTATTATCCGTATTTCCCTTAATTAATTTAAACTCTTCTTCTACCGGTGGTCTTGGTATGTTGACCTCTAACACGTAAACCCCAGAAATGTCTGATACCACGGTGAGCTCTGATCTTCTTTAATCTTTCCAAGTCATCTCTCAATTTAGATTCGACGTTGTTAGCCAAAGTGTGGTAGTCCTTACCATCGGTGATGTCGTTTTGACGGTTCAAGAACCAAGCTGGGATCTTGTAATGGGTTGGGTTTTGCATGATTTGGACAATTCTTTCCAATTCTTCTTGGGTCAATTCACCAGCTCTCTTTTGCAAATCAACATCGGCCTTCTTACAAACCAAGTTGGAGTAACGACGACCAACACCCTTAATGGTGGTCAAAGCGTAAACAATTTTAATGTTACCATCGACGTTGGTGTTCAACAAACTGAATTAAAAGGGTCGTAAAAAAAAGAATTTTTTTACATTTTATTGTTAGTATTTATGCTATTGTTAGGACATGGAGAAGCTAGTTTTCAGTGAAATGTCTCTGTTCAGCTACGGGCACAAAAATAACACTCATGGTCAATTCAACGGGTCGCCTCTCAGTAAAAGTGCATAATCGCGTTGTGGGATCTGTCTTCAGGACGGGCTAGTACTTTTCAAGGTAGATTTCTCGGTTACTGTTCGGTTCGTCTAGTTCGGTGATCATTTATGGTAACGCAATGCCGCCCTGGCCCTGTGACTACCTATCTTGGCAGCTGTTCATTCGTTATTCTGTGCACTCATGCCTTGGACTTTTTTCATCTTTCTTTGCCTAAAACTATCTTGTTTCAATATTTATCGTATTGTACTTGTAAAACATACCGTAAAATGTGTTGGAAGGAACCTTGTTCTTGAACAACTAAAGAAGACATCTTTACCACTTTTTGCTATATGTATTTTTCGTAGGATCGGTTTAAGACTAATGATAATATAACAGTATTAAACTACCTGATATTGTTATTACTAAGGACTTTTCCAGTTAGTATAGCCAAAGCTCCAGGAATCGCTCTAGCCTAGGCATTAGCTGGTCGCGGGGGAAAGAAGAGTTCTCCTTCCAGAACTAGAGAGCACAGAGAGGGAGGTTTCGTCTGGGCAAGAGGTAGCTCATGGGAGGGCACCGTTCCCGTAGGCTCACTAGTGGGAGATTTTAGGCGGAGCCCGGCCCGGAAACCACGACAATTGAAATGCTTTGCGGCAGCTTTGATGAAATAAAAAAAAACGCAAATATATTTTGAACATGCATGGGTGTTATGGTTACGGACGCTGTACGGATTTAACAAATCAAAAACCGTACTCACTATCCTTCTAAACTTGACCGTGCCAAACATGGAGAGGCATACTCTTTCAATAAGCTCGCTCATGAGATGATTTTTTGGTTATTTACAGAAGTGTGTTCTTTTATATGTAGTGGAATAATAACTGGACGGGGTAAACTAGAAGATGGGGAAATATATATATATATGTACAAAATTGAGTTTTCAGGTGGACGGCGATGTCTCTTATTCTTTTTGGTGTGCAATTGCTAAATATTCAAGAGCTTCCAGTTCAATGAAGATGGTTTGCGCTCTCAGTATGTCATTGACTTCAACAAGCTCTTTCTGTATAACATCCACTGTTTGTTTGAATGGGTCGGAACTTTTCATCAGCCCCTCTCTTGCCTTGTCAGTAATGAAAAGCAGTTTCTTGCCCTTTAGTTGAAACTCCTCCAGGAACTTCCTGAAGATAGCTTCTTCTTCAAAACTCTTCTTGTCTTCAAGTTTGTCAGTCTCTAAAATGTCCAACACGTTCAAATCTATTTCTGGGGTGGGTGATATCAAGTCAACTTTATTACCACCTATAACAAACAGCTTACCGCTTTTATACTGGTGGCTCAAAGCATTGTTGAAAGCCATGGAATATACTTTGGATGGCAATGCTGTGGTGTAGTCGTTTGGCGCAGTTCTTGCGAGCGCCCTAGCACCATTATGTCTTGTTGGAGAGTTAGCATCCCCGACTCTTGCTCTACCAGAACCCTTTTGAGGCATTAATTTACGTCTGGAGAACCCGTTTTCACTTCTGCCGGGAGGGTTTGATGAGCCTACTCTTCTATTATCGTTTTCATAAACAACGGCTCTCCAAATTATATCACGCCTTAATGGAGCAGCTACAGTCGATGCGGGGACGGGTACAAACGTCAACGGTTCTAATGATGGAAACGAACGAACAGTCACTAACGCGTATTTGGGAGGAATCGCTGCATTTGGCAAAGGATTCGGTATGGTTTTTGCATGTGCGGTAGCATTCGTAGTTTGGTAACGTGTAAATTGTAAAGCCTGTAACAAAAGTAGTATGCAAGGTTAGTATATGGATTCATTGTTCAAAAGCAATAAAATGGAAAATGAAGGACGGCTTGTCATGTACATACTTTCACCAGATTTCTTTTTAAAGTCATTGTTATTTTGGCCCAACTAGCTCGTAACTAGCATTGGTCTCTTGAGGAATCTATAGCTATAGCCCTATTATAGATCGGACCACTCGTTCCCTTTCTTTCTACTTTGAACATTGAAATTGTTTCTAGAAAATATAGAGTAACCCGGAAGTGGGTATTTTTCTTCCTGTTGTACACCCGTACCGTCCACCCGTACAGTTTTTGGGTTTTTTTTTATTTAGTTTCAGACGGGCATTTCTCTCATCATAATCTGTTTCGGTAACTGTTCCGCCACCACAGGCGTTTGGCTTAGCAGCTCGCGAGCCTAGAGGCCCGGCTGAGGATTTGTTTAGTTGGGAGGAGAGATAGCGCGTCTAGGCTCATGCGCTTGGTATCCGCAACGGGGGTGGTTCTTTCCAGGCTAATTCCCCAAGCTCTCACCATCGTTGTGATCACTTTCGCTGCCATATTAGCACGTAATATGTATGAAATTTGTGATTATTAGTGCGTTAATGAGTACGATTCGGAAGAAGACAAAGATCTCGAGACTAGCAATAACAAAATGGTATGTTAAAATAGAGTAAGCGTAGGAGTTATCAAAATACGAAATATCGAATTGACGTGGCATATTTGTTCAAAATAAAAGTCAACAGTAGTTATAAAATTCGAAGACATCTCAAAACATGGCACCAAAAGAGCGACGGGGAGCCCAGAGCTAATAAACCAAGAAAACTTTAAAAAGAAGGAGAATGAAAGGGACATTTCTAAGCGACCAGGGCCAAGAACCATTATATGGCGAGCTTTTCAACAAGTAGGGGAATCGAAAGAAGCAAAGCCCCATTATTGAATCTTCTTTGTACATGTCAAGGCAGGAGAACAATATCACGTCATGCATAGCCTCTACACAACAATTTACTTCTATTATATCGGTATACTAACAAACAAAAATACATTGTTACCAACATTTTGTTTGGTGAACATTCTATTTTCCTCTTTTAAACAGGGTAGAGTTAGAACCAAGACCGTCAAGCGTGCTTCTAAGGCTTTGATTGAGCGTTACTATCCAAAGTTGACTATGGATTTCCAAACCAACAAGAGACTTTGTGATGAAATCGCCACCATCCAATCCAAGAGATTGAGAAACAAGATTGCCGGTTACACCACCCATTTGATGAAGAGAATCCAAAAGGGTCCAGTTAGAGGTATTTCTTTCAAATTGCAAGAAGAAGAAAGAGAAAGAAAGGATCAATACGTCCCAGAAGTCTCTGCTTTGGACTTGTCTCGTTCTAACGGTGTTTTGAACGTTGACAACCAAACTTCTGACTTGGTTAAATCTTTGGGTTTGAAATTGCCATTATCTGTCATCAATGTTTCCGCTCAAAGAGACAGACGTTACAAGAAGAGAGTTTAAAATTAAATTAGAAAGCTATTTAAAATAATTTACTATTCAAAAATATTTGCCTTTTCTTTTTTAATTTTTGTTTATTCCTTAATGTATAATTAAATAAAAAAATATGATTATATTTATCAATTTGTTTCATCTTCCTTTTCATTGGTGTATGCTTCGGATTGGCTTCTTTTGAGGCTAAACAAGTGTTAACTATTATCTCGCACTTCAAATTATTTACCTTTTTTTACGACTTTCTTATTTCTGGCACCCCCGTCCAAACAATAGGAAATATTAAAATTATTCATTTATAGTGCTATTAGGATATAATATATAGTTCAAGACTACTGGTGAAATTTAATAGTAAATATTTCTATAATATCACCGAAGAGGACAAAAAGGATCTTATGTTTATCTAAATGCATTTCTTTACATCCTAAGGTGAATATTGAACATTTTAGAAACGGTAGGATACAATAAAGGTGGTTCAATTCCCAAATCAAGCGATTTAACCCACTGCTGCCTTTTTAAATCATTTCTTTCAATTACTTTCAACATTTTTAGTGCTTCCTTGGCTTCTCTTATTGTTTCGATATCAATCAAATGCAGAAGATATCGTAAAAGGACCAGTAAGCATACGTCACATTTTTCAATAACCAGAAAGAATTCTTCGTATGACGTCTTAATACTTTGTTCGGTAAATGCAAAGCAATTCAGTTCGACTAGTTCAATAACCTCATTGCAAAATGAGACGCCATCCGATAGGTTTTCCACTAGTGTCAAAATAATAACACAGTCCTGCGTGTCTTTAGATATCTCGGATAGCGTACCTTCGGCTAACAAGGGTATAAAATATGACTCTTGCGATAAGTTTTCGGTCATGAAGAATTTTTTGAACTGCAAGATATCATTGAAGGAGGCGAGTGTTCGCGAAATTCCCTGGATGATATCATCCGCAATGATTCTTGGAGTAATTAATCTACGACCATCCGGCACCTTTAATAATAGTTTAAAACACGATCCGATAAGTTTCCTTCGCAATGCCAATGATTTTTGCGATTTGTACAAGGGACTATATTCAAATCTGGGAATATATGTGTTCACCATAGTATTTTCACCATGATATATGGGATGGACCGGTGTTGCATAACTGTCTGACGGTAGTTTGTAATTACAATTTAGAAACACATATTCAGAAAATCTATCGGCAAAGTTCCTGGTATTCAAGGACTCAAAGAAAATGGCCAATGGGCTCTCTGATAGGCGCTGAATGAACAAGGACTTGCCTATACTTCGGGTGATTTCATGCTGGATAAAGTAATCTTGCCTAGCATTGAACAGGTCGATGATCATCTCCAGTAAAGGCATCCAAATCTCATGACTTGATAGGTACAGCGGTGTGCTTTCTTGCAATGAGTTGGACAGCGTCCACAAAATCATGTTGATGAACTCCCCAGGCTCGCTTAGTTTTAAGTTCAATAAGCGATTTCCCAGAACGGTATGAGTCTGCTCTAGACAACTAATATAGGACCTATAGGGGTTTTTTATAGTCTCACTTGGGTCAAGGTCGGGATCTGCACTAGCACTTTGTTTATAGACCACCCCATTTTCGGACTTTACTCTCCTAAATCTATCAAAAGTCCACCTTTGCTTTTTGGGTGTCAGCGTATCAATTGCTAAGAAAAATTGACATCGCAGCAATTCCAAATCATGCAGATTGTACTCCTCAGTATCAAACTCCTTCAAAATAGTGAGGTATTTTTGTAGCATCTTCAAGGCTCTCCTGCTCAATGTTCCTCTAGTCACGTTATATGGATCGTTCGCCCTTAACATCGGCTCTTTATAATATTCAGACAAAGTTGATAACGTGAAAAGAACCAATATGATATCAAAGGGAATAACCGCCAGATTGCGAGATTTGCCCAACTGACACTCCAAAAACAACAACATATGGTCGTAGTTCTCCAAGAGACACATGGAATTCAGCATCTCGAACACAAGCAGATGCCTCTCAGTGAGCTCTACAAAATAATGCGCACCTTCCCGCGGCCTCACATACCTAACAGAACTTACCAACGCACCATCCATACCCAGACTACCACTACAATCACCATTTACCCGCGATTGCCTTCGTATTCCCACTCTTTTGAACAGCCTATGAATATTTTCATGCTAGTTTTTAACAACTTTCCCTGTGAGGAAAAAAAGATCGGCGGCGCGCAATGAAAAAAATTTTGACATTATAAATTCATCTCATCGTGAAATGGAAGCTGTTTGAATTCGCTCTTACTTCTATTGACACATTTTTGTTGGCCTCAGAAAGAAGTCTATCTAGTATACTCACATCAACAATGTCCATAGCAAGTTACGCTCAAGAATTAAAACTAGCCCTACATCAATATCCAAACTTTCCAAGTGAGGGTATTCTGTTCGAAGATTTCTTGCCCATCTTCAGAAATCCAGGTCTTTTCAAGAAACTGGTCGATGCTTTCAAGCTGCATTTGGAAGAAGCGTTCCCAGACACCCAAATCGACTACATCATTGGTCTGGAATCCCGTGGGTTCTTGTTCGGCCCAACTCTAGCCATGGCTTTAGGTGTTGGTTTCGTTCCAGTTAGAAAAGCAGGTAAACTGCCTGGTGAGTGTGCCAAGGCCACATACGAAAAGGAGTACGGTACTGACGTTTTTGAAATGCAGAAAAACGCCATTCCAGCAGGTTGCAACGTTGTTATCGTCGATGACATCATCGCCACTGGTGGTTCCGCAGCTGCCGCTGGTGATTTAGTTGACCAAATTAAAGCTAACATTTTGGAATACGACTTCGTCATGGAATTAGATTTCTTGAAGGGTAGAGAGAAGTTGAATGCTCCAGTGTTCACCCTATTGAACGCTCAACAGGAGGCTTTGAAGAAATGATTTTGTTCCACACTCCACCCATGGAACGGTTTTTTCTCCTGGTTTTTAATAATTTCCTCTCTCTCTCTTATTTGGTTGTATAATATCTACTATTTTTGTCCTTAATAATCAAATTTACTTTTCTCATTTGCCATATAATAAAACTATGTATTTTATCTATTATATGTTCTAAAGAGTTTAAAATGCAACTGCACATGTATACAGTATTGATTCAAAGCTCTTCTGAGTTTGGCTTCTCTCGTGAATTTGCCTCTTCAACTTCCCTTAGAGACGTTCCAGGAACCACGCTCCAATCTATCATCTTTTCTCCTCGAGTATTATATAGCCAATCGTTGATCTTCTTAAAATGATTTGTACCAAAAAAACCTCTACTTGCACTTAGTGGAGACGGATGCACCGACTTCAACACCATGATGTTCGGATACTTACTACCGGCTCCCACGGAAGTGGATCCCAACAAAGACTCAACTAGCTTAATGGCATTATTCCCCCATAAGAGAAACACCAAACTTTTCCCGTCAGCTTCCCTGTCCTGGAGCAACAGTTGGACCACTCTTTTCGTGAAAGTTTCCCATCCATGCTTAGAATGTGAGTTTGCATTGTGCGCCCTCACACTCAATGAGGTGTTAAGTAATAGAACACCTTGTGAAGCCCAGTGTGTTAAATCTCCGACTTTGTTATCTTGAACAAAATCAGGATATTCTTGCTTCAGCTCTTTATATATGTTCTTCAAGGAAGGTGGCGCTGGTGTGGGGGGTTTGACGCTAAACGCCAAACCGTGTGCCTGGTTATGATTATGATATGGGTCCTGGCCGATAATCACGACTTTGACCTTATCGAATGGTGTCAGCCGGCTCCACGAGTATATATCATTAGGTGGCGGGAATACGGTATGGTCGGTCTGTTCTTTAGTGATGAACTGTTTTAACTTCACAAAGTATGGCTTTTTGAATTCATCCATCAAGTGTGGGAACCACGAATCATCGATTGTGTTGACCTCTAATGATAGTAGGTCACGTAGATTCGTGCTTAAATGTTCTGAAAAATCAGTTTTAACATCTGAATTAGCAAGGTCCTTGCTAGCAGTGACCTTCTTTACGACGTCTTTTGCTTCAATCTTCGTGACTACATCTTTTCTCACGCTCGTAAAAGTGGCACTCGTCTTAGCTTTCTTACTGGGTGTCCCAGTAGCACTCTTTTGGCGCCAAAAAAATCCTCAATGGTGGTCTGTTTCCTCTTTTGATTTACGGTCATAGCCAAATACGTCCACGATCTCCTCATGCACCTTATTGTTGTAACCGCCTTGCCTACAGTCTCACGTTATATGCTCTATTGTAGATTGATTTCGCGTAACGGGCACATTTCCAGGCTTTGTCAACAGGAGCAATGTTGAATTTATGTAAAGGTTTCAAAGATACACAGATAAAATAGGTAAATTCCAGGAAAAATACACATCAAAGCATAATTGAAGCCAGCACGTTTTGTTTCTGTTAGTCACTGGATCCAGCTTTACACTACATTCGGGCTTATCTGTTCTCCTGACTAGCATTCTTTGCACTAAAACATAGGCACAATTACTATTCGCTGGAAGGGACTCGCATACAAGGTACCAGTGGGTAGAATGGTCACGACTCCATATTCATCGTCCCCAAGAAGTAGTCTGAAATCCTCAACCACCTCGCTGCGCTCAATACTAACGCAGTCTGACCGTTTGGGCCCCAACGAGCCAAGGCATAAGCCAACTAAATCCTGGTCCCTATGGGGGAATAATGATGAAGGAGGGTCAGAACCTTCCAAAGAAACTAAAGGGGAGGGAACTCGTGACAGTGGTTGTCAAGTAGCTGCTTCTGCTGTAAAGAAGGGCAACGGCCTGCATGAAAACCAACACACGACGATCTTGAAAGAAACTGGCAAGGTCGAGGAAGGTGAGAACGACAATGATAACAACGGCGTAACCAACGAAAGGAAAGCAAAAATTGCAGCAAAAACTACAGCAAAAACTAGGTGGCCATTTTTTTGGGGCCGAAACAAGAAAGATCTGGAGCCAACGCACAACATTCCCACTGAGGAGGATTCTAGCACCTTATCAGGTCTAGCAAATAGTTTGAACCCTGCTCCCCTAACCAACACCTACATACCGTATAAACCGGATGCCATACTAATTAAGGACGAAAACGTCAAGACAACTAAAAAGTTGACTGATGATATAGGGAATCAATTCCCTAACATCGTGGTACCAAGCTTTGATATTCTGCCTAAACAAACAATATGGAACGCCATTACATCAACCATTCAAAAGTGGAAGACTGAATACTGGGATAGCGGATCTTTACAAAAACAAGATGCGTCAAGAGTACGAAAGGAGGGAGAACGGGGTCAACACCCACAGGATCAGCTGAAAGAGGAAACAAACTCAGCAGCAAATGAGGCAAAAGATGACGAACTTCACAAGCATGCCAGAGAAACCTTGTATAGAGTAGACCCATGGAAAAAAATCAATCTTTTATCGGATTACCAATCCAGACCTATTAGAGTCCTTATTGTCGGTGTTCATGGGTTCTTTCCAACAAAAATCATAAGACCGTTTATTGGTGAGCCGACAGGTACGTCCACGAAGTTTGTTACGGAAGCTGAGGAGATAGTGAAGGACTATTTCAGCCAGTATAATGTACCCATTGAAATAAATAAGATTGCTCTAGAAAGAGAAGGCGAGATCTTTGATAGGGTAGATTTTTTTCTATGAAGTTATGAAACATTGGAGCAAAGAAATTAATAATTCGGATTTTATTTATTTTGTAAGCCATTCCCAAGGTTGTCCAGTTACCATAATGCTTCTGGCCAAGCTGATTAAAAACGGTATAATAAACCTCGATAATTCCCAGTTTTTCAATGACGAAATCCAATTTTGCTCGTCGAAAAAAGTCATATCGATCTTGGCTATGGCGGGCATCAACAATGGTCCATTCTATGGGGCCGATCAAACTTTATTCGTTCGTGCCTATCAAACTATCGAGAAAGCCTCCTTGAGAGAGTTATTTGAATTCCAGAAGTTTGATTCTAAACAGTCGCGAAGTCTCATAGAGGGGCTAAGAACAATTATAGCGAGTAATGTTAAAATTACATTCGTGGGGTCTATTAATGATCAACTGGTACCCCTGTATTCATCCATATGTCTTTTTGCCAATCATCCTAATATATTTCGAGCAATTTTCATAGATAGAGGTTCGCAAACACCAGCATTCATCACTCGGATAGTCAAGATAGCCGGTTCTTTATTGGACCTTGGTTACAATGACCATGGAATTATAAAGGAAATAAGCGGATCTTTGGCGGGCACCTTAACCGGAGGTGGCCATTCCACCATTTATAATGAGAAACAAGTCTACCACTTGGGTATCAAATTTGCATTAGAAACAACCGATTTGTCAGAAATATCTTCCGTTGAATACTCTCCATACAAGCTGTCTGAGTTAGGAGCCAATCCGTATCGCTTGCCATGGTGTATGAGGGGATTGATGTACGAATCCAATAAGCATTTCAATAATGAAGAAATTAAAATGCTATTCAAGGAGTTTGAAGAATGGGAACCGGAAACCAAGCAATTGAAAGATATAAAAAACAGACTCAACGGTTTGAAATACCGACTTTGATGAGAAACGTACCGTCGTCATAACACTTCTACTTTACTTTTCGCCGAAAAGAACAATTAAATTCATCACTTAGTGAACAAAAGCATTTATACGTTAACGAAAGCCTACCGTATCAAACAATATTTATATTATCATAAAAACCTTATTTATTTGTCAATAATAATATTATTTTATTATTTCATTATCTCATTATACCTTATTTATAAAAAATAAAACGCGTATTAAAATCAAGATAGTAGAAAAAAAGAGAAAAAGGAAGTCACATGTAGGAGCTTTTGGAGGTAAAGAAGAATGTAGAAGTGAGGCTCGAATTGGATACGTAGAGGCAGTATGAAGTGGTGCAGTGCAAGCTTTGTTCTCTGGACTATTCTTATATTCCAAAAGCTTCAATTTTCTTTCGCAACTGTATCCAATAGTAAAGATGATATTCTACAATTGCAAGATGAGAATGGTGTGATAACGGTGACAGCTGAAAACTACGCAATGCTGAGCCATGGTGTCCCAGATTATTATACTATCTTGTACATCACCATGAGAGGTACGAATAGTAAGGGCATGGGTTGTGAATTATGCCATGACTTTGAGAGAATCTATCATACAGTTGCTAATGCTATTCACTCGCAGGCGCCGCAATCTTTAAGTTTGTTTTTTACAGTGGACGTCAATGAGGTGCCACAATTGGTCAAAGACTTGCAGTTAAAGAATGTCCCTCACCTTGTGGTATACCCTCCCACAGAACCCAGCAAACAAGCAGATTTTGAATGGAAAACGTCACCTTTTTATCAGTACGCTTTAGTTCCCGATAATGCAAAGGATGCTTTAAAATTTGGTGATTTTTTGGCCAAAATCCTCAACGTCTCGATAACCGTTCACCAAGACTTTAACGTCCAGGAATTTGTCTATTATTTTATTGCATGTATGGCACTTTTTATTTTTGTCAAGAAGGTGATTCTACCAAAAATAACTAATAAATGGAAATTCTTTTCCATGATATTATCATTCGGTATACTTTTACCAAGTATTACTGGTTACAAATTTACAGAAATGAATGGAATTCCCTTTATTGCGCGTGATGAGAAGAATCGCATAATGTATTTTAGTGGTGGTTCAGGATGGCAGTTCGGTATAGAGATATTTTCTGTGTCGTCAATGTATATCGTCATGTCCACATTAACAGTACTATTAATTTGTCTGCCCATGACTTCACGTATAAGTGAAAAGATGAGGGGACTGCTGGCGCCATTCTTGGCCTGCGTTTTGTTCTATTTCTTTTCGTATTTCATTAGTTGTTATTTGGTCAAGAATCCGGAATATCCGATCATTTTTTGATTTTAGCAAGCGTCTTTCAATGACATTGGAAAATGTTTGATTTAGATTCCTTCCCCCATCCGTCAGGGTGGTTATAGCAAAACCAAGAAATATACCGCTCGATCTACTTTCCCCCGGTTTCCTGGACATTGCATATTGTAGATCTTGGTGCTGTCACAGGAATTATGATTCTCAAGTCATGCAGAAACGAAAAATTATTAAAAAGTCATAATATACATTCTATATAAGGGGAAAAAAATTATCTAAAACCTACCATTTGGAAAGTTGCATGCTAATAGTTTTTTTTGTTATTTTTAGTTTATTTTATTCTACTTTTTGATTTCTACGTAATTAAAGGCGGCACGGTTTTTTTTTAGAATCAGTTGTTTGTCACTGGTTGTTCCATTGCCTCATAAGTGCTTGTTGTTACCGAGTTTTCAAAATGTTCTTCTTCTGAGCTTTTGTTAATGATGAAAAATGAACCTAAAATGAGGGCAGCACCGAATAAATAAAGCACAGGCATTGTTTTGTGCTTGAATAAGACGTCACCAAACATTGCCAAGGGTATGGTTATGCTCAATCCGACGGTGACAGTCAAGGGACTGGTTAGCAGCATAGCCTTTGCCCAACAGAAATCGCTGACAAATGTGATGAGACAGTTGAGAAGGATGATTATAATAACTTTGGGGTCTTTGGGCAGCTCGAACGGTTCCCAGCCGAAAAAGTTCAGCACTATAAGTGATGGCCATAGAAAGAGCAGGTTGAAGAGGCCAACAAAGCCGAAGAAAATCTTCATGTTGACACGAGTCTCGTCCCCAACTTCTCTTTTCAACAGGGTACTGTAGACACCGTAAAGAACAGCGCCCGCAAGTGCTAACAAGTTACCCAGTAAGAGCCGTACGGTGTCGTTGTCATCACCGCTGGGGTCGTTGTTATTGCCACTAATGTCCGCAATGCCAGTCTTGTAGCGTTGACGAGAGTCTGTTCTCGTGACCATGATTATACCGATAAATGAAATGAACGACCCGAGTATTTTGGACCTGCTCAATGACTCAACATGGCAGAGAGCACCTATAAAGAGAGTGAAAAACGAAGAGGTCGTGGAAAGAATCGTCTGTGACGCTACTGATGTGAATGCCAGCGAGGCATTAGTCACGAGGTTGGCTGTGAACCAAAGTATACAGAACTCGGCACTAAGCTTGATTGTTTCATATAGCGTGAGCCTCGGCTTCTGAATTGCCTGCGTACCTGCTTCGATATTCGTCAGTAAGGGGCTGTTCGCGTCAACTATGCGGCTAGTGTCGCCACGAGTGCCTTCCTCCTCCATGATCAGCTCGCGATGGACGTTTGCGTGGCCCGTGGCCTTGTAGTTCCCCATGACCGCCTTCGCAGTGGGGAATAGATAAAAAGATAAAGGCGGCGGTATTGATATACGTGATGAAGAACGGCTTCCTGTAGGAGTCATCCTCGAAGATCAAGCTTATCAGGAAAGACGATAGGACCCACAAAACAATGACTAAGCCCAACATCAGGAGACCCAACGTCCATCTCTTGTTAAAAGACGTTTGATCCTTCGACACCATGACTCTGCTATACTATGATTATTTGAGATCAGAAAAAAAAAAAAAAGAATAAACTTCCTTTATTTGTTTGCCTAAACCACAATACAATACAATACAATGCAATACAATACGATATCAAAGCCAATGCCTAGCGCAACTGATCTGTGCACAAGAATACATATAAGTTAAGTATGCAGATGCCTTTTGTACGAGTCGTACGAAAACAGAAAGACTCCGATTACGCATCGCCAGAATAAATTTCAACACCACACTTTTTTGCTGAAATTTTCATGCTGATTAGAGTAAGAAGCCGAAATTTTTCAAAATTTTTCACAAAAAAAAGGAAAAAAGGCAAAGTCACATGCTCCACACTTGACCTAAGGGCTGGATCAAAAAAAGTGAGGTCTTGGATATTAATTTTAACATTATGGGCCAAACCCTACGTAAATGAGTTAGGGTATACTAGGGCTGTGACTGTATTGAAATTTCGGAAATTTTGGGTTATTTTAAACAAAATAGAGGAACTATAGAGATACGTTCTTTGGACTCTAATATTTATCTCCACAAAGAATTGTACAAGAAGTCGTCCTGGAAAATACACGTTTGCTCGCTCGATCTCAATCACATAGAGTGCTGGAACGGAAAGAAATGGGTATGTGCTTGGTTTTCTGATTAGCCCCCTTCGATCACAATAGTCCTCTTTCGTTGCCTTTTCTTTTTATTTTTATGTTTATTTTTTTGTTTTGTTTCAATCATACATAGGAATTATAGCGTGAAAGAGGATGTAATATTACGTGGATTTATGAAAAAAAAGCGTTTAAATAGCCACTAACAATTGAACAATCTTCTCTCTTGGCTCCTTCTCTTTTTTATTTTTTGTTGTTTAAAACTGAGCTGCTCAAGCATGGTCTTGCAGTGTTCTGGGCCCTCTCTAATCAGCCGGTTTTTTTTAACAAAGAAGGAAAGGCACGGGATGTCTATGCATGTTTCTGTCCAGGAACGAATAACAATACGTCTAATAATAATGGTACCACGAAGAAAATGTCTCTCGAAGAGTTTCTGGGGAATGACACTTTAGGCGAGTCGGTATGGGATGAGGAGGATATTAATTTGGATGCTATAAGCAACACCACGAATATCGATATCCTGAAACAGACCAAGGCCGGCGGCGAACATCAACGCGATGGCCACCAGCAAGGTCCGCACGGCAGTCAAGGGCCCATGAACAGATCGCGCTTCCCCAATGCTGCATCCTTCGGTGGTGGTAACATGGGAGATTTCGCAAACCATCATCACCCACTGCAGCAGCAGCAGCAGCAGGGGCCCCCCTACATTGTTAAGTTCTCCGATTTACCACCGAGGTTTTCCAATTTTGACATTGAGGACCTTTTCCAGGCAAAGTTTACCAAGTTTATCAAGTTCAAGCTATTTTGGGAAGTGAACAAGAACCCCAGTATTTCGACTTTGAAGTCAGGCTCAGTCTTTGACCAGAATTTCAAACATGACTCGAAAGTGGCATTTGTCGAATTATATTCATCTCGTGATATGGACAAGATTTTGAACTATTGGACTACTCCATTGAAGGAGATTTACCACATTACTATAGCGCCTGCTGAATTCGACGATTTCAAAGACTACAGTATAAAGGTGAAATTGTTGACAGACCCTAAAGATGATGCCGGCAAACCATTCATTGTCAAGACTCAGAGGTCGAAATCCAATCCTTTTGGAAGCGCCAGGCCCGTTGATACACAGTCCAAGATCTTGGACATCGAAGAGAAAATGGAAAATTTGCACGTGGAAGATACAACAACTTTGAGAGCATCGTTGGTTTCCAACAGTGATGGCAAATCCTTGTTAGCACCAGCTCCTACAACAGCAGCAACAGCAGGCAGTAAGATCACAATCTTGAAAAAGCAACCGCTCACGGGCGAAGAATCAACTTCTACCACTCCAACTCCGAAACCTTTGAGTTACTCGGAAGCGGTGGAGAGATCTGTGGTCAACGAAACTTCGAAGAAAAGTACTCCCTTAAGCAAGATTGGTACTCCATCTTCAGATTTACAGTCCACCGATAAATCAGATAACTTTGAAGGGGAGGATAGACAAGGTTCTGAGAAATACGAAAATGATAAAATCCAATCGGATGCCTCAGGTAGTAATGGCATAGATGAGGATTCTGATAAACAATTCACTTTCAAGAACGTTGAAAGAGATCAAAATACAGGTAGAACCAAGTACAACGGTAACCAAAACAATAGTAATAATGGCAATTCCAGAGGAAACAACAGATATCGCGGAGGTGCTAACAGCGGCAATTATAGAGGTGGGCATAGTAATCGTGGTAACCGTGGTGGAAATCGCGGCGGTAATTCTTACAACAACAATAATAATACTAATGATGATAATAACAATAATAATACTAATAATAATGGTTCAAGATATCATGATCGACAGAACAATGAAGACGGAGCCGGAAACACAGAGTCGACGTCTGATGCATCAGGGCACAACAACAACGACTTTTCAAACTCGGTATCCAATACGCAACAATACTCCATCTTCAAACCGGCTAGCGGGTTCCTTGGTCAAAGTAATAATGATACTATGAGAAATTCCGGACGCGGTAACTATAGCAATAGCGGTGGTATGAACGGAGCTTCAAGAGGAAGAGGGTTCGGCAGAGGAAGAGGATTCGGTAGAGGTACATACAACAATCGCGGCGGCCGTGGTGGACGTGGCAACAATGGTGGCTATTCCAATTACAACTCTAAATCAACAGATACGTCTCCATGATCATGAGCTTGACCCAACGGTTGTTTTTTTTTCTTTTTCTTTATCCTTCCTTTATTTTGTTTTACTCGGTCACGCACCTGTGAGTACTGTAATATAGCGTCCCTTTTTTTTTTTTTGAAACTTTTTCTTACTTTATTTTGTTTCTAATTTTCTTTGTTTGTCTTGTTTTCTGTCCATTTCCTCTTTAGTTATTTTAGTTTTTTTCTTACCTCCATCCATCTGAATGAATTATTGATTATATATTACTCTCTGTTAGTTTACTATTATATAGCACTTTATTTCTTAAAGAAGTTATATGAAGTTTCGCAATCGTCCGAAGTAAACCCTTGTATTGTATGTGGTAAGAGAGAAGTATAAATGAAAATTATTTCCTAAAGGGGAGAGATATTTATCTATATATTACATACGATTGGGTGATTTACAAGAATAGGATAAAATAAAGAAAGCAACTAGATAAAGAAGTAAATTCATATCAATCTTTCACTTTTCGAATTTATCTTTTTACAGTATTCTTGAAATTTAGATACTAAAGGTTGTACGAAAAAAAAAGTGAATAGTCTTATACATGCAAAGGCAACAGCCAAACAAAACGAAGTTCTCTAGCGTCATTAAGAGGGAATTTTGTTTCCCGCCTTTTATATATATGTATATGTATGTCATTGGCTTTTGGGCTGCTCATGGAATAATGAATATAATGCATTTGGTTTTCTTTTTTTCTTCTTGTCGTTTACTTAGTAGACTTGTTGTTGAGATTCATTATCATTTGCGGTGTTAGTTTCTATGAACTGTTGTTGTTGATTAGCCAGTTTTCTTTCCTGCCTGCCCTTTTTCATAACTTGTTTCAAAGCGGCACTATCAAGCGGGTCTAACAATTCAAAAGAGCATAATAAACCTTCACTCACGCTCATTACGGCCCCCCAATTATCGAATTCACCACAATAATTTGGTGCAGAAAATACTGTGACTAAACTTCTATCATTAAAAAATTCGTAACCATCCTCTACAACCATGTGAGCTCTACATACTAAATCAAACCCGAATTTGTTCAAAAATTTGTTAATAGCTACTTTATTATAACAGTAACTTACACCACGTTCGTTATCTTCCCATTCATTGGGTGAATCTGTTGGATCAGACCATAAAAGATCATTAATTAAACCAAAATCCGGCACATCAGTGGGTCTAACGACATGTCTAATTTCATCCATTGAGTTTAAAACAGGCGATAATCCACCATGAACACAAAAAATCTTCCCTGCAACAATGGCAGCTAACGGCAATGTATTGAAAGTGTCAATGAAAGTTTTCCAGATCTTGATATTACAACGACGCTTACACTCATCATAAAATCCATATACTCTTGTAACATTGGCACATTCGTGGTTGCCCCTTAGCAAAAAAAAAATTTTCTGGGTATTTTATTTTGTAGCAAAACAACAGTAATATTGTTTCGAGCGACTGTTTACCACGGTCTACATAATCACCCAGGAATAGATAATTTGAAGATGGCGGAAATCCGCATTTGGTAAAGAGTCTTAAAAGATCACCATATTGACCGTGGACGTCGCCCACAATTTTTACAGGAGGTGATAGCTCCAATAACGAAGGTTGGGAAAGGAAAATTTCGCGAGCTTTGATGCAAATCTGTAGGATTTCATTATTTTTCAAGCAGACATTCTTAGTTCTTTTGGCCGCATAACCTGCGTCTAGTAATTTTTGAATGGTTTCATCAATATCGATAGGCTTTTTGAATTTTTTGGTGGCATTCTTATTTGCGGATGAATGCATTATATCGTCGAAATCTTCATTTAATAGGGGACTCGGTTCGTTTTTGTTGTTTGTGGTATTATTATGGTTGTCATTAGTGTTTTCTATAGACGTATCGGCGTCGTTCAATTGGGATGAGTTTTCAATATCGCCGTCATTATTGAGTAGCTGATTTGGGTAAACATCACGGCTTGAATGGTGATTTAAGGAGGAGTTTGAATGAGAGGAGAAGTATTCACCGGAATGGTCCATTAGTTTGGATAATCCTGGGGAATTTAATGGAGTGCTGTAAGCAGTGTTACCATCCGAGCCAAATGAAGATTTCCTACTGTGTAATGAGGAAACGTGCGAGTTTGACCGGGTTAATGCCTGCACTAAATAATTATCCTGATTGTTAGAAGATGAAGACCCGTTGTTGTTGTTGTTATCGTCATGAGTTATATCTGATTTTCTTCTTGACATTGAACCGCTTCTTATACTAGAGGGACGAGAATTTGAAGACTTAGAGAACTTTTTTGTATGTGTTATTTCGTTGTCTTTATCATCATTATCATCATCTGTTAAGGCGTTTTCATAATATGTGGAGGAATATGGAGGTTTATGCTTAGATACATGCGTACTACTGTTATTTGTTTTTAATATAGGTGATTTAGGTGCCATTTGGATCATCGAAGGCGGTAGATCGGCAGCGGCCTTCGTATTGTAGCTCGACCTTCTTGAATTAGAAGGTCTCTTTGTCGAAGAAGACGAAGGCGTAGTTAGCAACTCACTTTGAGAATTCGAGTGCGAATATGAACGAGGGGGAGATGGTGATGACTCGTATGTGAGCTATGTCGTTGATGGTTAACTTCAAGGTTTGACTTGGATGGAGTGGGGGGATCGGCGACATTTGAAGTGGTATTCGTAGTGGACGATGAAGGAAGAGATCGTCTTGATTTTGAAGATTTGTTTGATTTCGCAGACTTCACAGAATGAGACGTGTCAACTCTTGAGACTTGAGGCCGGGGATTTTTCGAGGAAGAGCTTGAACGTGAATCCTTCTTAGAGGATTTTGAGCTTGAGTTACCCATTTTAAGAAACGAAGGAAAGGTGTGCAGGAGGGTTTGTGGTTTTTTGGTCTAGGACAAATTTTCCAGGGAAAAAGAAGGGAGTGTGTAACGAAAAGATAGAAATAAAACAATAAAAAAAGTATAATCAAATGTATTTCAGAGAAGTACTTTTTTATATAATCTTAATATTTAACTTGAGAAAGAAAAGACGTAACTTGTATTGCCAAAACAAAACAAAACAAAACAAACGAAGAACGAAGGGCTGATGTGCTATGCTTTTATGTTCCTTACGTGTCAATGATTCATGAACGAAAAAAGATTAGCAGAAATAAAAGAGATCTACAATAATCGTTTTCTTTTTTTTTTTTCCATTAATTTATACATTATCCTTTTAAAAATAGCTCGGGTCACTCTAAACGAAGGGTTGAAATATATATTTATTTATATATATATATATATATATATACATATATATATGGGATGAGCCTGGAAGTACATGATATGTATCTACCTGAACATAGAGCCCTGCCCTTCGCCTTGAGTCCTCCAGTAGGCATTGGGCAGGGTGTCAGACTGTAGACGGTACAGTCTCCACGCTTCACGGATGTGCTCGGGCAAGATGGGGCTATTGTTGTATTTTTCGATGCTCACGTCCAGCTTATTGAACTGGATAACAAGCTTGTTGTATTGTTCAATGAGTTGCAGCTTCAAGTCTTGGGAATGGTGGTCCGACTGCTGTAGAGATTTAGACTGTAACAGTGAGTTACCCAATGTAGTTTCGTGCTTGTCCACTTCCTCATCGTCAAAGTAAACATCGGGCTCGTCTTCGGGCACGCTATCAGATTGGTAGTCCTGTTTGTATTGTTGGTTCTCTATGATGGCAAAGGTCAATTTTTTCAGGTATTTTTTCAATTTGTAGCCTATTTTGGTCCTCTTGTCGAATTCTATGCACATTTGGCTTGTCAGCCATTTATTTTTCACCACCATGGCCAATTCAATTATCTCACCGGCATATATCTTCCCTATGGCTTGCAAGAGGACCCGAATGTTCTCGCTTATTGTTTGGTTAGTAACTGTGCCGGCCAGTTTTTTCACCTGGGTTTTGTTTAGGGATGTTCTATGGAAAACCTCGAAACGATTGGTTTGATCTTTATCTAAATTGGTCACCAACAGTTTGAACTGCTCGTCCTGTGGGAGCCTTTCGTCGCTATCGTCACTGCCATTGGAGTTTTCACGATTTTTATTTTCCGCTTGCGTTTGTAAGATGTCCTGTGGGAAGATTAGATTTTCGGGAACCTTATTGATGGAGTCCGGATCTTGCTGGCTTATCTTGGCTTTATTGTATTTGTATTTCGGGTATTTGTTCAATTGGCTGTCCATCGGTACGCCACCGGTCCTCAAGCTTTGCAGTTTCCACGTCACGTAGTCTTGGTCTTCACTGATGACTTGGTCAATCATTTGCTTCGTAGAGAAGTAGTTGGCTATTGTCAGTATGGGCGGATAGTTCACCTTGGGAATGATGTCCAGAGGACCTTGAGGTTCATTCATAGCGGGCCCGGTCAGTGCGGTTGTAGTCTGGCCTATACGTCTTACTTGTCTAGCTATTTACTTACACATGCATGTTTTCGTAATTTTTTTCACTTTTTACCTTTTTCAGCTTTAAGAGTTCTGAAAAAGAAGAGAAAAAAACTTGACGATGACTTGGGAAGAGATGGGGCTTGAAAGGGCCAAGTAACGAAGCCACCACGAATCTCACAATGGAGACCAACGAGGCAGCTAGCAAAGAACAAGAGTACGTGCACAACGTGTACAATGAGATAGCGCCGCATTTTTCGCAGACTAGATACAAGCCATGGCCCATTGTGACGCAGTTCCTACAGACCCGTGCCATGGGGGCCATCGGCATCGACGTCGGCTGTGGCAATGGCAAATACCTCGGAGTGAACCCCAACGTATACATGATCGGGTCGGACCGCTCGGATGGGCTCATTGACTGCGCCAGGGGCATAGACCCGACCTACAACCTGCTGGTGGCAGACGGGTTGAACCTACCGCACAGGGACGGCACGTTCGACTTCGCCATCTCGATTGCCGTGGTGCATCACTGGTCCACGAGGGAGAGACGTGTTGAGGTGATCAGACACGTTCTGTCGAAGTTGTGCCGGGG
The DNA here is from genome assembly GCA_019431265.1 of Saccharomyces x bayanus. NCBI lineage: Eukaryota > Fungi > Ascomycota > Saccharomycetes > Saccharomycetales > Saccharomycetaceae > Saccharomyces > Saccharomyces x bayanus. The sequence goes on along the minus strand of CP080216.1, from coordinate 710,472 downwards.
CGGCCAGGCTCTTATCTACTGCTGGGCCCTAGAGCAGGGCAGCTCCCGCAGAGGCTACCACGAGGGAATGGAACAGGATGTCTTTGTGCCCTGGGTTCTGCCCAAGGACAAGCCCAAGCTTACGCTAGCTGCCAAGGCTAAGGCCAAAGCCAAGCCAGACTTATCCAACATTCCGCCCAGGGAGCGTGCCCAGTACCTGCAACGTTGGAGGGAAGACCAACAGCGCAGCAAGGAGCTCGGCGACGACGGCGATGATAAGCTCCAGCACGATCAAGACCAAGACCAAGACCAGCAGCAGCAGCAGGAAGAGGTGAAGTACCGCTACTACCACTTATACCGGGAGGGCGAGCTAGCAGAGGATTGCCGCCAAGCTGGCGCCGCCGTGCAAAGTGAGGGCTACGAGCGCGACAACTGGTGGGTGGTGGCCCAGAAGAGGTGAAAGGTGGTATATAGATAGACAGGCGTAGATGTAGCTGTAGGCGTAGTGGTAGAGGTATGTAGTAGTGTTGCAGTGTAATCCAGGATGCCAGTAGTCAGTCACGAGGGTAGCGAGTTTCACCTCTCGCACACGGAGGAGGACAAGTTGAACGAGTTCCAGGTCATCACGGATTTCCCCCCAGACGACTTGCCGGACGTGGTGAGGCTGTTGAGGAACCACGGTTGGCAGCTGGAGCCCGCATTAAGCAGGTATTTCGACGGGGAGTGGAGGGATGGCTCCGAGGTGGGGATGGGAGAGCCCACGGCCACGGCCACGTCCACGGCCACGGCCGTGGCCACGCCGATGGTAGAGGAGTTGGCGTGGACTCCGCCCGTGTTGGGTCCAAGGCCCCTGTCATTTACAGCCGCATTGCCCGTAGTCAGACCATTGCCAGCGAGCTTCCGTCACGATTTCAGAACCATTGGGCTGAACGGACGCTCCAATACCGTATGGTCCATGTTCGAGTCCTTCAGTTACAACGGCAACCCCTTTCTTTTCGTTTTGCTGCTGATCCCGCGGATAATCAACAGGCTATCCGCCACCATATTCACGTTTCTTTGCACTCTGCTGTCTTTGCATTCGATTGGCAGTGACGGCAAAGCAGGCAGGCCCAAGATCTCTAAAGTCCCCAAAGCGCCCACAAGAGAAACGCACATCCCCCTTTCTGAAATACTGGGCGACGCTAAGGAAGTCGACGAATTTTGCCAGTTGAAAAGCTTCGATCCGGATGTTTCCTTCAATGAGGTACTACGCATTGCGAAGGAGGAGTTCAAGTTCGTATTGCTCATCCTAGTGGGCAATACGTGCGACGCCGACGCCGACACCGACGTCGTAGATATTAACTCCAAGCTACTATTGGAGAAAATCCTGTTGAACAGAAAAACTTTACAGTACCTGCACAAGATCGATGATGAGCTGGTCATATACTTGAAGTGCGTCCACGAGCTGGAACCTTGGTTAATCGCTCAGCAATTGGAGGTCAGAAACACCCCGGAGATCTTTCTCATTGCTAACGTCTCCAACAAGATCTCTCATTCAGAGACTGTGCCCTTGCAAAGACTCTCCGTTCTCGGCAAGCTGAAGATCAACTCGCTGAACAAATTCTTGCAGTCGTTGGCCAATGTGGTGGAAAGATACAGCCCAGAATTGATTGTTAACAGAACTGAAATGAATGAGCTACGCGTGTCAAGAGAAATCAAAAAATTACAAGAGGACGCATACATGAAATCGTTGGAAATGGACAGACTCAAAGCCGTGGAAAAGGAAAAAAAGCTTGAAGCTGGTCCAAGACTTGAAATTGGACGCAACTTGCCACCAACTAAACTGGTTAAAGGCCTGCATCGACGAACTCCAGCCTTTGGATACAACGGCAAAGCAGACGACCCTGCAGTTCAGAACCTCCAGCGGCAAAAGATTTGTTAAGAAGTTCCCCTCCATGACCACCCTTTACCAAATCTACCAATCCATCGGGTGTCACATATACCTCGAAGTGTACTCTAGTGACCCCGCACAATGGGCTAGTGCCCTGCAGGAAAAGATCAGCCAGTTGGCCGCAGATGCATCCGTGCTCTGCTTCAAGGACGAGCAACCCGATACAAGCAACGCAGCTACCATTGAAGAGCTCGGCGAAATCATCAGCAACGAGCTTGCTTCCTTCGATCTCGAACAAAGCAAACTTCAATTCGATTTCGAACTGGTGTCGCCTTACCCCAAGTACACCGTGCATCCCGACGAAAAGCTTTCGGTAGACCAAGTGCCGCAACTATGGCCCAACGGCAGTCTCCTGGTTGAAGCTCTCGTTGAAGAAGAAGAAGAAGAAGACGACGACGGCGACGACGAATAATGATCTGCCCTTCCGTATATAATGACAAACGCGTATAAAGAATTCCTAAAGTTTACTTTTTTATTTTTTTGTCTCTACTCTTTCGTCTCCCTAACAATTTTGGCCAACTGTTAGTTATTACGTGTTATATCTTTGTCATAGACTGGGGCTACGTTTATAGTTGTATATCTCAGTTGATCTCATAAGCAAAAACAAGAAAGGATGCAGATGTTACAATTTTTGTTGACCGCTTTGGTCTCCTTGATGGTGGCCGTACAGGGTTTGCATTTCGACATTGCAGCATCTACAAGCCCAGAGCTGGTTTGTATTCGTGATTTCGTCACCGAGGGCCAATTGGTCGTCGTGGACGTCCACTCCGATGGTTCTGTGGGAGACGGGCAGAAGCTAAACCTTTTCGTTCGTGATTCTGTTGGAAACGAGTACCGTAGAAAGAGGGACTTTGCAGGTGAAGTCCGTGTTGCCTTCACCGCCCCATCCTCCACAGCATTTGATGTTTGTTTGGAAAACGAGGCTCAATACCGTGGCCGTTCTTTGAGCAGGGCTATTGAGCTGGACATCGAGAGTGGTGCCGAAGCTCGTGATTGGAACAGGATCAGCGCTAATGAAAAATTGAAGCCTATAGAAGTCGAGTTACGTAGAGTGGAAGAAATCACCGACGAAATCGTTGACGAATTGGCCTACTTGAAAAACAGAGAAGAAAGATTAAGAGACACTAATGAATCCACTAACAGAAGAGTAAGAAATTTCTCCATCTTGGTTATCATTGTCTTGGCATCGCTAGGCGCTTGGCAACTCAATTATTTGAAAAACTACTTCAAAACAAAACATATCATTTAAGCAAAAAGAAAGGGACGCACCACGGATTTGTGTATCATCTTCCCTTGTTATTGCATATGTACTCGAATATATATACATATAAATAGATCCTCGAATCAAGAAATGAAAAAAACACACACGCACATTCACATAATTGAATATAGCCTCGCCCGCTTACATCTTCAAGTATCCTATTTTGCCCAATACACAAGCAAAGTCCAAATACGTCATGAAGAGTCTCTTACCGTCAGTCGCAGAGCTAATCATTTCGATGGTCCCTGCGCTCTGGTCAGTCCCGATGAGATTGGAGATTTTCTGTAAGTCTTTCACACTTAGTACGTGATCTCTCAACGCTACTTGGGGGAAGTCCATATCTCTGCCGCAACTTCTAATGAGCATCGACCACATATCATCTATCACTGTTAGATTATTCATCAGTATCAGTAATTGGCATGTACATCGTATCAATTTCGCAAAGTCTATCACATCAGTGCCCTCAATGACAACGTCTTCGTTCCTCACCAGTTTGCAAATCGTGAGTTCCAGTTGTAAGTCCTGGAAAAATCTCGGTAGTTCATTAACTGTCATATCGTGATCCAAACTATATTCCGCATATTTTTCCAGTATTTCGTCTTCCACTTCGCTTGGTACTTTCGGGTTTTCGAACAACTCTACTCTTTTATAGCTAACACTACTGGATTTGCTCATCCTACTAGGGTCAAAGATTTATTTAGGGGGTTTCAGTCAGTTAATGATGGTATGGTAGTATAGTAGCGGTAGTAATAGAACATATCTCATTTTACTTCATACATGTCCCTTTAAAGGTGACCCGCCTGATGTGCGACATAGAGAAAAAAATTTAGAAGGGAACGTCCAAAAACAAGATTGACATTAATAACAAGAATCTTCTCCACAAGTGGCTCAGAGAGAGGGGAGACAAAGGAACGGGTGTTGTGATAGCTATGAGTGACAACCCGGACACAGACATGAACATGCAGGATCATGGTCAACAAGTTGCCGATCCCGTGGCGGTGCCTCAGACAACCGCCACCAATGACGAGAATACCAATAAAAATAACCCTGTTGATAGTAGCACCGTCACTACAACAACAAGCGAAGAGCATGTAGAAAATGAAAGCAAGACCTCTTCTCCAGATGAGGAAAAAGAAGCAACAGCCGACGTACAGCAGCCTGAGAATAGTGTAGAAACAACAGCACAAGAGCAGGCACCTTCCAGTGACCAACCTGCTGCTTCCGTTGCTTCTGCTACAGAGGATGCCGCGGTAACTTCAATTTCAGATTCATCTGCACCAAGTGAAACCGTCGAAAAGGAAGAAGGATTCGATGAAAAGAAGAGACCTCGTGAAGAGGAAGCTAAAAATGACGATGACGACAACGATGATGATGACGGCGACGATGACGATGAAGATGACGATGAAGATGACGATGAAGCCCCAACAAAGAGACGTCGTCAAGAGAGGAATAGATTCTTGGATATTGAAGCCGAAGTTAGTGATGACGAAGATGAAGACGAGGACGAAGAGGATTCAGAATTGGTTCGGGAAGGTTTTATCACACATGGAGACGATGAAGATGACGAATCGGGCGCCCCAGGTGCAAGAAGAGACGACAGGCTGCACAGACAACTGGATCAAGACTTAAATAAGAGCTCAGAAGAAGATGCTCAAAAATTAGCCAAAGAATTAAGAGAACGTTACGGTAGGAGCAGTTCCAAGCAATATCGTGCTGCTGCTCAAGATGGTTATGTTCCCCAGAGGTTTCTTCTACCAAGTGTCGATACAGCCACCATTTGGGGTGTACGTTGTAGGCCAGGTAAAGAAAAGGAATTGGTTCGTAAATTATTGAAAAAAAATTCAATTTGGACAGAGCCATGGGTAAAAAGAAATTAAAGATCTTATCCATTTTTCAAAGAGACTATTATACAGGAAGAATTTATATTGAAGCTCCTAAACAATCTGTTATTGAGAAGTTTTGTAATGGTGTTCCAGATATTTACATTTCTCAAAAACTGCTAATTCCTGTTCAAGAATTGCCTCTACTGCTAAAACCAAATAAGTCTGATGATGTTACCTTGGAAGAAGGAAGTTATGTTCGTATTAAAAGAGGTATCTATAAAGGCGATCTAGCCATGGTTGACCAAATCAGTGAAAATAATCTAGAAGTGATGCTGAAAATTGTTCCACGTCTAGACTACGGTAAATTTGATGAAATCGATCCAACTACTCAACAACGTAAATCTAGAAGACCAACATTTGCTCATAGGGCCCCACCGCAACTCTTTAATCCAACGATGGCTTTAAGGTTAGATCAAGCCAATCTTTACAAAAGAGACGACCGTCATTTTACTTACAAAAATGAAGATTATATCGATGGTTATTTATACAAGTCTTTCAGAATCCAACACGTGGAAACTAAAAATATTCAACCGACTGTGGAAGAACTAGCAAGATTTGGTTCCAAAGAAGGTGCTGTGGATTTAACTTCAGTTTCACAATCCATCAAGAAGGCTCAAGCCGCAAAGGTCACTTTCCAACCTGGTGATCGTATTGAAGTCTTGAATGGTGAACAGCGTGGCTCTAAGGGTATTGTAACAAGAACTACTAAGGATATTGCCACTATTAAACTAAACGGGTTTACCACTCCTTTGGAATTTCCTATTTCCACTTTGAGAAAAATCTTCGAGCCTGGTGACCATGTCACTGTTATCAATGGTGAGCATCAAGGTGATGCAGGTCTAGTTCTTATGGTAGAGCAGGGTCAAGTAACCTTCATGTCAACTCAAACAAGCAGAGAAGTTACCATTACAGCAAACAATCTATCCAAATCTATTGACACCACAGCCACATCAAGCGAATACGCGTTACACGATATTGTAGAATTAAGTGCTAAGAACGTCGCATGTATTATCCAGGCAGGTCATGATATCTTCAAGGTCATTGATGAAACCGGCAAAGTGTCCACAATTACTAAAGGTTCTATTTTGAGTAAAATAAATACGGCTCGTGCTCGGGTTGCCAGTGTTGATGGAAATGGTAATGAAATTAAAATTGGTGATACTATAGTGGAAAAAGTAGGTTCGCGCAGAGAAGGTCAAGTCTTATACATCCAAACACAACAAATCTTTGTAGTCTCAAAAAAGATCATTGAGAATGCTGGTGTTTTTGTCGTTAATCCCAGTAACGTTGAAGCCGTGGCATCTAAGGATAATATGCTAAGCAATCAAATGGATTTAAGCAAATTGAATCCGGAAATTGTTTCCAAAATGGGACCACCGTCATCCAAAACTCTTCAACAACCTATTCAATCTAGGATGGGTCGTGAAGTGGCGCTTGGTAAAACGGTTAGAATTCGTTCTGCCGGTTATAAAGGACAATTAGGTATTGTGAAAGACGTTAATGGCGATAAAGCTACAGTTGAATTACATTCTAAGAATAAACACATTACAATCGATAAACATAAGCTGACCTATTATAACCGTGAAGGTGGTGAAGGTATTACGTACGATGAACTAGTTAATAGACGTGGTAGAGTTCCGCAAGCAAGAATGGGTCCAAGTTATGTTAGTGCGCCAAGAAATATGGCTACCGGTGGTATTAGTGCGGGAGCCGCTTCAGCGTCTACAGGTCTCAGCGGCGGCATGACACCAGGATGGAGTTCGTTCGATGGTGGCAAGACACCGGCTGTAAATACACATGGTGGCTCAGGTGGTGGTGGTGTATCCTCCTGGGGTGGCGCTTCCACTTGGGGTGGCCAAGGCAATGGTGGTGCCTCCGCGTGGGGTGGCCAAGGTACTGGCGGTGCCTCTGCTTGGGGTGGTCAAGGTACAGGCGCTACGTCTACTTGGGGTGGTGCCTCAGCTTGGGGTAATAAATCAAGTTGGGGTGGTGCTTCCACTTGGGCTTCTGGCGGAGAATCTAATGGTGCTGTGTCTACTTGGGGCGGTACTGGTGACAGATCAACTTATGGTGGAGCTTCCACTTGGGGTGGTACCAATAAGAATAAGAGTACAAGAGACGGTGGAGCTTCTGCTTGGGGTAATCAAGATGGTGGCAATAGGTCCGCTTGGAACAATCAAGGAAATAAGTCAAACTATGGTGGTAATAGTACATGGGGAGGTCATTGATCACCAGAAGAAAAACCCCAATAACACTGAAGTAGAAAATAATAAAAAAAAGACTCTAATATCATCATATTAAGATTTGGATGTTTCGATGAAATATCCGTTCTTTACCCTTTTTTTTCACTTATGTTTGCATTTACGTATATCATAAGTCTTCTTCGATTCTATCTTTTACATATGTGTATGTATGTATGTATGCATATGTGTTTTTGCATATCCGTATTTAGATGAAAAACCAACTTCGTTATATGTAAGTTGGTTATTGTAATGTATTTTTTAATATTTTTGCCGTTGACAGATTTTTCTTTTATTTTTGATGATATATGTTAACATACATATCTATATAAATCTTATTTACAGGGCCGATGATTGGCAATATCTATATATGTGGTCGTTACTTTTTAGAGCTTAGGCGCGCCAATTCATTTTTTTCACTTGGCTGTTCGTAAGAAATCCAATGGTTTCCTTTCTGCTACTTTTCTTTTCTTTGCTTCTTTGAAAAGCACATGACGTTTCACTACAGGATCGTATCTGACTTGAGTGACTAAAGGTGCACCTTTCTTTACCGATATGTAACGAGAATACCCGCTCGCCGCAGTAGATAATAGCTTGATAACACTGTTCTTAGACTTGACCTTTACCATTTCAGCACATATATACGAAGATGATTGTGGTGTTGTATTTTTATTGGTCCATATCGAAGGGGAACGATTAACCATATAGTTGTATGTAGTTATAGTTAGTAGCCTTTATTCTTTCATTCTGGGTAAAATTTAGATCGCTCGCCACGGAATGAAGAAAAGAGAAACACCAAGAAAAAAAGCCAGGCTATGCCATAAGGGATGAGGTTGTGATGTATTGCAGACGCTGATTCTACATTCAGGGAAATCGCTAACAAACGTGCTAAAATATTTGCATATATAATAGAAACGTATATATGGTGCATTTTATTGAATTTTATTGAATCTATTGAATCTATTGAGTCGCTTTCTTAGAAGTCTTGGTGGAGGTTTCAGCCTCGGCTGGTTTCTTAGCGACGAACAACATCATTGGGGTGAATAACTTGGATCTACCACCGGCGACTAAACCGACTGCAGCGTTCTCCAAAGCAGCAGTAACTTCCTTGGAACCTTCTGGGGCTAAACCAAATTTCTCCATCAAGGTAACCATTGCTGTAGTAAATTGTCTACCTAAGTAAGAGGTTCTGAAGAATGTGGCCAAATTAGCTAGATTTTGAACATATTTCCATTCACCTGTCAATGGGTAGTACCAAGGGATTTCATCTTCATTATCAGCCAAATCTTCACTAACAAGGACTTCAAAACCACAGTTCTTTAAAGCTTGCTTGGCTACATCGACATGGAACATCTTGGGGATACCATCACCCAACTCAATTTCATAAGCAATTTTTCTATGTTCAGGATTATTCTCGTCATAATTATCAGTCATTACCCATTCGTAAACGGCAAAGGTACCACCTGGTTTCAAAACCTTGTAAATTTCACTGTATACACCTTCTAATTTTGGAGCATGACAAGTGGCTTCAATGGCGTAAACTCTGTCGAAGGTGTTTTCTTCGAAGTCCATGTGCATGAAATCACCTTTGACAAAATCCATTTGGTCGCTCAAGTTGTATTTTTCAGCGTAGTACTTGGCTTTGGCAATCTGGTAATCGTTGTTATTTAGACCGATGACGTTACAGCCAGTGAATCTTGCGATCTCTCTTGCTGGACCACCGACACCGCAACCGACATCAAGAACCAAATCGTCCTTTTGGATACCAGCTTTGTAGGCCAAATAATGCTCATGTCTTGCTATCGAGGCAGCAAAACTCTCGCCCTTGTAGAATCTACTGAAATGGAAAGAGGAACCCCAACCGTATTCGTAAAAGTCTGTAACGACGTTGTAATAAGAATGTGTAGCTTCGTTATAGTCTTCGAGACGACGTTCTTCGGCGTCTTTGTCAGTTTTACCATCCCAATGCTTCAAATACTTCTGAACAGCCTCCTTTTGTGCAGTATTGTTTTTTGACATCAAGGCACTCAAACCTGTTTTGCTACCAATATCATTACCGTGCAATTCCTTGGTGAACTCGGCTTGTCTTTTCCTTAATTCTGTTTCACTCATTTTATGCTACTACTATTGTTGATTTAATCTTTACTATTTCGATTATTCAAACTAGGAACAAAAGAAGAAGAGAGAACAGATAAAGGAAAACCTGAATAAAAAAAATACTGCTTATAAAATACGAAGACAGATGAAAAGAGAGAGCGAGAGAGAGAGAGCAACAGGGAAGGGAAAACACCCGAACTATATAAAAGGGAGCGAATAAGTTATCGGAGGAAAGAGATGGAGATTCTTCACCAGTCTTCGCATAAAACGCATGCTTCGTAAGACGATAAAAATGGAGCGTAGCATGCAGTGGAAGTGAACCAGACCAGACCGACAATGAGTATACACTAGTTGCTTCTCACTTGCTCTTGCATCTCGAGGATTTTTGTATTTATCGGGAACGGCGGTAAACGACGTCAAAAAAAGATGAAAATGTACGGGAACGAGGGCCCTATACGATGCCGGGGCTTGGGTTTGTGCCCTAACTTCTAAGTAAACCAACCCTGCTCTATTTTATAACTAGGCGCTCAAGCCCTGACTTTTTAGTCCAAAAAGCCCAGGTCTTTTTTTTTCTTTTTCTTATGCGGGTAACACTAATTTTATAGTTTTTCCGGGGCCGGATTCCGCGAAAGTCCGCCGCTTCTTTGTCATGGGAACAGGAAGTCCCCCGATGATGAGTAAATGGGTGGCGATTGCAAGATGGGCAAAGGTTTGTCGACATCTCTACACAATACATATCTGTTCAAAGCAACTTCACTGTACGTATACACATAAGACTGGTGTTTTGAGGTTTTATCCTGTTCCTTGTTGTTGCGCACGTGAAAAAGGCCGGTTTTCATTGCATTTAAGGGAATATTCGCCACCCAAGAAAGAGTAAGGAAGAAAGATCGTAGTTTTTGCAATCATGAGTATTTCCGCTGCCAAGAGGTCACTGGACCTCGTTTCTTCAAGTTCGTTAGCGCAATCCGACGATTCGGTGTCCCACCACGACGAGGTGGAAAACGACCACATACATGATGATATGCACGATAATGATGACAACGATCAACCAAGGAGGAAGGGCAGTAAGACGAGCAAGAAGCAAGACTTGGACCCCGAAACCAAGCTGAAGAGGACTGCTCAGAATAGGGCTGCCCAGAGAGCCTTTAGAGAGCGGAAGGAGCGGAAGATGAAGGAGTTGGAGAAGAAGGTGCACAGTTTGGAGAGTATTCAGCAAGAAAATGAAGTGGAGGCCACTTTCTTAAGGGACCAGCTGGTCACGCTTGTTAGTGAACTGAAGAAATATAGACCAGAAACAAGAAACGATTCGAAAGTTCTTGAGTATCTGGCAAGACGAGATCCTAATTTACACCCACCAAACTCTAATACTAATAATAACAGCGAGCCAATCGTGACTCCTAATGATGACATACAGAAAAACGTCAAACAAAAAATGAATTTCACTTTTCAGTACCCGCTTGATAACGATGATAATGACGGTAAAAATATGGAAAAGCAATTGCCATCACCAAATGATCCAAACCATTCAGCCCATGTGCCAATAGCGCCAACACAAAAGAAGTTAAGCGATGCGACAGATTCCTCCACGGCTACTTTGGACTCCTTCTCAAATAATAACGATGTTCTCAACATTACCCCAAACTCTTCTTCTTCGATGGATTGGCTAGATAATGTGATGTATACGAATAAATTTGTTGCAGGTGGTGATCAGAAAAATGCGAGTAATGAAAGCAAAAGTAAACCCAAGGGCGTTGATAGTAACATGTTTTCCAATGATTTCAACTTCGAGAATCAGTTTGATGAACAAGTTTCAGAATTTTGTTCGAAAATGAACCAAGCTTGTGGTACAAAGCAGTGCCCGATTCCCAAAAAATCTGTCCATCAATTAGACAAAGAGGTTTTCGCTTCATCTTCCGTACTAAGCGCAAATTCCCCAGTTTTAACCAATACTTGGGATTCTCATTCAAATGTTACCACCAACACCCCTGCTAATATCACTACTAATGGAAGTTCGTCTTCAAGCTTTGGTCAACCAGGGTTCGATCTCAATACTAATCATTATGCTACCAATGACAAATATACTGATAACAGCGACAACAACAAAACTAATAATTACAATGACATACTCCCATTCATATCCGAATCGCCCTTCGATATGAATCAAGTCACTAATTTTTTTCAGTCCAGGAACGAACAACACCACTAACGCAAACACTACTAATAGCCATAATCCAAGTCTCCAGCAAAGTACTAAAGATGACATACCTTTTATCAACACAAGTCTGGCTTTCCCAGACGACAATCCAACTAATATTCAATTACAGCCTCTATCACAATCACAACATCAGAATAAGTTCGATTATGACATGTTCTTCAGGGATTCTTCGAAGGAAGGCAACAATCTATTTGAAGAGTTCCTAGAAGAAGATGATGATGATGATGACGATGATGGTAATGATGGTAATGATAATGATGGCGAAGCCGTGAATGCATCGGATGATGAATCAAACCTAATCAAAAATAAATTAATCAACGAAGAACCACAACAGCAAAGTCAATGTCACCTATCGACACCAAAAAATGGAAGTGAAGTTTTACAAAACAAAAACAGCAGTAATAGTGAGGATGTTAACGATAACGATAACGAAGTCGTTCCATCAAAGGAAGGCTCATTACTAAGGTGCTCCGAGATTTGGGATAGGATAACAACACATCCAAAATACTCTGATATTGATGTAGACGGATTGTGTTCTGAACTGATGGCAAAGGCAAAATGTTCTGAAAGAGGAGTCGTTATTAATGCAGAAGACGTTCAGCTGGCTTTAAATAAGCATATGAACTAAAAGCAGAGTCTTCACAACAAAAACTGTATAAGCAGAAGAACTTTTTTCTATATTGTTTCACAATTGAATATATATATATATTTTTTCTTGTATTTGTGTAAAAAAAAATACGACGAGCCCTTAGTTATTATCCCATGTGTTTTTTTTAGGGTGATAAACTTACCATTTTAGCTCATCTCCAGTACACGTAATTTTCTATCTCGTTGTCAAGTTACAGGAAAAGAAAAAAATATTAGCGATGTTGATAATAATGATTATGATTATAGTACAAATATATATATATATGGGGGAAGATATTCCTTACATAATGGCACAACGTTGAGATTTATCTATATCTGTAGAACCGTTGTTTTTATTATTCCTAAACCTCGTCATCTTAAATTTCCAACGTTTTCTATCCTTATTATTACTATCGGTATGATTGTCCATACCACTTAAAGACTTTAATAAAGTAGGTAACGGTAAACTTTTGGACCTTTCCACTGCACTCATGGCATTAATGGAAGTCTTGATCTTTTTAGTTCATTCTTAGAATTGCTTTCATTGTTACCTTTAGAGGTGCGTTTGTAAGAATTCTTATTCTTTAATAAATGACTGAAGTTTGACGTAACTGTGTTGGAGTTTGATAATTGGGTCATTGGATAAGGTTCAACTGGTGAAATTCTGTCCCCGCATTCCTTTAGATTATCCGATTCGTTACTGCTACTTTTATTGATCTTAGTGACTGAATTGTGTCTATTGAACGCCCATTCTCCGATACTATTAACGGTTCTTATAGAACGATGCGCTGTAGTGACGTTAGACGCCATTCTAGTCGGCAGATACATTTGTGGACCCGACTGTTCTGACAACGAAGCATCGTCGCCACCATCGTCATCATCGATATATTCGTCATAGTCGTCATCGAATGTACTTGGGAAATATCGTTGTGGGTCGTTAGATAATGATAATTCTGAATTTGGAGGTTTTTCCTCCGTCAGGTCTACTTCTCTGTGTTGTTGGTTTAAATTTGTATTCTCTTCTTCAATCTGTTGTTGGCCTGAATTTGTTACGATAACCATTGTATACAGTAAAATCTTCGGGAATGATCTCTTAATATCGAGTAGGTCTTGAAGTGTTAAAATTTGTAGATTATTCATTGAAAAATTGGAATCGTACAATAGCCAATCATCAGTAACGCTTGCCACCGTAGGTTCATTATTTGATTGTCTAATTGCAGTGAAAATTTCCTTCGTATCTGGATTTTGGATTAGAATAGATTGCAAGACTAGCCTAAAGTATCCTAACGAATCACAGATTGAGATTGAAGGTAGAATGGATAATATAGAGTAGTCTGAAGAAGAGATATCTTCTTCATCATCAACCTCCTCCTCATCTTCCTCTCCCGATATATATTCTCGAGTATCATAATTATTTCGAACCAAATGGTCTTCTTCCTCTGGAGTAGTGGAATTAGTTACATTTTCTATAGAGCTAGTTATGCTTGACAATTCAGAAACATAGGTAGCATTGGTATGATCAACATCTCCACGTCCCAAACTACCACGACTACTACTGTTAAAATGATAGCGAACAATGCTGCTGTTACTGCTACTACTGCAATTGGTGTAGTTAACAGAACTCTCTATACTCGAGCTCGTTTCTTCAAAGCTTTCATCATCGAAGCCATTTGAGCTCCGGTCTTCATCATCTTTATCCTCACGCCTTGCCGTGGTTAAACTCAGATCTTGTCCGGGGTATGTTGATGATACGTCTTCGCCAGCAAAACTATCTATTGATACTATCTCGGAATGCGATGGGTTATAATCCTCATTAGTATATGATGGGAAAATTTTTGGTGCTCTATTTGCCTTTGATGCTAGTGTCCGTGGATGGGAAAAGTTCAGTACTATAGAACTGGCAGCATCGTCCCCTGCATCCTCTTCTTCATTTTCATTTTCATTATTTTGAGGCATATCGTTATCGCCTTTGTTGTTACATTCAGGTTGCGTGAGGCTTGGATCAGCCGTATCTGTATATGTCAAAGTCTTTGTGTTTGTATTGGTTCGTGCAGTCATTGAAGTTTGTGTATTTATGTCTAACAATTGATCATCTAAAGTGTTTGGTTTTAGTTGCGCATTTGACGGCTTTGATGAAGATGCTGTGGAAGCATGTATTAAATGTCTGTTATTATTATTATTCAAAGACTTCGGATTTTTTTGAACTTGCCAACTCGTACTTGCAAATTCTAAAAATGAGGGATCTTGGAAATTGTTAAGATAGTCTGTTAATAAGTAGTGATTTTCGTGGTTATAACAATGAGAGTGAGTTAATTTTGAGATTTGAATATGTTCTAACTTTTCTAGATGGAAGTAATCTTTAAGAAAAATTTCTAATATGGAAATATCTTCATGAACATTCTCGGGTATGGAAACCAATAAAATTTTCTTATTTGGCCTGATTGAAGTGTTGTTATCGCCATAAAAATGACTATTCAGAAATCTTTTCAATAGAGTATACTTCAATTGATTACCTATGAGTTCTTCGAAATCACCCAATCTTAGATTCGTTAGATACCACGACCATAAACCATTATCATCATTATCAAAATAGTCACCAACTCTAACAGACTTTTGCATTATTTTGAAATGGCTGAATGCTTTTTAATGGCTTTGTGTGAACCGTCTTCTCAACAGTTGAAGGATGAGAGCGAAAGTTGATGAGGGTATTTTGAAAATACTCTTGGTAATGTGCTTTGCACTTAGTTTTCTCGTTCTTTCTCCCTTCACGTTCCTAGGCTGTACAAGTGGGGTTTAATCTGGTCCTGCCAAGTTAAAGAATTTGAGATTTGAAGATGTTTATCTAGCTTACAATAGAAAAACCCATAGGAAAAAAAAACCTATAGGAAAAAAAAACTTATAAAAAAAAAGTAAGAATCCCAATATCTAGGGATGATGAAGTCGATATAAAGACTGAAAGTAAATACGTTCAGTGGTTTACTATGCAAGTGGATTTGCTGCACTAGCATCGTAGCAAACGGAGTGCGATAGCGACGATACTGACTGAGCACATAACGTAAGCTCCTCAGCCCCGCGCAAGGAACGGTGAGAAAAACAGTTAACGAATCGCCACATCCCATTTACGTGAAAGATGCTGTGAAACCTTGACAAAATGGCTGGGATATGAAGACTCAGAATGCGAAAAAACCAAACTAGAAGCACACAGCACAAATGCCAGAGGTAAAAATGTAGTTGCCGATCCGAAAAAGTCTTTAAACTAAAAAAGAGGTTTGCGAACAGAACAAAATTGCCGCATTTTTCTTTTTTTCATGCGGCAAACCTGAGTCCATTATAATTGCAAACTTATTGTCAATAAGAAAAATTAAAAAAATATGACGACAACTGCAGGATTTGAACCTGCGCGGGCAGAGCCCAAAAGATTTCTAATCTTTCGCCTTAACCACTCGGCCAAGTTGCCTTTTTAATTATACTATTACGCTTGATGTAAGATAATATACAGTATTGAAAATCACATCTATAGAAAACGCTATTTCCTAGGACAGTTTGACTTTAATTGTAAGCAGACAGCTTGAAATATATAACGCATTTGAGTGTAGGCTCAATATATTGTGCCTTCAACGTCAAAAAGCTAACTTCTATTTGTATTTTGCTGTTAAGGTTTTCCTGCTTTGGTTTCTTAAGCCGTTTTTTTATTTCAAATTTTTCAGATGAGATGAGGTAGAACAGCAAAGAATTTCCCAAGTTTACCAGAACAATCTACGCTTGTGCTAGTATCAGCCAACTAGGGGGACAATGTCTGTAGAATTCATAGTCCGTGATACCAAATTGTTAAAGTCAATAAAGGTCAAGTTGGAGAATGAAGGCCTTTTCGTTAAACCTATTTATTCTGAAAACAATGCGAAAGTCATAAAATCTTCTATTAGTGATCTGAATCATCCCTTGGTTATCGAAATTGGCAATAGGGTAGATGTGGAAGCTCGGATTTGTGGGAGCGATAACTATGAACATAATACAAGGCATTCAGAACACAATAGCAACAGCATGATGGAATTTACAAAAGGTTTCCTGAGAGATCGCATAAAGGATAACGAGGTTTTTTTATCTCGCCTATTAGACCATCTACCCTTGAAATACACTATATATCCGCCAATGGTCCTGTTCAATAATTCTACAGTAAGGTCATTCAATCATCCAGTGTGGCAAGAAGCATTTCAAAAAAAAATATGTAGATCCAAATGAGTTCTACAGCAAGCTATTATGTTTCTTATCGCCTAGGAATCCTCATGATAACACAAATTCTCATTTTAAAGGTCGATTATTGACCCATTTGGCTATAAATAATCCTATCATTGAGGCAGATATATTGCGAAGGCCATTTAACATCCAACCGCTATATGGGGAACTAATAGATAAAGATGTTCCTAATGTTGATAATGATACGCTATGGGAAAATCCCAGCCAAGAACAATTGGGCTCAAGTATATGGTGTCAAGTCATACAAAATGGTATAACCCAAATTTGGTCACCAGTTTTTACCATGTTTAGTAGAGGAAATATCAAGGAAAAGAAAAGGATCCTCGCTACTTTTCCGGATATTTCCAACAACGATGTGGTCGATTTATATGCGGGTATAGGCTATTTTACTTTTAGTTACTTGACAAAGGGTGCCAGGGCTCTTTTTGCATTTGAATTGAACCCTTGGAGTGTAGAAGGGTTAAAGCGCGGCTTAAAGGCAAATGGATTCCACAAAATTGGGAACTGTCACGTTTATCAAGAGTCTAATGAAATGTGTATTCAAAGGTTAACTGAATTTCAAGCTCAGCATCCAGACTTTAGGTTACGTATTAGACATATCAACCTGGGTCTCTTGCCCTCTAGTAGACAAGGGTGGCCATTAGCGATTAAGTTGATTCATTTACAGGGAATTTCCTCAACAATAGTGACGATGCATATACATGAAAATGTACATATAAATGCCATTAGAGATGGGAGTTTCGAAAGCAATACCATAGAAGAACTTGAAGTTATTAATAAATCAATTATACACATTGAAACCCCTGATATAAAACTCCGCTTTGTAAAATCTAAGCTTGAGCGGATAAAGACTTTTGCACCAGATGTTTGGCATATATGCTTCGATGTTGATATTCTGGTAAGTACATAAATAAATGAATAAATATATCAATAGTATAAAACGGATGAAAATCATAATAGAAAATGATTGACCCCTCTTTCTAACTTTTTTCTATCTTGACTTTTCAGACAATCAAACCATGTGGAACAACTTCGATGGAATATCCGTCGGGGTCCTTCAAAAAGGCAATGTCCTTCATTTTACCCTGGTTATATTTAGGAGACCATTGAATCTTATCACCGTATTTGGTTTCGATTTCTTTACAAAGGGCGCCGGCATCATCACAACTTACACAAATGTGGCCGTAACCTTGTGGCTCAGAGTTACCATTGTGGTACTGGAAGTTTGGATCATTCTCTGTCCCCCAGTTATGAGTTAGTTCCAATACACTTTCGCATGAAAAAACACTGTCTCCCTTTGGAACGCCATAGCCCAAGAAATATAAGGTGAACTTGGCATTTTCGTGCTCGCTGGTTCTTAGCAATTTCATACCCAATACGTTTTGGTAGAATTCTAAAGATCTAGTTGGATTCTTAACACGGACCATAGTGTGGTTGAATTTGCTACCTACAGAGCCCTTTGGATATTCTTGTCCCTCTCTGGAATACGTAATCAACTCAATCCAGTATCCATCGGGGTCCAGTGCGAAGGCAATATCCTTCTGTCTCCCATCAGAGAGTCTCTTCTTGAATTTGACACCTTGAGATTCTAAGCCTTCACAAGTCGTATTGATGTCAGATACAGAAAAACAGATATGGCCGAATCCACGGTGTGGTTCCTCATTCCCATTGTTTATCTTAAAGCTTGGGTCCTTCTCACTGCCCCAATTGTGAGTTAGTTCCAACACACCGTGTGCACTGAAAACGTCAAGTTCGCCATCCTTGTTTTTAGATATGTCGTTCTTGGGGAAGCTTAAGAAATACAAGCTAAACTTCGCTTCTTCAAAATCCTTTCTGCTCAATAACTTCATACCAAAGTGTTTGGTATAAAACTCCACAGTTCTTGCTGGATCTTTTACCCTCAAACATGTATGATTAAGCAAGAGAGTTGGGTCGTTTAAAGCTTTTTCGATCTTAATTGGATAGTAACTGTTATCACTGGACATTGTTGGTTTATGGGATTGTGTATTCCACAGCTCAATCTATAAGAGGCATGGAAATCTTTTTCCGGTTTTTTTTACCTCCCCATTTATAATTGTCATTAAAGATGTAGGGGATCCGAAATATCAACTACTACGGGGGAGGCCCTGCCGGTGCTAAAGAAAGCTGCAATATGATGCAGTTTAAGGATCATTCTCCTGCCCATGGCTCACTGAACTGACCAGTTCGCCGCCCCTTGTTTAGGGCCTAGGCTAGATGATATATGAGTGTGCTGCAATAATGAAAAACAAGGAAGGATGCTTTGAAATAAAGGGATCGAAAAGTTCCAAAGTTTCATCAGGGGGGCCTTCTTTCTCAGAAAATAATTGATATTCCGATTGAAGGATGAGTCCAATCGGGAACACTTACAATAAATTCAATTTCAAAGACTATTTGTTTCGTTCTCCTTTTTTTTTTTTTTTTTTCATGTTTTGTTCCTAGATAATATCCTCTGATCACTTACCATTTTTTTTTTTGAAGCCTTACCAAGCTAAACCATGCAACTCCAAAAATGCCACCAGTCGCTAAACCTACATATGCGTATACCAAGCAGTAGGTAAGGCTGACACTGTTTTAAATCCCACAGCATCGCAATATATATGAATTTATACATACGCATATATACATCTGTATACACATAATATAAGAGTAAGCAAAGTTTATATCTGACGTTTTTCTTCGTTCAGCTTTACCGCTGGCCGAGAATTTTGGCTTTGGGATTTATAAGTAAAGGGATTATCCTATTGTCAATTCTCCACAGGATACATCCATAGACCAGCTGAAGATGTCCGATAATGTCAATTTACCATCTGCCAACACTACTAAACCCGCTCATTAACGCTATATTTAACTGCCCTGAACCAGAGAAATCGCCGTTGAAGAAGCTTTTTGCTAATTTGCAAACCCGTAGGTTTATACTCCTGGCGCCTCCTTCGCACCTCCTGTTGAACTACCACGATGTCAAAACTAAATTGCCACTACATGAGCTTTGTTATAATGCTGATTTTATCAACTCCCACATATTGTTAACAACTGAGAACTCTTATATAAACACGACTTTACGAGACGATCATTATGAAACTTTAGATGGTAAGACTGTGGTTGTTCAATGGAAAAATAATGTCATCCACACTTTGAATGGATTTCCTCTCAGGCGAAGACTTAAAATTCTTGATACGAAAATACTACCCAATTTTAATGACTACTTTAAAGGGGCTGAATATTTCGCCATATTATATATAGATCAGCCTCTAGGTTGCGAATTTGTTCCTAATGACTACTTGCACTGTTTCAATAGTTATGAGGAAACTTCGAAAACTGCACGCAATGCACCTAACTTGCTAATGGATACTTCCCAACTAGAAAGATCGTCATTTGAGAATATATTACATATTCATCCTGCTTGGTTAACACAACTGGGTCAATTGTTTTCCAATTATAGAAGGGCTGCTCTTAATGACGATCCTTCTAAGAAAATGTTCGAAGAACTTGTGGAACAAGCATTTGATGGAATGAAGTCCGATTCGCTTTTCAAAAACTTTTCTAACCTTTATGATCTCATACACGACTATTTTGAGCTGAATCTTTATGAAGATATTTGGTCTAGACTTACAATACATTTCAAAGGCTATGAAGTAAATACCGAAAACTGCGAATATTTTTCAGTAAACCAACTATTAACAGATTATTACTCGAAAGACTTTGAGAGCTTTAAGTTGAGTGACATTACTTTCATTGAAAGACGAGTTAGTGTAGCGTCCAAACATTTTCAAAAGTTGGCTTTAAGCCATTCATACGCAGAAAAGTCGAAAATATTAGTTGAGACTTTACAACATCTATCAGGAACGACTGATATGGGCTCCCATAAACCTGATCTGTCAAATGGTTTCAATAATCTAACAATGGATGCAGACACTCTAATAAGCCTTTTCGTACTTGTTGTTTGCAGGAGCGAACAAAAGCACATAAGAAGCCATCTTTACTACCTACAAAATTTTTCGAATAACTCCTCCTCTTCAAAATTTGGAATTTTGGGGTATGCTATATCTACACTGGAGGCTGTGGTTTGCTATTTTGAAAACTTCAACAAAAATAACAATAACGTGGCAAAGGCCAATTTATTGTGCATAAAAACCAGAGATCTATTGGATAAATTGTCATGTGAAAACCCCACAAACGAAGTAAATGATCTAGCAACATACAAGGATATTTTGGCATACAGGAACGAGCAAGGACAATCCATCCTATCTCTATGTATAACCAATAACAAAAACGACATCTTATTAGACGTCCTTTCTGAATATGAAGCTCTTTTTCCAATAGAGGACATTTTAGAAGACGAAACTATTGACGGTTCCACGCTACTTATAGAATCAATAAAAGTGGGAAATCTAGAGGCTACAAAAATCCTTATCAGGATCATGTTGTTTAATTGTACCGATGAAGAATTGGTTACGTATGTTAACAAAACAGATAAATATGCCCGTAGTGTAGCACATTACCTAACTCATGAAATGGATATACTTAAAAGCATTGGAAGCTATATAAATTGGAAGCAAAAAAACTCTAGTGGACAAACGCCTTTATTTTCCATATTTAGAAGTTATGATCAACCAAATTATGAAGAAATGGTGAAGGTGGCCTTCAATATTGCAAGTTCTTGGTATCAAAGACACAACACCTCATTTGGTTATTCAGATCATACAGACAACAAAGGCAATAGCTTGCTACATGTTTTGAAAACAGACGTGTCAATTCTTTTGCAACTAACTAAGTTGAATATTAACGGAGAAAACTACAAGGGTTTAACTCCATTAATGGTATATGTCAAGTACAAGAGGCTGAGCAATATAGACGCTATTACAAAAGATCATAGATTGATACTGGAGAAGGTTCAAAACTCTACTTTTTTTACTTGTTTTGATTATGCAAAGGACCGGTTGGTACTAAGCAAGATAGGAGAAAGAGGAGCAAATGATTCAATTTTTGGACTGATTTATCTTCATTCTCTACGGTATCATAATTTAAATGCTACAGTGAATGTGACATCTGTTTCAAAAACAGAAGAGCCTTTTGTAACAGCCGTTATCAATATGAAAACAATTCAAGGTTTGCTACGTTCAATAGTGAAGGACAACCCATTTACGTTTTTACCAATAGATAACTATATCGATGGAATTTCACACTTAAACCGTTCTGATTTGACAATAATAGGGAAAGCTGATGTCAGATCCCTACTGCACAAACTGACTAACTGTTTCAACGTGCTTCTCTTCTTAAAAAAAAGTTCCCCAAAATTTGTTCACTGACGAAGCTTCTGTTTTGTACTGGATGCGCATAAACACTTCTAGAAGAAATCAGAAACCACCCAGTAAAGACAATCCCAAAACAATGGAACCAGAGGAAATCAATATGATACAGAGCTTTTTACGTTTCAATTTTGATGAAATATTGTCTTTTAAAGCGAGCCTAAATATTTTGAGGAAGATCTTAATATTCCTTAGCTTAAAATCCAGTGACTTTGAAGACGCTTACGCCAGCCTTCTAAAAATGGGTACGAAGGTTACTAATGGGAAAGCTGCCGATGCTTTTACAACAATCATAAAAAATCATAAAATGTTCAGTGATTTGTCGCTAGATGAATTACTGGAGCACGTGCAATTTTTGGAAGAATGTACCATTCAGCTATTCAACTCCATCCAGACAATCCTGTTTGATAGAATCCCAAACTGGTGGAAACATTACGGTGAATTCTTAACTTTACACAAAAACTACCGGAAGGCATTTCCTAGTGCAGTTAAACCAAAAAGCACGGCTGGAACCTCTAGTCATATTCCACTTGGCGGTTTTATTGAAACCAAACGTGAGCAATCAGAGCAGCGACTCTCTGTTCAAATTAAAGCTTCTTCAAAAATTCTCAAAGAACTTGGAAGTGAGATATTCTCTGCTCATGAAAACTTGGCTGAAGAGCTAAGCAATTACATGGAATTCAGAAAAGCGTGTTTGGATCAACGTACTATTGTAGCATTTGCTATAAAAAACATCAGCGTTCTCCAAGAATGTATATAAACTTGCATAAATACCTCGATGTATCATCTAAGTCATCCCATTTATAGATTTTTTTTCTCCCTAAGACAAGAACTAAACAAGTATAAAAACCTCAATGTATTGTGATATTTAATTTCCCATTAAAAACAGTGACTATGAGTTAAAGAAGAACAACGGCTTATAGGCGTTTAACCCAATATACCTGGTAGTGATATAATGGCTTCAATAGCCTTTTGATTTATAGAGCGGGTAATGCTCGAATCTCGCGCCATTAGTTTTCGCTTTGACTTACAGAAGAGGAGTTTCCTTTTATTAATCTGTACCTTTATCTTGTAGATGGAATAGTGGGCAGCCACGCAAAGGGATCGCATTGAAAGTTACAAACGACCAAGACGAACAAGTCTATCCAATCAACTTTTTACCCGCATAGAATCCCTTTATAATCAAAAACCAGTAATTGATGTCTTCTAGAAAAAAGAATATTCTGAAAGTGATCATCTTAGGTGACTCTGGCGTTGGGAAGACTTCCTTAATGCATCGCTATGTCAATGATAAGTATTCTCAACAGTATAAAGCAACAATTGGAGCAGATTTTCTAACAAAAGAAGTCACAGTTGATGGTGATAAAGTGGCCACTATGCAAGTTTGGGATACTGCTGGACAGGAACGTTTCCAATCACTGGGTGTTGCCTTCTATAGGGGCGCAGATTGTTGCGTTCTAGTCTACGATGTAACCAATGCCAGCTCGTTTGAAAACATTAAGTCTTGGCGGGATGAATTTTTAGTGCATGCCAATGTAAATTCACCAGAAACATTTCCATTTGTCATACTAGGAAACAAAATTGATGCTGAGGAATCTAAAAAAGTAGTATCAGAAAAGTCTGCTCAAGAACTTGCCAAGTCATTGGGAGATATTCCTTTGTTCTTGACCAGTGCCAAAAACGCCATTAACGTAGATACCGCCTTTGAGGAAATTGCAAGAAGCGCCCTACAACAAAATCAAGCTGACACGGAAGCTTTTGAAGATGACTATAATGATGCCATCAATATCCGCCTCGATGGGGAGAATAATTCCTGTAGCTGTTGAACTCTCTGCTGCTTAGTTGTGCTTTCTAGTGTATGTATTTTTATATATCATATCTTTAGATAATAAAAAAGCAAAAAAAACAACTATTATTCTCCGAAAACATAATACTTTCAAATATACAGTTTTCTAATACTCGCATAATCCGATTTAAGTACATATCAATGAAGCTTCATAATAGACAATCTAAAGTTAGAACTAATGTGATAAAGTGATTATTTTTTTTTTTAAATCTTCTACATCACATGATTAACTTATACTTATTTTAAATTTTGATTTACTCTTTAACATAGTTATATAAATATAAGTTAAAAAATAAAATAACATTTTATTAAAGTTTTTGATTTCCGAAGATATATAATATTTTGAACCGGACTAGCGAAAAAAATTCGGGCGCGTGCAGCTCCTTACGGTAGTTGGGAAACTATGTTAACGAAAATAAGTTAATTGAGATGAAGAGTTCGTTTATATCGTGTTTGAGTAACCTGTAGTAAAGCACCTATAACTGGAACCTTGTTATGTATGCTCTTAATGATGCTAAAGGCGGTAATATTTTTCTCGAAAAAGATATTTAGATGTTTGCACATAAAATATCTCCAATTCTATAGCACTGTATGGTGATGACAATCTATGATTTCGAGGAAGTTGGATCAGGAGAAGCATCACTGTGAGGTCACTACCCATTCTCCTATTCAATACTAAAAAAATGAGTGAGTTCCAAATAGCCGATAGTAGCGCCATTGTACAACTATTAGACAAAGTAATATTATACAGTTAGTAAGAAATAGTCTAGATGGAGGAATTAACTTTTTTAAAATCTGCTATAATCTCGCAAATGTCAAGCAGTAAGGTAATGG
Organism: Saccharomyces x bayanus; assembly: GCA_019431265.1. Classification (NCBI taxonomy): domain Eukaryota; kingdom Fungi; phylum Ascomycota; class Saccharomycetes; order Saccharomycetales; family Saccharomycetaceae; genus Saccharomyces; species Saccharomyces x bayanus. Next base: position 685,979 of record CP080216.1, on the reverse strand, counting down.
TACTTTATTTATGAGCTTTGTCCTTTTTAATTCCAAAGAAAAGAATGAGACTTTATTGGAGGATAGTATAAAGTTTCAACAAGGTATTGCTTTAAATGGAGAAGCTTACCAATAATTTATTCAGCAGTACGTCCAAGAGTGATAAGGAGGGCCACGAGTAAGGACTTAAGCGGCTTCTACGCACAGTAGGTGTTTTGCTATATAGTAAATTGTTTTTATTCGCTATATATAAGTCAGATGGCAGCAATAACTTTATTGACAGATATTTTTTCCAATCCGCAGTATTGGAAGTAGATATTTGTTAAAGTCTTGATAAGGAAGAGTACACCTGAATAAAGGGCTTGTTTCATTGCAAAGAAACATTTATAAAGGGGTATTAATGCTAAGGGGTAATTATTATATATTAATTTCGTAATGGACAAGATAATTTAATTGATTATTTATTAGTTATTACGAGGGCCCAATCAATGGACCAATAGAATTGTTTCGTATGTTATTTTGTTATTATTTCAGTCTACGGTAACAATTGTGGATTTCTGCTTCAAACCTTCCTTTATTAATGTTAACTTTTCTCTAAAATTACTTTCGGGATATCCTGGGATTTCACCATATTTCAACACTTCAACCAAAGGATATGTAGTGCTCTCATGAGATGGAGAGATGTAGGTGACTAATTTCCCTCCATCGGAAATTGCCATTTTGTGATGATCTTTAAAGTTGAATTGGAAAGTACCATCACTTAATTCAAACATGACGAACGGTTTGTACCTTGTGTACCTTCTCAAAAACACGTCATCTTTATGATATTCCTCTCTACCAAAAGTAGAAACACGACTTAAATTAGCCTTCATGTATTTGGCAAAGAAATCGACTACTTCTAAATGTCTGCTTAGCTCGCGTGGTTTTTCACTCAATAAATAGTGGCTTGCTACCCAACCTTCTCTATCATCATAACTAATATACCAGAATTCTTCCGCATCTGCCAATCGGAGAACTGTGGTACCATTATTGAATAAGACGCCAATATCCTCCGTTGATAGCTGATAGGAAAAGCCGTGTTTATTGGAGTAATCAACCCATTTGGTAACTATCATTGGATGTTTGATTTTGGGCAGTCTTGATTTCGGAAGACCTCCCATTTTGTATTGAGCTTCTGCCTCTACAATACCATTTAAGGTAAGGTGGCACTCACTGGCTAGTATTCTTAACGAGATTTCTGATTTAATCACATTAGTCGATGTAGCTATTAACTCTTTTCTCAAAACAGCCTGTTGTGCTCTGCGTATTCTTGCTTCACGGGCCAAATCATTCAATCTTCTTTGAGCTTCTATATCAACAACTTCTTTATATTTTTGTTTGGTCCCGCCAGGGGATAAGGAATGAGGTAAAAATGGTCTAGTTTGTTGATATTCTTCTAATTTGTCAATACTAGATTTAATTGACGATATATAGTCCCTCTTTTGACGTTGGCTTTTATCGCTACTCATGGGTTCCAATAATAGAGATTTTTCCATACAGTCTTTGAAATTAATTAATGATTGCTCCTCTGGAATATTGTCGAAATTCGATGCCTCGGACATAACTGTTGAAGGTATGGATGGTGGGAAAGTTCCTCTAAACCATACGTAATCCATGATTTCTGTCAAGGAGGGTCTTTCTATTGGATCTAAAGATAAAATATCTCTTATTAAAATTTTGCCTTCGTCTGAAATTGGCTTATCTTTGGGGAATGAAAAATCACGACATTTAATTCTTTCATATATAGTGTTGACGTCTCTTGCTTGGAATGGAGGTTTACCGATCAGCAAAGCATAAAGCATAACACCTAAAGACCAGATATCTACTTCAAATGAATGTCCGGAATGTTTCCCCATTAACACTTCTGGAGCAATGTAGTTAGGTGTACCACAAATAGTATATTTACGTTCACTTTCGTTTGCCAATACAGCTGCCAAACCGAAATCACCGATCTTTAAATTGTAATTCGAATCGAAGAAGATATTACCAAGCTTTAAATCTCTATGTATAACTCTTCGTGAATGCATATACTTGATTGCGCCACATATTTGAGTGGTGAAAAATCTAACTTCTGGTTCTGTTAGAACTTTTCTTCTCTTTAATAGTTCCATTAATGATCCGTTGGGGCATATTTCCAATAATATATAAACATTGCTGTCATCTTCAAAACAATCAACGAATTGAACGATATTCGGGTGTGCCATACTTTTATGGATTTGAATCTCTGATAAAAGTTTCTTCCTTGTCTTTTCTGATTTTATTGAAGCTTTAGCAACTGTTTTGGCAGCGAATATTTCACCAGAATCATCTTTGATTTGAAAACAACGAGCAAAGCCACCTTCACCAAGAAAATGACCTCTGTGGTAGTCCTTACCTCTTGTTTTGATTAGTGAAGGTGGGGTTTTGCATAGGGCGGATAACTTCTCTCTCTTCTTTTTTTGTGCTGGTTGGTGGTGGTTGTCATTATTTGGATCTAGCCTCTTTGTTTGCTTTAAGTGATTTTCTTTGCCTGCGAGGTCTGGAGCATTTCCCTTAATTGGGGTGTGAACTAGTTTAGAACGGGTATTCAATTGCTTGTCATTGATAGCTTTTAGAGGACCCAACGACATATTGAATTGACTTGATCTTACTCTGTTGTGTTTTGCCCACGGCTATGATTCAATTTCTTTACGAATAACGAGTGGAAGCGATTACCGATAAAAGAAAGAGGGTATATATATAAAAAGTGCAGAAGAGGTGAAGTTTTTGTGTACAAAAAGATAGTTTTCAGGCTTAACTATTGAAACTTGGCTATGCGGTTTAACTTTTTTGTCTTTTCTTTTTCAAGTTTCCTTAAAAGCTAATGTATTATTATGCCACAAAATTGAAGAAAAAATGTAAAATGGAGAAGAAAAACAGAATACGGATTTTGACACAAAAGCTTATTGTTCTTTGAAACAACCACTTATACTGGATTCACTCTATCGACTACGCTATACGTTATCTATATTGGATCAAGTAGCACAAGAAAGAAGGGTTTGAGTTATGCCTTGTTCAAAGGATATACATTCTAAGATCATCCCAGGTCCTCGAGATATTTATTTGTTCTATATTTTGAAATTCCTTTATTGGGTTTGTTTTGTTTTGACCCTTTTAGGAAAGTCCTTGAAAGCAAGAAAAAAAAATGCCGACCGGGTGATCTATCGTTGGATCGTCGCGCGGGTAATGACTCTAGTTTTAATGATCCTTACACAACTGTTAAAGGTTTACTTAAGCGAGTATTCCGAGGGTACAGCATTTGCCCCAACTTGCATCACCAAACTTTTTCGGATGCTACCGGTAGCACCGGTTCGCAGAAATACTGGGCCTGTGTCAGTAATTAGTAGCTCAGCAAGTAAGCAGTTCTTTTCTAAAAATATAAGAGAGGTATATAAAACACACGCTGATTGGCTATATGAAACCGAATGGTTAAACATAAATCAGAACATTAATAATAAAATATCAGGTATAACTCATCTCCTTATATGTTAATTTCTGCTCAATTAATAGACCTTTATCCCTATCTTCACTAATTACCTGATTTGGTTATCTGTATCATAATGAAAAAAAGTCAATAAATAATAATAATATATTATCACTATTATGTTTATTTTAGAAACATATAAGAACTATTATTTGTCCAAAATCTCCTATTTCAACAGATTGCTTCCTTCAACCCCTTCTCCCGCTTCTCATTCCAGATATTTCTAGCACTTTTATTCAGCTAAAGATTATGAATGGGGCATCTTCATTTTCCGAGATTCGGCTATATGACATGGCTCTTTTTACGGCAGACGCCACCTTGGTACAAAGTATAAAATAGAAGCGCTTTTTCGTGCCACCGCAATATCCGCGGTCTATATAAACCAAGCACTTTGCATTTATTTTAGAAAAGGAATCATATCCTGCGCGAGAAAGAGACAAACAACAAGCAAAGAAACTAACTAATCAAACATGGCACGTTCAAGAGGATCATCTAGACCCATGTCTAGACCAAGAAACACCCAAACCAGATCTGCCTCCACGATGGCGGCCCCAGCTCACCCACAACAGCAACCAAATGCTTATTCACACCCTCCTGCTGCGAGTACTCAGACAAGGCAACCAGGTATGTTTGCACAAATGGCCTCTACTGCCGCAGGTGTTGCCGTTGGTAGTACAATCGGCCACACTCTAGGTGCCGGTATTACGGGGATGTTTTCCGGATCCGGATCCGAGGCTGCTCCTGTTGAGCAACAACAACAAAATATGAGCAACACCTCAGGTCAGACCCAAATGGACCAACAGATGGGAAGAACTTGCGAAATAGATGCAAGAAACTTTACCCGTTGTTTGGATGAAAATAATGGGAACTTTCAGATTTGTGATTTTTACTTGCAGCAACTAAAAGCCTGCCAGGAAGCTGCACGTCAGTATTAAAGCTGGGAGTTCAAACGTATTAGAAAATATTCACAAGTCGTACATTCGCAAAATCTTATTATTCAAGCCAGATTTAAACCTTTTCTCTTTGGAGTTTCAAACAGAATCTGCGTACCTTGTAGGGAGAGGGAAAAGGTGAAAATCTAAAGAAAACAGACCAAAGACTCCGCCATTCATATGGATGTTCGTCTGTTTTATGTATATGTAAATAACTCTATAAACTAAATTATTCGATGTACTGATTTCATAATCTCCTTCTATTACTGCCCGGTGTGGCTGGCTTCTCGGAAAGAAAACCTCAACAGGGCGGGGTAACGTACTGTTTTCGAAGGGTTTGTTTATTTACGTTATTTACGCTCTTCTCAAGATTTATGATTCACATTCTTACTTAGAGCACATACAAATGAAGAGAGCTGAGCTTTCGAGGTGAGAGCTATGTCGTTGTCTTTATTCAGCAAGTTTGTTTTACAAAAGTCGCCAAGCAGATCAACGCTTGAACTAGGAAGATTTGTATCTTTGCCGTATACTTCATTGCTAAAACGGCCCAATGCTCCTAGTTTATATGCACATAGATATGTACATAGTACACAAACGAAGAGCCATTTAACCTTCATATTAAACAATAATGATATGATTTCTTTCCAAAAATTTACAGTAAAAATACTAAAGGAGCAGTGCAAATCAAGGGGGTTGAAATTATCTGGTCGCAAGTCCGACCTATTACAAAGACTTATCACATACGATTCCCGTTCATATATGAAAAAACCCGCAAAACTGCAAAATGAACCCACCAGGAGTCTATTTGCAGACAAACCAATTAAAGTTAATAGTACGCAGCTCAGTGAAAAAATCCCCAAAATAATTGACAAAAAGCATTTTTCTGTGCAGAAAGCATCTAATATCCAATCTCCTTGCGAAGTTCATCAACGTTTTCAGGATGCAGACTTACAATTAAGAGATAGGATATTTTTAATAGGATTTGTTATGGTATCGTGTCTTTGGTGGAACCTCGAAGCTCAGGAATCTAAACCTACCATTGTTCACCAGTAACAGAATACTCACACACTGTAATTACTAGAACTGTATATTCTTTCATAATTTATTTTTCGAAACTAAGTCATTCTTTACTTCGCATCTTCATCAGTCGTCGTTAATCTAGGTCATCTCGTCATTGCCATCGTTTTCGGCTAAAGTAGGCGCTGTTACGAACATGCCAAAAAAAAATTAAAGAAAAAATGCTATGGAATCAGGGTGAAGACCGCTTCTTCTCACGGAGGCTACAAGAGAAGTAGTTGTAAAGGCAGCCAAAAAACAGCAATCAGATTTGAATTCCAAAAAAGCATAATTAAGACGAAAAGTTATGAATAATTACGAAGACGCTGACCCCTGGAATGCCAACTCGAACGCGTGGAAAAAGGATGATGATTCCGTTGCCCCTACCACAGATAGTGATCCTGCATTCGGAAGGATCTCCAGCGAGTTTAACACGTTGAATTTGTCAACACCTCTAGACACAAACGATGAAGATGACGGCTTTTTGCCGGCTAATGATGTACTAGAAGAAAGCATATGGGATGATAATAGTCATGCTCTAAATGGAACCGGTGTAAACCAGGCCTCCACAGTAAGCACTAACGAAAGGGTTGTTAATCAGAATGATCCCGAGCATTTAGATCAGGAAGAAACCGACAATGATTTATTCGATTGGACCAGCAAGATTAGAAAGACGTACAGACCTTTGGATGCCGATATTATTGTCGTTGAAGAGATCCCTGAGAGGGAGGGTTTACTGTTTAAGCACGCGAACTATTTAGTAAAACATTTGGTTACTCTACCAAGTAGCTCGCCTTCTGAAGATCGTACTGTGGTAAGAAGATATTCCGATTTTCTTTGGCTGAGAGAAATTTTGCTAAAAAGATATCCTTTCAGAATGATTCCTGAGCTACCTCCCAAAAGAATTGGATCACAAAACGCTGACCAAATTTTTTTGAAGAAAAGAAGAATAGGGCTGTCAAGATTTATCAATTTGGTAATGAAGCATCCTAAACTAAACAATGATGATTTAGTGTTAACTTTCTTAACCGTGCGCACTGACTTGACGAGTTGGAGGAAGCAAGCAACTTACGACACTTCAAATGAATTCACTGACAAAAAGATATCTTCAGATTTCATGAAAATGTGGAAAAAAGACTTTGCCGAACAATGGAATCATGCTGCATCTTGCATTGATACCTCGATGGAATTATGGTACAGAATCACACTTCTCTTAGAAAGACACGAAAAAAGGACAATGCAAATAGTTCACGAAAGAACCTTTTTTGAGACATTAGTAAATAGCTTTAGCGAAGTAACTCCAAAGCTGTATCCGGTACAGCAAAACAGTACCATATTAGGTATTAATAATAGCTTTGGCATAATCAAAAAACATCTAGAAACCACGAGTGACATCTGCAAACAAGAAATAGAAGAAGCATCAGGGACGTTGTCCCCCAAATTTAGGATTTTTACTGACATATTACTTTCTTTGAGAAGTTTGTTTGAAAGATACAAAATTATGGCCGCAAATAACGTAGTTCAATTGCAAAGACATGTTGAGTTGAACAAAGAGAAGTTAGAATCAATGAAAGGAAAGCCAGATCTTAGCGGAGCAGAATATGATAGAGTAAAAAAAATTATACAGAAAGACAGAAGAAGCATAGTAGAGCAATCTAATAGGGCTTGGCTTATTAGGCAGTGCATTTTGGAGGAATTTACGATCTTCCAAGAAACCCAATTTTTAATAACACGTGCCTTTCAAGACTGGGCGAAATTGAATTCCAACTATGCCGGTCTTAAACTCAATGAGTGGGAAAAGTTAGTTAAAAACACTTTGGATATGCCTATCGCTCGTGAGTAAGTCAATCCTGCGGAATGACCTGCGGTTGACTTATTATTGATATTTTCCTTTGACCATCCACTCAAACGATAGACGAGTGGTCTCAAGGGAGTTCGAATTGATGTGGTACATTTATAAAAACCGATAAGTAGATAAAGTAGATTTATGTACCCGATGAAGCCGAATGGTCTTGTCAAAGCCATCCAAATATACGCGTAATATTATTAATTTTCGTTACCGCTTAATCAATATACTCCAACATTGACGATAACAAATTTCAGTATATTGGTGTTTACTTTTCCCATGAATATAGTGCTCGCGCAAACATAATTTTAGGGCGAATAAGTCTTGAATTGAAGAGCTTTCGCCCTTGGTCCAAGCACATCTTCAATAAAAAAACATACTTATTGTTGGGTCCTGGTTCAAAGATAAACAGGCCCCTCGAAAATCGACTGACTTGATAGCCATATTACATGCATAATTGACTATGCCGTTAATTCTGTTGATATCAATTCTTGGCTGATGCTTTTGTCGTCACAAATGATCTTGGGCTGAAAAGTGGATGAACTATGCTTTAATAAACGGAAGGTAATCTGTATACATATAACAGCTGAAATGAAAGGCTTTCTGGTCAGAATACTCCATAGCATTACTCACTATAGGGATTAACGGGAAGCTTTCATCTGTTCCGCAGCACGCATACATTTACTTATTCGATTCATTAAGTAATGGCTAATTCGCCGAAAAGACCATCTGATGGCACTGGAGAACCAGCATCGAACAAACCTAAATATCATCACTCTGTTCCAGAGACAAAACCAGCATTTAATTTATCTCCAGGTAAAGCTAGTAATTTACCGAATAGCTCCCCATCACCTACTCGAACAAAGCCATCTACAGATACATCTGCCCCGCGCAATAACTTAATGGGCAGAGTGGACGATTCATCACTTCCAAAAAATACTCCACCTACCACTAACTTGAAAATGGAAAGTAATACAGATACGAAAAATATGTCATCAAGCCCTGTTGGTTTAGCTCTACCAAAGAAAGATGAAAAGAAGAAAAAACAAAGCTACGGGCAAAGCAGACTCCAAGGACAGTACTGGCAAAGCATCTGCTGTCTCAGGGCAGAGTGCTCAGCAACATTCAGATCCAAATAAAATGCAAGATGTTCTTTTTTCTGCAGGTGTAGACATCAGAGAGGAAGAAGCTCTTCTAAATTCATCTATCAGCGCTTCTAAATCTCAAGTACAAATAAATAATGTAAGGGTTCCTAAACACTTACCATTTCTCCATCCCGAACAAGTTTCCAAATACATGAGGAAAGTTGGAAAAGAACAGAACTTTAACTTAACTTTTACAAAAAATCCAGAAATTCTGAACATGATGTCAAGCGCGTGCGAAAACTATATGAAAGATATTCTAACAAACGCCATTGTGATCTCCCGACATAGAAGAAAAGCCGTGAAGATAAATTCTGGTAGGAGAAGTGAGGTTTCTACGGCTCTGAGAGCGATTGCACTAGTTCAAAAGAAAGAAGAAGAAAGGCGTGTAAAGAAAAGAATTGCTTTGGGCCTCGAAAAGGAAGATTATGAGAATAAGATTGACTCAGAAGAAACTTTACACAGAGCGTCAAATGTCACAGCCGGGCTAAGAGCCGGGAGTAAAAAGCAATATGGCTGGTTAACTTCGTCAGTGAATAAACCGACATCTCTAGGAGCTAAATCATCAGGTAAAGTGGCCTCTGACATTGCTGCTAGAGGGGAAAGCGGGTTGAAGGTTAGGGAAGCTAGAGAAGAGCCTGGAATTGTAATGAGGGACTTATTGTTTGCTCTGGAAAACAGGAAAAATGGTGTCCAGACCATCATCTCAAAAGGTTATGCTAAAATTAGGGACTAAGTGTCCATCTTTAATATTATTTATAATAGTTGAGGATATAGTTAGTGCTTCTAAATAAACTTTTGATGTAAAAATGGTATTACCGAAAGGGAAAAGTTGGAGTAAAGAAGGCGCTAGTCTGACTAATGAACACGCATTATGAACTATCACTCAATCCTATTTTTCGTACTAGTACAATACGAGGAAAGCTCATATTTAACTTCAAGGTTTTAGCAAAAAACCAGCGTGCGATTACTAGGGGAAAAAGTTTTCATATTAATACACATTTACATACACGTAATTCGTCGTTTTTCTTTCTAATGTAAAGAAACTAATATAATGCCATTTCGAAGAGAGAGTTTTAAATCAATCCAAATACGGCTGTAATAGCGCCCAACAAACTCATTAGAGTATTAGTGTTTGCGTAAGAAATAGCGGCACCATTTGCTTTGCTTGCTGTTGAGGAAGAAGAGGAAGCTACGGAGGAGGAAGAGGAGGAGGATGAAGAGTTTGAGCTCGAGCTGGTATTTGATGAGCTTGTTGAATTCGAAGAGCTGACAGATGTTGAGTTCGATGTGGTGTTCGTGGAACTTGAGGAGCCTAAAAGAGCAGTTATAGGAATACCATCAGTAGCTTCAGAGATCGCAGATGCAATTGCACCGCTTTGATAGGTACTGTTCCCGGATAATTCAGCATTAGCTGATGTGCTTAGTTTACCATCCCAACAGTAGTCGGCGAAACACTTAGTACATTCAGATGGCAGGGTAGCATTTAGACTTTCTTGCTTACGTCTCATGATAGCGCAACCGATACAGCCTAAGAACTCGGAGTCATCGGTAAAGTTGCCCATAGTAGCAGCTTCAAACCCATTTCTGATCATTCCGAGACGCTCAGTGATGTTGTAGTTCATTTTCAAAGTACTCGTGTTACCATTGAACGAATGTTTTGAGTTTGGGATATAGACGACCAAAGGTGGCACGTACTCTAGGTCTGTTAAATTTGATGCGTCACAACCAAAGAAAGTTGGCTTTTCAGTTAGACCCAAGTTAACAAAAGTATTCACATCTGGAACGTATGGGAAAGCCATTCCCTTACCTTGTTTAGAAAATTGACGCTCATAGGTGTAAGTCATACAGACACCACTTGGCCAATTCTCATCGGTATTGTCTGAGATATCTAAAGCAAAGACCACATCCAAATCACGTTCCTCCTTGATTAGTGGAACCAATGGCAAATTTTGACCATCTTCTCCACCGTCAACTAAAAACAAGTCATCGGCATCGACAATACTAGAAGTGTAATTACGGTCAACAAACGTAGTGTCCTTGAATGGATTTGGTGCGTAAATAGCAATATCATCGTCACTTTGAGATAAATTGTTAACGTACTTGTTAGCAAAATTGTTGATTATCGTATAGTATGTTGAAGTAGAAGCTTCCAGGGAAAATTCGTTAAACAAACTGGCGGAAGTAGCAATAACGAACCCAGCATTATCGTAGCCGGAAACACATTGATCCTTGTTAACTGGCTTACCATTAGAAACTTCGGTACCTAGGTACTTGACATCGGTAAACGCATTCAAAGAAGGATCCCAAGAACCCATTTCAAATGGAGTAAATTCGAAAAGAGTGGCATTCAAGTTTATCACGGTAGTGCCTGGGTATCTACCATCTGCAACTGTGATTGGTAAAGGCATTTCACCGTTCTTGAACACATCAACATCCCTCAAAGAAGACCAAGTCAAGGCAGAACCAGAATTTGGTAAGCTTGGGAAGAAGTTGTAAGAAAGAGCACGGCCCCACAAATCTGACAATGAGATGTTGAACCCGGCATTAGACTTGGCCTGCACTTCTTGCACAATGGATTCCCACCTTTCGATGGTGTAGCTTATGTTAGTGCCACCTGGATTCACGATTGATTTAGTGATATTCCAGATAGAATCGCTTTCGCTCATATGGTCTACAATTTCTTGCACAGAGGTCCAGTTATTCCAGGCCAAAGTACCCGTTAACCAGTTCCCACCCGACAGGCCTGACAGGTAGGTGGCACTTTGTAGTAACCCGCCAAGACCATGGTCATTGGCACCGTCAGTACGGTTGTCCATAGCAGCAATCATACCGGCACCACCTAACATGGCACGGTAACCACCACCGGAACATGCAATACCAATCTTGGGTACGTTGGAGGAATTACTACCGAAAAGAGTGGAGAGCAACGAACTGTCGCTGAAGTTGGAAGTAGCTCTATCCAAGAAAGAATGTAAGGCCTCCTTGGTGTAGGCGTCTCTTTTCTTCAACCATTCAGTTTCATCAGTGGACAAACCAGAGGCATTTCTAACTAAAGAAGCACCATCATCAGGGCAAGAAATATTTGATGGAGCGTAACCACCACCTATGCTTGATGACGAATCTGCAGCGAGAGAGAGTCCAGAAACTAGCGAAGTAGCCAGTAATATATTCTGTAAATGCATCACGGGAATAGGTGCTGCTCTGTCGATGAGTATAAATCCACTTGTTTATATTATAAATAATAGATAAAAAAGGAGGCCTACCAAGAAAGAGCAAAAACCAAGAGCATTTTCAATGGTCTCTGAGATTGGACAATGCTGCCCATATATAAGGTGGATTTTGCTACTCCAAAGCACGTCAAAATATCAGAGTCCCCGGCTCATTGTTCTTTGTCCTTTTTACCTTTTTTGTTCTTCTTTTTTTTTTTTCACTTTCTTTTGTTGGTAAATAATGCCAAGATGAGGCAGCGCACGAAAGAAACGACCGCAGGTTGAAAACTGTTGGAAAAGGCAACGCGTCCCTATTTAGGTGCTTTCTCGACGTATACGAGCCGAATAAAACCTTAATTCCCGGTTGGGGCAGGCCAGATGCATTGGGCGCCACCGCAGATACAATGGGTGGCACCGCCGTTGACGGCAGATGCGTCGTCCCCTACGCAGTCGCGGAAATCATCCATTGTGTCCTTTTTCGTACAACAGCAATTGGGGTATTTTTGCTTCTCACTCCAAGATAAGAAAAAAACCAGAAAAAAAAATAACTGGTTTCCAAACAATTGGGAAGAAGCCGCGGAACTGGTCGAAGTCGTAGTTTTCTTAAGGACCGGTGTACTACTGTGGTTGGCATGTGGGGGAACCTGCAACTTTACAATGCAAACATATGTAGCGTATTTGCAGAGCGTTACGTTTATGCATTGCATTGCACCTTGAAAAATTTGTAGGCTTGTTCGAAGAAAACACTGCTTTAGATTATATATGTATATATGAAAGAAAAGCGTAAGCCATGCATGCCATTTAAAGGTTTATCCTCAAAGTCTATTTAAAAGGTCTGTAAAAAAGAAAAAATGAAGGCAGAATGCATTTTAGAGTTTCGCAAGCTGCCTCATTAGTATTTTTTTTTTCTCACTCTCATTTCATTGCAAGAAAAGAAGCAGGATTAAAGGGATACGTCTAAATTAGGCCAAAGACAGCGCTAATGACACTCAGCACACCAACAAATGTATTGGCGTTCAAGCCCGCTAAGGCATTACCTGCGTTTTTCTTGTTAGTAGAGGAAGATCCAGTGGACGCAGAGGACGCAGAGGCTGCAGCGGCTGAGGCAGAAAGGGAGGCGGAAGAAGAAAAGTCACTGTTGCCTAGACCTGAGACAGACTTATTGTCAATCGTACCGTTCCAACAGTAGTTGGAGAAACACTTGGTACATTCGGATGGCAAGGTGGCGTTCAAGCTTTGCTGTTTACGTCTGATGATGGCGCAACCAACACAACCTAAGAAACCAGAGTCACTTGTCAGGTTGCCCATCGTGGCGGCCTCAAACCCGTTTCTGATCATGCCAACACGTTCTGAATCGGAGTAAGACATCTTGAAAGTGCTTTGATTACCGTTGAACGAATGTTTGGAGTTTGGAATGTAAACAATCAAAGGTGGGATGTAATCCAAATCGGTCAAGTTTGTTGCGTCACAACCAAAGAAGGTTGGTTTTTTGTTCAACCCCAAGTTGACAAATGTGTTTGCATCTGGAACATATGGGAAGGACAAATTTAAACCTTGGCTGACAAATTGACGTTGGTAAGTGTTAACCAAAGAGGCACCATCTGGCCAATAGTCGTTTGTGTCAGCAGAATTGTCTAGGGCAAAAATGACATCGAGTTCACGTTCCTTTTGCAACAATGGCACTAATGGGATGTTTTGGTTATCTTCACCACCATCAACCAAGAATAGATCATCAGAGTCGATAATGCTGGAAGTGGAGTTTTTTGGATGAAATTTGCTCCCTTGAATGGATTTGGGGCGTAAATGGCAATGTCATCACTAGCTTCGGATATATCTGTTAAGAACTCAGTGGCCAATTCAGCGATGAACGATGGTAAACCGGTAGAATTCAACCGTAGCAAAAATTGGTTGAACAAAGTAGATGAAGTGGCTGTCAGGAAACCGGTGTTGTCGAACCCGGCAATACACTTACCCTTGTTGACTGGCTTACCGTTGGTAACGTTGGTACCGAGATACTTGACATCGGTGAAAGCGTTCAAAGTGGGGTCCCAAGAACCCATTTCGAATGGATTGAACTCGAAAAGAGTGGCATTCAAGTTTACCACCGTAGTACCCGGGTATCTACCGTCTGCGACCGTGATGGGGAAGGGCATTTCCGCGTTCTTGAAAACGTCAACATCTCTCAAAGTAGACCATGTGTATCCTTGGCCACCGCGGTACAAGCTTGGCCAGAAGTTGTAGGCCAGAGCACGGCCCCATACATCAGCCAAAGAAATGTTGAAACCGGCGTCTTGCTTTGCTTGAACATCATCGGAGATATCGTCCCATCTGCTCCCAGTCTTGAAGATGTTGATACCGCCTGGAGTAAGAATGGAATGAGTGATGTCCCAGATTGAGTTGGATACAGTTGTGTTGTCCAGGATGTCTTGCACAGAGGTCCAGTTGTTCCAGGCCAGAGTGCTTGTCAACCAGTTACCCCCTGATAGACCCGCCAGGTAAGTGGCACCTTGTAGTAACCCGCCAAGACCGTGCTCGTTGGCACCGACAGTACGGTTGTCCATGGCAGCAATCATCCCGGCACCAGACAACATGGCACGGTAACCACCACCGGAACAGGCGACACCAACCTTGGGCATGTTGGAAGAATTACTACCGAAAAGAGTGGAGAGCAACGAACTGTCGCTGAAGTTGGAAGTGGCTCTGTCCAAGAAGGAATGTAAGGCCTCCTTGGTGTAGGCGTCTCTTTTCTTCAGCCATTCGGTTTCGTTTGTCGATAACCCAGAGGCTTCTCTCACTAGATTGATGTCGTCATCACAGGTTACATTTGCCGGAACGTAACTATTACTTGGTGACCACGCGTCAACGTTTTCAGTCAATGCAGTCAAAACTGTAGCAGACGCTAACAGATTTTGCAACTTCATTGTTATGTTTGTTATCCTTCTTTTTTTTTTTTTTCCCTTCTAACGACGGTGTTTTGGTGTCTTACTAACTTATATCGATGGAAAGAAAAACTAAAACTAAAGAAAATGGACGACTAATTAGCTAATTGTTACTTTAAACTCGATCGATACGTTGGAAAAGAATTACCTCCAGCAAAAAACTCTACAGCTGTTTGACGGCGTTGGGAGTGTTTTTTATATACAAGACAGAAAGGGTTCATCCACCTAGGCAGCCAAAAAAAAGTAATGTAAGTAAGTAAGTAATCCTGAAGTAAAAATAGGAGATGTAACTAAGCATTGTTTACGTGAAAGAAAAAGTGCGCGAATAAGACGGGGCAGGGCAAGCCTGCTGTCGCGGCATAAGGCTATTTCCCGAAGTAGACAAGGGTGTGGGAAGCCTAACAGGGGCAGAGCCCGGATCGAAGACGGAGTTTTTGTAGGTCTGCTTACGGCTGCTTACGGCAGACCTTCAAGAAACACCCATACGTTCACTGTGCGGCCCCTCTCAGACCTATCGAGACTGCTGTCCGAGAAAGGGCAGGACCTGTTCAAACTGCCCTTTCTCGGGTTCGGGGCGGAGGGGGCTGACGGCGGGCGGTTCCGAGCCAGGAAAGTGGGCCAGAACCCTTTTAGTGACATGCTTGCAGGCGATTTTCACTGCTGTAGGCGGAGGACGGCTTCCAGATGGGCAGGACCGTTCTGTTTAGGCTTTACCAGCGGCGAAACAGACAGCCACCCCCATGCTTCCACCCGGCAGATAGTAGCCGCCGAAGAAACTGGCGCGGACCCTCGGAGGATGGCCTGATTCGAGAAGATAGTCTCCTGGCACCACCAGGAACCGCATGTCCAGACATGGATGGAAATTGATATGGTAGAGAAGATAGTTTGAAGGACAGGCAGGCAGGCAGGCAGGCTTGGACCATTCGTAAACGCCTCGTACGCATGAAAACCGGTCGCCGCGCGAGCACTGTCGACAGGGTCCTGCGACAAAACTATAGTGGGATATGGTGCGTGGGTCAAGCCACGCACCATGGGCCCGTTACGGTATTTTAACTTCCTTTTGCCGCTCACCGGTAATACGGAAATTGGTGGTGGTGAGGTACCTGAAATTCAAGGGACATTTTCTTTGTCCTAGTTTTGCTGAGTTTTTTTTTTGCTCAGCGCAGAATTTAGCAGGCTTTGTTTTATTGCTCGTCACCAGGCTATATTTTCTTGACACATTTTTTTTTCTTCCTTACTTTTTTTTTTATATTGCAAAGTCATGCCGAAGCAGGAGTGTTTCCCGGCTTGTCGAAGATGTATATATGCGCATGTCTTCTTCGGTCGATCTGCGTCTGTCCGCCGTCAAGTAGGTGTGCTTTGAGTGTGAAGTGGCAAAGGTAGCAAAGCGTGAATTGGAGGACACTCTCTGCCGTGCTTCTTCTCGTTGATGACTAAAAAGGGCCCTTTCTCTTGCGAGCCGTTCGGCAGCCGGGCGCCACAGTGGAGTTGCTAACACCGAAATATGCATCTGTGGAAAAACATCGAAATATAAAAGAACAGAGAGTGTAAAGGCTAAGCTGGAAATTTGGAAAAAGAAAAAAAAACGCAATAAGAGTGCGCTATAAACAGGAGAATATGGTGAAAGTATACGTTCACGATAACAAGAGCGGCATAGATTACCGCGAATCCCACAATTCCGGCACAGAGCTTTCCCTGGATGAGCTAGCCCAATTGGGAGTGATCTATAAGTATTGTGCGACTGAAGCCGAAGTGGATGAAATTGCCAAAGAGAGGCAATACAAAAACAGAGACGTGGTCGATATTCACCAGGGCTCCTTCAAGAACGAAACGGATTTCAACGAAAAACTAGCCATGTTTTACAAAGAGCATTTGCACGAAGATGAAGAAATCAGATACTGTCTGGAAGGCACCGGCTATTTCGACGTCAGAGACGCCTCCACACCTGAAAACTGGGTTAGGTGCCGCGTGGAGCCAGGGGATCTACTAATTCTTCCGCCGGGTATCTATCATCGTTTCACCTTGACAAGTAGCAATCACATCAAGGCTTTGAGACTGTTCAAAGACGAACCCAAATGGCAAGCGATTAACAGATCTACCCAGGCTGACTCTTTGCCCGTTCGCAAGGACTATTTATCCCAGATCAATCAGTACTAAGTACCAAATAATAATAATAATATATAGCATTTTAATACTTTAATAACTTTAGAGGCGCAGGGACACATCCCCGTCAGGAATGATCTTCCTGAGTCTGTGAAAGGGAAAAGAAAAAAACACCAGAATTGGAAAAAGAAACACCGAAAGTTGAACTATTTTCGTATTATTTATATATTTTGATGGTGGAGAAATAATTTGGATATTGACCTTTTTTTGTTTGCCTGCGTACTTCTATGGAGCATATTGAATAATATAGACTATAGTCGTAGCAGCAAAAGCAACCTTCCCCCTCCCCCCACCAAACCACATAAACAATAACAATTTGCAAGCCAAAAACGATACGACATTTATTATTTGATTTGGTTTCATCGCCCAACTTTTTTTATACAAGACTATACGCATACACTCGCATTCCTTTTTTTTATAGAAAACAAACGTAAAAAAAAAAAAACATATACGTTTACAGATAAAGCTGGAGAATGTCAGCAACAACAGGTACGTTAAGTGCTACTTTAGCAAAGGACGTCGCAGTTGCCACTGCTACTAAAGTTTCGTCTGACGTGGGTGATACTTTGTATTCATACCTACCCAAAGTTGATCAGTTTTATATTCCAGAATGGCTTACGATGCAGTTTATTGCCAATAACCTCATTAGTTTTACCCCTCTATTCTCCTATGGTACCACAATTATCAGCATTGAGAAATGTAAGACCGCTTTGGGATTCTCCATAGATATTTGTGCCACAATGTTGATTGCCAGTATCTTAAGGATATCTTACTATTTGATTACACCATACGAAATCACGTTGCTGAGACAATCATTAGTGATGATTTTCATTCAATTAATCCTATTGAAAACAAGTTTAAAATATAGACCCGACGAATACAAATATCAAAATTTGACCGATGTTGAACCATTGTCGCATTTGATTCATGACATATGGTTCGAGTTTTTCAGTTGCATTAACAGACCGAAATTTTTAAGTGAAGATTGGAAGAACCTGATCAAGTCACTATCATTCACAAACTTGTTGAAATTTACATTTAAAATTTTTTTGGCCTTCTTATACAAAATCCTAAAGTTCTTCGACCCGAATTTTAAAAGAATTGGAGCATTTTGGCAATGGGACAACGATAGGAATTTTTGGAGGTTTTTGGCGCTATTTGCAACCTTACAAATACTAGTCACATTTTGTATCTCGAACATTTTAAACTGGGACTCATTGGATCAAGGTCTTGGCTCCATTATAGGGTCGCTGGGTTTGCTAGTAGAATCTCTTCTCCCTCTACCACAAATTGCCATTCTTTACAAACTAAAATCCGTCCAGGGTTTCAAACTAATCCTATTGGTAAGTTGGCTTTGTGGTGATACCCTAAAGATCACTTACCTAATTTTTGGTGCAAAAAATATTTCCGCATTATTCGTTGTTTTTGCGTTATTCCAGATGTCGTTAGATTTTTACATCGGCGGTCAATACATTTACTATAGATACTACTATCCGAAACTAAGACATATCCACCATCCCAATAACAGCAATCCACCATCAGATGAAGAGGGTGAAAGCGAAATGTACGAATTGGACCTTTTCAATACTTTACAAAAAGATGTCGAAAAGGCCTTGAAACACGATAGTCATGATACATCAGATTCACCTCAATATGATCAAGTAGGTAAATCTCAGCCACATACGGTTACAGTATAAAACTTTGTTGGGTAGGCAAAACAAAAAAAAAGTTAATAGAGGGTTTTTTTACGTTTTAAATATATGCATCCATAATTCAATATATATATATATGCATGCATGTCCACATACAACATGCCCATCATTACGGTTTTATACCTTGTTCTTCCTGTTTTTGAAAAGAAAACATAACGGGCGTTTAAAAAGGAAAGCGCATGGATAGCGTAAATACAATGAGTTCAAACAGCCCCACTAATATCGTTCAATACAAGCTGCGGAAATGGAGAATGAATCTATCAACAATCAAAAATTCCTATAGTAATCTTAGTCGCTGGTTCAACGTTCAGGGTGAGCTCAATGTGATTATGCTAAAGCTTCAAAAGCTTTTTCTCATTAATACTCGCACATTCTTCACAGACTATTTATAATTTCTATTTTCGTATTCAGGACTGCGACGCCAGAATTTCTATTTTTCTGCTCAACTTTGGACCCTTACGCAGTTATATTGAGAAGACAACTTGGTGAGGCTTTCCATGAGCATAATCATGTGTGAGAACTTATTTTAATATATTTATTATTTCAAGCAACCTCTGTAAAAAAAATCATTTTTTTTTCTTTCCGGGAAACAGCTCCAACGTATTGAAACGTAAATTTTTATGTGTAAAAGAGTGTACATAAAATAAACAAAAGACCATGTCTCGAAATATCGAGTACACAGCCAACATCCCCAGAAACTTCAGCAGCGAATCGAACTCCGCTTTATTTCAAATATCATAAAACTAAAGAATATCCTTGTTACCTCTTCCGAACGTAACACAATACTCCTTCAACCAGCCTAAAACAGAATAAAAGGGCTATATCGTGATGACGTGAAAAAGAAATCTGGTTTTCTTTTGAGCAGAGGCGGAGAAACCCTTTTCCCCATTCAAATGAGGAAAGGGTTTTGTAATCATAAAAGAATGAACTAAATTATTAGGTGCAAAGATAATTCAGGCACACACATAAGTAGTTTTTGTCAAGTAGTAACAAAAGACTGTAGAAAAAAAAAAAGAAAACAACTGGGGAAGAATTAAAAGAAAAATTTGATTGCTTTTTCTTGTTTCCTTTTTTTCTCCAAGGTCCTCTATACCATTTTTCCAAGTGGCTTTGATTTCCCCATGTTTATTCCTCTACGAGAACGGAAGAAATGGACAAGAGGAACAAGGCAAAATTTTTACGAGCATGACTTCTTCCGAAAAAACAGCCTCCCTTCCCTCTCCTTCTTTAATTTTCTTATCTCACCGGTAAAACGCCTTTCAGGTACGGCTTCAATTTTGCTTTTACGTTTCTTTTTCCCCTCACGGCTTGACATTCGAAAAAATTGTAGTCTCTATAAATCCGGAGAATGGTGGGGGTTTTTGCGGAGCAAATAATCCGAAACCCTTTCCCTGCGCATTTTCTGTGCGCGTAAGAGGACTAATCCTCCTGTTTTTCCACCATTTAAAGTTTTTTCGCAAGCCACGCGTGCCTTTTTATTTTTGCGATGGCGAAGAGGGGTCTCGAAAGAATGAAAAATTAACAGCATGCGGCTTGCCACTAGTAATAGTCCACACAACCGGGGTGGGAAAAGACAACGCAGTTCACTCTCCACGTTTTTAAAAAAATTATCGAATTCCCACTGAAATCGTCAGCGAGCCAGATTAGCAAAAAGTATAAAAAGCGATGACAATTCTCCATTAACCAAGATTTGAGATCATGCTTTCTCTATTCTATTAATATTTAACTCATATGAACAACAAGAATAACATTACAACAGGATTCAAACAAACAACAACAAGATGCCTGAGCTCGCGATCAATCCTATCGAGAGCGGTTCTCAAGAACTTTCAATTCACTCTACTTCAGCAGTAAAAAAGCTAGAAACAGATGACTTCCAATTACAAGCCAAGTCTGAAAACAATATCGCCGAACTTCCACAAAAGCCAATCACCGCTTACTGGACAGTTATCTGTTTATGTCTAATGATTGCATTTGGTGGTTTCGTTTTTGGTTGGGACACTGGTACCATTTCCGGGTTTGTCAACCAAAGTGATTTCAAAAGGAGATTTGGTCAGATGAAGTCAGATGGTACTTACTACCTTTCTGATGTTAGAACTGGTTTGATTGTTAGTATTTTCAATATTGGTTGTGCTGTTGGTGGGTTAACATTGGGACGTCTAGGTGATATTTATGGCCGTAAAATTGGTTTGATGTGCGTTATTTTGGTGTACATTGTTGGTATTGTGATTCAAATTGCTTCCACTGACAAATGGTACCAATACTTCATCGGCAGAATTATCTCCGGTATGGGTGTCGGTGGTATTGCTGTCTTATCTCCAACTTTGATCTCCGAAACTGCTCCAAAGCACATTAGAGGTACTTGTGTTTCCTTTTACCAATTAATGATTACACTGGGTATTTTCTTGGGTTACTGTACCAACTATGGTACCAAAGACTACTCCAACTCAATTCAATGGAGAGTTCCTCTAGGTATGAACTTTGCCTTTGCTATCTTCATGATCGCTGGTATGTTAATGGTTCCAGAATCTCCAAGATTTTTGGTTGAAAAGGGTAGATACGAAGACGCTCAACGTTCTTTGGCTAGGTCTAATAAAGTCACAATTGAAGATCCAAGCATCATCGCTGAAATGGACACTATTAGGGCTAATGTTGAAGTTGAAAGACTAGCTGGTAACGCTTCTTGGGGTGAACTATTTTCTAGTAAGGGTGCCATTTTACCTCGTGTCATTATGGGTATTATGATTCAATCTCTACAACAATTGACCGGTAACAATTATTTCTTCTACTACGGTACCACTATTTTCAACGCTGTTGGAATGAAAGATTCTTTCCAAACTTCCATCGTCTTAGGTATCGTCAACTTTGCCTCTACTTTCGTTGCTTTATACACCGTTGATAAATTCGGCCGTCGTAAGTGTCTACTAGGTGGCTCTGCTTTCATGGCTATCTGTTTTGTTATCTTCTCCACCGTTGGTGTTACAAGCTTGTATCCAGATGGTAAGGACCAACCCTCTTCTAAGGCTGCTGGTAACGTCATGATTATTTTCACCTGTTTATTCATCTTTTTCTTTGCTATCAGTTGGGCTCCAATTGCTTACGTCATTGTTTCTGAATCTTATCCCTTACGTGTCAAGAACCGTGCTATGGCTATTGCTGTCGGTGCTAACTGGATTTGGGGTTTCTTGATTGGGTTTTTCACTCCTTTCATTACGAGTGCTATTAGTTTTTCGTATGGTTACGTTTTCATGGGCTGCTTGGTGTTCTCCTTCTTCTATGTCTTTTTCTTTGTCTGTGAAACTAAAGGTTTGACTTTAGAAGAAGTTAATGAAATGTATGTAGAAGGTGTCAAGCCATGGAAGTCTGGCAACTGGATTTCAAAGGAAAGAAGAGTTCCAGAGGAATAATTAAAACCTGATAATGAATTCAAATTTTTCTCTGCTATCGCGTTTATTTTTCTGAAACGGTAACAGTTATCAAATACTTTAATATATACTTTATATTTTTTCATTTAATGATTATTAATGATAATTTTATCTTTTGCAAGTGGCGGTTCATTATAATTGAAATTTCAAGACCTGAGTAGGTTTTTAAAAGTAACCATCAAAGATCGATCAAGGCTCCATTTAGGCAAAGTTTTTGAGTTTTACGAAGAAGACACTAAAACTTGCAGTATACACATACAAGATTTACCAAAACGAAGTACTTCGCTTCTTTGTGCTTACGAAATGATTTATTGTATTACTTTTGTGTAACTCAGGACCGCTCATTTAGTTTATAAAGCCATTAAAAGCTGACGGATCTGAATTTGTTGGAATAATTAATTTTGGATACACAGTTATTTATATGTGATACAAAACTGAATTAAAGATTAATAGTAGTAACAAATTATAATTACGGATAACCGTATTTTGTAATAGCGATAATAAATTAAAGAGACTTTTAATTGATAGATCAGCTATAAAATGTCATATAAAGAGATAGTTTTTAGCCGGCATCTTATGATCCAATTTTGAGCTGTACCTGTACCATTGAGCTCTATATAACCAACCATTGTGCGTTTCTTGATAAATAAAAAAAAGAGCTGCCAATTTCTAGGTACTAACTATCAACAGATATCACAGACTATACATACACAAAGGTTCAGATAAGCAATAAAACACAAGATTAATAATCCGATATAGTGTAACGGCTATCACATCACGCTTTCACCGTGGAGACCGGGGTTCGACTCCCCGTATCGGAGTATACTTTTTTCGATATTGTTAAAAATCGGGAGGCATCTGCGAACTTTTTTTTTTCACGTCGACATGGTTTTTCCGGTCATGTATGGCCAATAGAACGGATAAGATTTCATTAGAATATACTACTCGAAACACTTTCTAGAAAGATCAGTACTTATAGGGGAAAATTGAAGACCAAGTTCATCGATTGCAAAGTGATAATTGAGCGAAAGTTGACCTGTCGAACGGACTAAAACCACGTGTTGCTACCATTTAATAAATCGAGCCTGCATATCTTCTGTCTCCAATGAGTGAAGCCAAAGAAGAAGCTAGAAACGCCACCGTTAAAGTGACCGTTAAACTTCCAAAAGAGGATAGCCACTCTAACAATACCAAACACGCCAAGAAGGCTTCAATTTCCAAGAACAATGACATATCCTTTGAAATTAGCAGAGAATCTAAAATTCAAACAATTTTGGATGTATTGGCTATGATTCCTAGCTCCAAATACTTAACAAACGTTAGTTTAAGAGCAATTGAAGATGGCTCACAGCTAAGTGAGGAAGTTTCTATAAAGGATATCGTAGGTGAAAAAAGCGACATAAAACTTCAGTTAGTGATGAAGCCATATAGTGCAAGAGAAGCTTTGAAACATGTAATTACAGTTCGCGACTTCATAGGGTTTGCCCAAGAGACCTCAGATGGTTTGTCTGAATTTGCCATTTCCACCGGCTCAAACTTTTCTTCTCTACCGCTAGGTCCAATTAAGGAAGCATCTAAGCAAGAAGAGAAGAAAGATGAAGGAAATCCAGAGGGAAAAAAAAGTACCTTTAAAAATGTTTCTGAAAACGAAAAGCTTGAGTTCAACACAATGGTCCATGAAGTTTTCTCCAGTTTTAAGAGTTCTTCAGTTAACGAACTTCTAACCTCTGAATCCAACATCATCACCCCGTGTGTTAGATCTTTGAGTTTTGCAGCTTATAATCCTGTACCTCCATTTTATAGAACCAAAGGCCATCTATTCTATCTGCAAATTGTCACTTTAGAAGGTGAAAACTTCTATATCACTGCAATTCCATCAGGTTTCTACGTCAATGGATCTAATTCAACAAAATTCGATCCTTCTCCAAAGGAAAATACCGAGGAGAACGTCAACCCATCCTTGGTTCACTACAGTTTGTTTGATTTGATTTCATCTCGTTCAAAAAAATTCGTTTCTCATGTTCAAGCGTTTGAAAAGAGATTATCAACTTTGGATTCCACAAGCTACGTGAGACCAAACAATACGTTTTTACACAAACCGTGGTTCGTTTCTTCTTTACCAGCGAATAGCCCGGATTATCTAAGATTACAAACACCTGCCTTGGACACTACCCCAGAAAGGAACTTTAACGATGAATTCCAAGCTATTAAAGATTTGGCAACATCAACTTTACAGGACCGTATTGAAATGGAAAGATTATTCGCCAAGGTCGTTCACGAATTCTCTGTTACCGCAGCAAAGGGAGCAATGTCGATTTTCTATAGCGACTTCATTGCAATGAACCCAGAATCTCCAATTCAAGATCAAATCTTCTTGAAAGACAACATATTTTATTCCTTTGTTTCTGATGTTAGTGGCAATTTTAAAGGTAAGGGTGGCGATGAAGCTGCTATCGCTGCTTCTAACCAGGATTTGAAGACAATCAATATTTTGAACCGTCTACATATGCATGAAGTTCGTTACCTATTAACAACCGTCGTTGAATTTGCCGGCAGAAGAATCTTAGCTCAAACTCCAGTACCTGGACTATTAGCTACCATGGGTAACAAAATTGTCAAAGACGTCGAAACTGGTGAGGAAGTTACCGAGGATTTTGTCAATGATATCAACGTCAAATACGGCCTTGATGAAGGTTTAGAAAAATTTGTTTATGATGCTGACTTCGAAGCTGTCTTGGAAAAAAAAATTTGTCAAGGCCTTCCATTTGAAAAAGCACAAGGTCGATGACACCGAATTGGTGTTTTCCTCTCAATTAAAGGGTATCGTCGGATTCGACAAGAGACGCTACATTTTGGATTTAGCCAACACATACCCCTTGGATATTAACTTTGCCAGAGAAAATTTTGACGAATTCAAAGCAGATGATGTCAACAACCGTTATCCACACAGACAAACATTGTTACGTCCGGAACTAGTTGAAAAATGGTGGAATGAAAAGATTGAGAAAGAAGGTATTGAATTTGAAAAAGCCTATGATGAAAACAGATTCAGTTACAACCCTGATGCTTACCAAATCGAAGGTGTTGAGGACCCTACCGTTGATGAAATATCAACGTATTTACAAAAGGATGTTATCCCTAGCGTCATTCAGGATTATTTATCCGGTAATTTGAGCACCCCTTACAATGGCGAGCATTTAGCCGACACTTTACATAAAAATGGTGTCAATATTCGTTATTTGGGTAAAATCATTGAACTTTCTCAAAAAGAATTAGAGTCTCAAACTGCCAAATACGAAGAGAACTTGAAAACTGTTGAACAAGACAACAAAGAATATGAAGAATGGGAAAAGTCTTATTTGCAAAAGATTGAAGCCATGATTAAGGAAAGACAGGCAAAGATCAACAAGTTAGTACAGGAAGGTAAGGATGTTCCTAAGGAACTAACTGAAGACCTGAAATTGAACGATGAAGAAATCAAAAAGCCAACTGATGGGAAACCTGTCGTCGTTGCCTATGATGAATTATTGCCATTGATAAAAATCGCCGAATTAGAAATTGTTTCGCGTTCTTTGAAACACGTTTTGAAGGACTTAAGTAAAGATGTCCCAATCGTATTGGTCCCATCTTTAGTTGCTTACGTCTTCAATATGTTGGTCGGTACCAACTACAATGCTAATCCAAAGCCAGAACCTGTCGATGAGTTTTATCCAGTCGATAAGTATTCATTTGCTGAATGGACTCGTTCCGAATTGTTGGAATCTATTTCTAAACAAGCTGCTTTACGATTCCGTCATCATTTACCATCTGGTTGGATTGAAACTTATATGGAAAATCCCTTTGCCTTAATCAGAAGCGTTTCTTACAAATTTGGTGTTCAATTACTGAACAAGGAATACTTTTTCACTAAAGAACAATTGGAAAGCTACAAGCAAAGTTTAGACAAGAAAATTAGAAACAAATACGTTGAACCAGTAGCCACCTTCAGTTTAAACGACCTGACTATCATCCCACGTGTTAAGTTATCAGAGTATACTTCTTCAGTCAGTGAGGAATTTTGGGCTCAAGGTGCCTCAATGATAAACGAAGACAAACAAACTGCTTTGACTTTGCTTGCTCAATCCATTACAGTCTTAGAAGATGTTAATAACATTTTACACCCTACTGTTGCTGAAAAATACTTATCGTTATCTGCCATCTACAATAAGTTAGCACTATACCCAGAAGCCATTGCCTTTTGTCGTAAAGCATGTACCATTTATGAAAGAGTTAGCGGTATCGATTCTTTTGAAATGATGAGAGCTTTAACTAATTTGGCCGTTCTGGAATTTTCTAACGAAAGTCCGTATAACGCTGCTGTTATTTATAACAGGCTCGCTGAGATTCTAAAAGTTTATCAATTACCCAAGATTCATCATCCAGCTCCAACAAGTATTTTCAACCATTTAGAACAACTAGCTCTGGGTGTTCAAGATACTAAATTGGCCATTGAAGTTTTGGGACAACTAAGTTCATATGTTGTTGAACTAGAAGGCAAGGAATCATTAGCATATGGTTATACTGAATCACGCCTGGGAAATTTGTTTGCTGCGTTGAAGGATTTCCATCGTGCTCTAGAACACATCACTGTAACTCAGGGGATCTTTACCAAACAGTTAGGTATGAATCATACACATTCAGCACAATCAAGACAATGGGTCAATGGTTTGAACTCATTGATAGTGGATTTGAAACAAAAAAAACAATTAGCACAGGACCAAACGTCAGCAGCTGGACCAAAGCCTGCTAACACAGCCACTCAGAAGAAAAACAATCGTCAAAAGAAAGATGATGTCAAACCTGAACTAGCCGACAAGTCTGTGGATGAGTTGTTAACATTTATTGAAGGCGACTCTTCTAACTCTGCAAATAACAAAAGCAAGAATAAGAAGAAGCACGGTAAGAAATAGAAACTTCCCTAACATCCCCCTTTTCTTCCACTCCTTAATTATCAATGTTCCTTATATCTATATAGTCAATACTTGTATATACCATGTGTAAGCACTAGATATAAAATAAAAAAAAGACAACCAAGAGTTTGTTTTCTGTCTTAATGATGCTGATTATTTTTACGTTTTTCGTTCGTAAATGCAAAATTATATTTGTGAGTTTCCAAATAGATAAATTAATCAAAGAGTAAACAATTTTTCACAAATCATCATAAATGCAGGTATCAAAATATTATCATTTAGCACACTATTTCCTTCCAATACCCCGCTTAATGTACAAACACAAAGCAATTGTAAAACGGTTAAATGACTGAACACGGTTGCTTTATCAAAGTAAAGTAATACCAAACAAACAATAAAACTTGTTATGGTGAACGCAAGAGTTCCCTCTATAGTCTTTTGGGTACCTCGCCAACGAATTTGACCATATCTTTTACCGATAATAGATGCCAGAGAATCGCCAATTCCCAAACCTATTAATCCCATGGGCGAGTCATTCACCAACAAAGGTATCGATATTCCAAATAATAAATAAAGATAGGATATGATCAGGGGCCCACTATGGTCTCTGGCATCCGCAAACCTTCTAAGTTGTAGTTCAATTAGAGATCCTAGAGGCGGTAGGTTTTGAAACCTTATATATTCAACTGATAAGAAGACTGGTATTGTTCCAGACAATGCAATTTTCACAAAATTTGAATCTATTTGGAATGATGGCACTATAAGTAAGAATATGATGAAGTGCCACACTTTTCGGGAGGTATTTAACGATAGACTGTCCTTTTCGATCAAAATACTTGGTACGGATAGCAGTAGTATAGAGAACCAAGCAAACAAAATCTTTTGACGAGTGGTAGATTCTACGACATACCCTACCAGCCATGATAACGGATCTTGTCCATCTTCTAGATGAATGAATGTCTTTGAAAGAACAGGAAGCCCAACAGCGAACAATATTGACTGCATAAATGGCTTAACGTGTAATATTTTTTTGAGAATATAATTGGTCGAGATTGTAGTCATCAGGGCGAGGATAATGCCCTTCAAAATCCTAAAATGTATGGAATTCGCTTCAGAAACATATAGTATGTTCGTCAATAGGATACTAAAAAGATTAGAGTCAATATTATCCAAACTTTTCAATTGCCCGATATGTTTCAGAATCGACGACAGTAAAGAGTTTATTATAACGCCAATAATTTTTTCTAATCTGTCACCAGTCTCAAAATTGAAATATATGAGGCTGAACTGCGAAAATATCACCAAAAATTGAACGTCCCATTTATAGGAATTCATTACCGAAAGGATCAATATGGTGTTTATCGTTGTAGAGGGTGTATCAAACAATAATGAAATCATGAAAGGCAAATAAAAACTGTAAACGGTGTCGAACTTGGGTATGCTTCTGGAGCCGTGTTGCCAATATTTGATGAAGACCACCCCAATCATTATCAACCCCACCACAAAAGCGTTTACAAAGATTTTTTTATAAGACGTGCCAGTGACATCTGTAGACCACGGCTGAAGCCTTTCAATACCATAATAAAAAGTGCCGAACAGTATAACTATCTGAACAAAATTCGGATAAAACCACTCAAGTTCTCGAGCATCCTCCCTCAGGTCAGCATCATGAGTCCTCATATTGATCTTACGACCCTCCTTGGATGGTATTTGGCTTCCCTTTGTTTTCCGGACTAGATCAGTTGTAATGAAGGAAGCATGAGGTATTATAGCGACCATATGAGCAATAAACAAAAGGTGCAAAGAACAAACAGTTACAGCTTTCGAACTATCTAAATAGCCGGTTAGGATTTGGTTCCCTAAACACTACAAATTCTACTGTTACCGAGATATATGGATTTGCCAATACTTCACCGTGGAAGCTAACAACGTGTATGATATTCTAGGCTGCTTGGGATTATGTTCCTGCACACCCACTCACCTTGAATAGCCCTCAATAATGGGCTTGTGTATTACCCGCACGCCCAAACATTTTTGGGAGTTTTGAAAACTTTTCATTCTCGGCGAAAATTTTCACATATAAATAAGAGACGCAAACATTGTAAATATTGATATTGAATATATAACTCCTTAATTAGAAAAAGTCTTTTTATAACAAGAAGTATCAATACAACAAGGACCAAGTGGTGTGAGAAATATAATGGGCAGAAAGAGAAATTGAATCTTCTCAAGATTCCTTTTACCTCGGTTTTCTTCTCTTTTTTTCTTTATCATGATTAGTTTTTCAGATATGTCTTTTGTCATTATCACAGGCTAATTATTCCCCTGATGACCCAAATAAATTTTTACAAACTAGAGTTTCTGAATCTTTTGTGATTAGACCGTTTATTCTTATTTCTGAGGTTTTTAATTAGCAATAAAGAAAAAAAAGCAAGAGCTGAAAAGAAAAGTTTGGATAGAAATACAGTTGTATTTCTTCAATTTCTCTGTTCTCCTTTTAATTTCCACATGTTTGGTTTTTGTCCCAAAACTCATTTAAAAAATGTTTGTTTATATGATGATTATAACAAAAACAAAGCTGGAATTACTGGCTGAACGAATATATGTTGATAAGTTTTTGCAACTATCCTGACTTAACAAACATTTTTTAAAATAGAGTGAAAAAGGAAATGTGTTTCCATAATTTGGGAAGAATACATAAACGTTAAAAAACAGTGGTTTTTAAGTGCTATTCTTCCATAGATTTTTTCAATCTATTTGGTACAATGGAGATGAGGATCCACAGCACTGGGCACTGAGAAGGAACAAAATGTATCCTATCGAATGAGTGATAATGCTTTAAGTGGGCCTAGAAAACCCACGTTACTGATCCATTGCAAGCTACCTTTTTTGGAGGTTGGCGGAATTTTTTCTTAAATAATGGATTTTTTTCTCATTTTTCCTATGATTTTGTGAATTGGATTTTATGATGAGATATTTATAGATGACGAGTCTGATCTTTCGTGAAGACACAACTATTAATTACCATTCATGCCTTTCTGAAACTATTCACAACGTTTGTTTATTCTTACAGAATTGGAAATAAAAAAAAATCGACAGATAACCTAATTTCATCAGTTGATGTGTCTGTATAGCTTACATGCTACCTTCTATTAGAAAAAAATCCTTCCCTTCAAACAAAAATATTGCAGAAGATGAAACAAATTACTCAAATAGACAAGCATATGTCTGATCTTAATGATTGATAAGAGCAATTAGTGTCTGATGCAATTATACAAAAAGTTTTATTTGAGAGAGATGAGAGATCGCGATGATCAACGAGACACTACAATGGTATTAACTTTATCTCGATTTCAAAAATTGTTTATGATGATTTCCACATTTCACGACGGTCAACTGCGTTTTTCGAATGTTTATCGATTAACTTTGATGATATTTCGCCCGTGACAGGGCGTGGTACTGAGCTTTAATTTATTTTTAGCAAATTTAGAAATCGAGTAAAGTGAACTATTGTAGTCCCTCCAGATTATTTGAACGACTCTAATCTCTTCAATATATTTGAGTTCAAGTATATTCTTTGATATAGAACTTTTTAGTCTTAAGGTTTTAAATATTAAATCGTGATGTGATGACAACTTCTTGAGCTATATATTTTCTTCCGAGATTTTCAATGAAGAAAACATCTCATCAAATGATTTGCACGTCAGTCTGATCACAATCCATCTTGAAACACTTCAAGCTTTTGTCTTTTCCTTCCTCTTAAAACCTATTCAATGTCTACAACACCCAGACATTGCATTTATTGGATTTCGTAGCAAATTTTTTTCAATAGCATCTACCTCATCACTGAAATTTTTCACATCATGTATAGTTTCTTATATGTGTTTCTGATAATACTTCTGTATACAGAGGTCAAGTGCACAGTATCTCAAAGACTCAAGGAACAATGCCTTCTGAAAACTCCGTCTCGATCTATAAGCTGGATCAATTGGAGTATCAATATCACTACTTGACGAACTCATTAGAGAAATTTGAACCAAGATATCCAAAAACTGCAAAACTATACAATTGTATAGGTAGAAAAAACAAGAAAAAAAGTGGACAAGCTATTGGGCTCTTTAGAATTAAAAACTTTAACTGAAGAACTAGGCGAAAGTTACTCAAAACTACTAAATAATAAGATTCATTACTACGAGACGCATCTGTCAAAATGTATAAAAGAGCAAGTCCAAAAACTGTCTCAAAAGACTTCAAGTAGACCGAAAAATTCTGAAAAAAAAAAAGACAGCAACTATAGATTTGGAGAAAATGCTTGATTCAAAGATTTCATTAGATGATTTGGCGCTATACATGACGAGGTTCAAGCTGATTAAAATTTTGAATCAAAGGATCAAACAAAAAAGCAAAAAAACTGAAGATGACACAAATGCTAAAACATGGTTAGATAACAATGACTACACTGATTACATCAACGATAAAACAAGTAAATGGAACCCAAGTCATATTTGGAATGAAGTCATCACAAAACTACCAAGCTGTGAAAAGTCAAATGCATTAATCGGTCAAAACAAAACTATTCAGGATTTAATCGAATCCTTCGATTTGAGTATTTGTTTCATTTTTGGATTTGACGTGAGTGTTATGAAAGCTAAGAAGTATGAAGCAGACGAGAAACCACTCAAATCTACTCCACTGCCTACCGAGATTGAGTATAATGACGATGATGAAAACAATACCAACGATAAGACTTCCTATGTGACTAAGGAAAGAAATAAAAGCAATATGGAAGTGACGTCAGATGACGAAGACCTGTTGGTAAAGCAATACGAGGGCATGCTAGGTAATTCAGATGAAGAAGAAGAAGGTAGTGGATACTTGAATCCTAATATCAATTACGATGAAGTGACAGACGAAGAACCTAGTGGAGAATCATCCGATGAAGAGGGTGATTACGAACAAGATAGCGGTGATGAAGAAAATCAACCGAAGAGGAAGAAGGCCAAGGTACATAACTTGCCTGAACTGATGGCTGGTTATTATAGTGGGGATGATAGTGAAGAAGAAAGCAGTGACAATAATTTGAACGAGAATGATAAAGGGAAGAAAAAGAACGGTAAAACATCCGATGATCGTACGGCTAGAGAACAAATGTCAAACGAGCCAAAGAGGAAAAACAGACGTGGTCAAAGGGCAAGAAGAAAAATCTGGGAGAAAAAATACGGCTCTGAGGCTAAGCATGTGCAAAAAGAATTAGAGAAAGAAATGGAAGAGAGGAAACAAAGACAAATTGATTACGAAGCTAGAGTCGCTAAACGTGAAGCTCAAGCGGAACTATACGCTTCTAGGGAAAAAGAACGCGAACGTGGGCGTACTGAAGTGACCTACAAGAAAGAAAAAGAACCAACTGCCACTGGGGAAGAGCATCCTTCTTGGGTTGCTAAGAGACTAGCCGAAGAAAAGTTACAAAAAGCTAAATTTGAAGGTAAAAAGATTAAATTTGATTGATTCTAATATTTCTCTCGCAGTTATAAGCACCACCATGTATAATAGATTATATATATATATCATACCATTATAGCATTTAATTTATTCAATCGTATTATTGCAGTCTACTTGCCTGTGTTAAAAGAAATTAAACGGGAAAAGTTACGGAAAAAACTTCGACAAAGTGAAGTGCTTATGCATAAATAGTGACTCAAAGATATAAAAGAAAACTAAATGAATTGTTTATAAAACCTGAATATGATAAAAAAGTCTGAATAATAAATATGATTGCTATATAATAAGTGTGTATGAAATGAAGATAAAGGGAGAAAAAGATTAGAGTACTCAGATATCAGCCCTTAAATGACGTAAATACGATTTTCTTTTTGTAAACAAAGAAGTAACTCTGGTTTCTTGATTATTCGAAAACTTCACCAGTAATTGGGTCTCTCTTTTTGAAAGTCAACAATAAGTCATCTTTAGGGAAAATGGTGGCGAAAACCTTGATCTTTTCACTTAATGGAGTTACTTTGTGATGGAAATCGGTGGATAGAGCAAATTTACCCAATAAGGCTGCGAAAGTGATCATGACATAAGTCTGACCTAAACAAACGTGTGAACCACAACCGAAAACCAACCAATTCTTCTTTGCTTCACTAGCCTTTGAGCCTTCTTCCCATCTTTCAGGAATAAAGTCATCTGGATTTTCGTAAACTTCAGGGTCATGTAAAGCAGGGTATAAGGTTGGAATCAACATAGCGCCTTTTGGTGCAGTGTAATTGGAAGAAACTGGGAAATTTTTCTTAACAACGTATGGAACCATTAAGACAGGGGGTCTGTAACGTAGAGTTTCCTTGATGACCATGTTAGTGTATTTCATTTTTTCAATCACGTCCAAAGTCAATTCAGTAGACATATCGTTGTTACGAACAGCCAATTGTTCTTCTCTAATCTTTTCTAAAACATCTGGACGATCAGCTACAATTTGGAACAACCAACAAGCCAAAGAGGAGGAGGCATCTTGAGAGGCAAATAGGAAAGTGAAAACAGCTTCTGAAATTTCTTTGTTGGTGAATTCTCTGTGAAATATTCTGGCATCATCATCGTTACTGTTCTTTGCATCATGCATCAATTTACACCAAGCATCCATAACACAAACTGGTTCACCACCAGCGGCAATATGGTCCTTTGCCATTTGAGCACAGTTTTCAAAAATCTTCATAGCCATGTCAGCGGTTTTCTTACCGTACCATGTCTTACTGAAAGGGATGATAATTGGAAAGTTGACTAATTCTAAAGCTGCTGTGACTAAATAGTAATCATCGGCAATCTTTCTGACTTGATCCTCAGTGATGTAGTTACCACAGAAAGAGTTTAATGATAAGGCGCAAAGAATCTCTCTCATTTCATGGAAAAAGACTTGAGGTTCATAATTCTTCTCCTTTGATAAACGAACAAATTTTTCCATATATTTATCCATGATTACTTCTAATGAAGGTAAGTATTGGGCCAAAGCTTGTTTAGTGAAAAGACCATTCAATGATTTTCTATAGTCAGTGTGGGCCTTACCATCCAAAAAGACCCAGTTACAAGGTCTTAAGATTTTCACAGCAACATCAACAACACATGGTTTAACAAACTTGGAGGATTGTAAGATCTTTCTTGCCAAATCTCTAGTGGATGCGATAACGACGAATTTGTGGAAAATAGAGACACATGAAAGTGGACCAGATGCCCACTTTGCCTTATATTCTTCAAATTTTGGATCCAAGGATTCCAAAAATGGACCAATAATGGGCCAGAACTTGAACTTTGGACCAGCAATGGAGCCCTTTTTAATTTGATATGCTACTTGGTCCCAAACCAAAAGAATACAGATCAAAGTGGCAAAGATTTTCAAATATGACATTGACTTAAGTGCATCCAGGACGTTGAAGGCTTTAGTGACACCGAAGGAGGACCCACCCTTAGCCAATTGGTGTAATGTAGAATTATTAGTGGCCTGATGTATTATGTTTTCAGCGACAGAGCTCATGTTGTTAGGAGGTGTTTGATTTCTATCGTGTAGGAAATAAAGTTTTGTTTATGGTTGCAAGTGTAGACAACAAAAGAATATGAAGGTAAAAGATGAACAAGAATAAGAACTTAGAACAATAGATGATTATCTTATATATAATTTTTTTCTTTTCCAAGACAGTTCTCTGTTTGCGTACATAAACCAATCAATCCCTTTGCCTGAAGACAATAAGGACGATCTTTACAACCGATCGATAAAAAAAACTTTTCAAAACCGAAACAAGAGCTACAATCCAATAGCGATATAAGCACTGGCTGCAATTAAACGCAGGTTTGGTTATGTTTTGTCAGCAGCGATAAAAGATACGAGAGCTAAACGACGAAAATCGTCTCGAGAAGTGCTGACAGCTAGGTTACCCGCGCCGGAAATTACGGAACGAATCCGTGGTCTTTGTACGAGTGTCTCGTTTAGTATACAGGGGTGTGGGCGGCGGTGTGTGGGTGGTGAGGAGCGAGAGTGCTAATTGTTCCTGGGGACGCGTTCCGCGGAACTGAGAGACGGGTTCCGGCTACGTGTAAGAGCATCATAACGAAGAGAAGTGTCCGATGTGTCCATGTTTATAGGTGTGTATCTATATTTCGACTTGAGTCTGATGTCATGCGTATATTTGTACATATATGTAGATGGAAGTGTTCTTGTTGATATGCCATTATTCTATAAAGAACATCACTCTTGTTTCTTTATATCAT
The DNA here is from genome assembly GCA_019431265.1 of Saccharomyces x bayanus. Lineage (NCBI taxonomy): Eukaryota > Fungi > Ascomycota > Saccharomycetes > Saccharomycetales > Saccharomycetaceae > Saccharomyces > Saccharomyces x bayanus. Next base: position 650,833 of record CP080216.1, on the reverse strand, counting down.
TAGTGGTTGTTACCTTTTTGAAAACGCCTTCGGGGTTACCAGCTTGCGATTTGAAAGAGGCTTGTTCCTTGACTGGTTCTATTTCCGTAGGCTCATTTGAATGCGCGATGTCTTGGCTAGTGCTTGTTGTTCCTGTACCTGTGTGTGTTGATGTCAATGCAGAGATCGGCAGTTGGCTCGACCGTGACTCTTTTGTGTTTTCATTATCCGCAACCTTGTCGTTACCGTCAGTTTCCTCTGAACCCTCCGAACGCGATTCCGACTCAGATCCCACTCTCGGAAGAGTAATTCCTGTATGAAGGCTCCCAACGTTTGTTTCAGATGCTTGGTTTGTGCTTGTTGTGTGTGGAGAGAGTGTGAAGACCCTTGAAGCACTAGATGTGTTGCCTAATCTACTCACGGGACTTATCACGGTATTCCGAGGGTATGATAATGGCGAAACTATCCTACTGTCCTGCTGTTTCATCGGCATCGTTGTAGAAAGATTCTGTGCATTGGCCATTGTGAAGACGTCAGTTTGATTCATATTGGGAATTGGATACTGACTCATTGGTCGTTGACCCGCCGCAATTGCAGTTAAAGTTGAAATGGGATTATTGTGTACACTTTTACTATTCAAGTTCATCGAGGAGTAAGCCAATTGGGCAGCAGATGCAGTTGTTGGGGCATTAGCACCCTGATAATTATCAATGGGTTGATAATAGGTTCGCGGGCTAATTGATTTTATACCAGCAGCACTGCTAGTGCTGCTAGTGCTGTCATTGCTAATATTGTTTTGCTTTAGTACACTCTGGATATCCTTGATGAATAAAGGATATAGATAGTCGGCAATTTTCTCTCTTTGTGCTATTGCCAAGGCACGCTCAAACGGTATCCAAACACCCTTTAAATGCATAGAGCCAATTTTCACCACATGCCTAATTTTTTCTGCCTTTAAAATACCGTCTCTTCTACCTCTTGTCATTTTAGTTACGTTAAGTAACTTGGTACCATTAATCATATCGTTATCTGCTCTTCTTACCACCGAAATCCCGTTAGCTTCGACTTGATAGCAAAGCGTCTTTTCATCCTCCCACATAGTTGTCGTTACTCTTGGTCTTATTATATTTGCAGACCCACTATTGCTACCGCTCGGATCGTTGGCGGCGGCTATTACGGGCATTGGATGTCTTATGGTGGTTGTTTGAAAGGAATTCATGGCTTTAGCCATTGGATCATATTGTTGGTCAGTTTTCCCTTGTCTGTTTACAGTCAAATAAGCTTCTTGATCCGTCGTGGTTTTGACGGGTGGTGTTATGGAGTTCCCATCATATAATGGACTTACTTGTTGTTGAGGTAGTAAGCCCATCTGGGGGTGATTGTAATTTACTGTATCCTTTTGAGAAATTACTGGGACTTGGGTAGGCGTCGTTATAGGCCTGGGAGGGATGGGTGAATGTGAGTTTGAGATCGAGGAAGTCTTATGGAATCCAGGAAATTGATATGTGGAAGGTTTTGGATAGTTTGGCATCGGAAGTTGTTGTGTTAGTGATACAGCTCCATTGCTGTTGCGACTGGTACGGTTGGAACTAGGAGATATTGAACCAGTGGAAGTATCTGAAGGAGGTCCGGATTTGTGCGACTTTGAAAATACATTACTGATTTTTGGTGCTTGCGATGGATAAGATTGAGCTTGTAATTGTTGTTGCTGCTGTAACTCAAACGCCGAGTAATTTTTCTCCGTGTCAGAGTTTTGATTTTGAATATTAGTTACAGATGATGCTATGCCGTTAGGATTAGTAGTCCCATCACTATTTGCAGGATAATAATAATACGCTTGAGGGTACGAATAAGCCATTGATTGAGGGGCTTGCATCTGTGGGAAGTAATAGTAGTATGGCACGTTGCTACTGCTGTTACTGTTACTGTTATTGCTGTTGCTATTGCCACCGATGGCAGGACCAGAAGCGTTGGACAAAGCAGCACCACTGACGGCGGAGGAAATAGCTACTGATGTGGACGACGGGTTAGAGCCGTTCGAATCAGAACTATTCCTCTGGCAAGGTTCTTGAACTTGACACATTTGTGGTTGCTGTTGCTGTTGAGATTGCGGTTGCGGTTGTGATTGCTGGTAGTATTGTGGATACGGCCATTGTTCAGGAACTACATATTGGTATGATACAAGCACCAGAGGTTGAACACCCTGGCTGAGATATTGCTGCTGCTGCTGCTGCTGCTGCTGCGGTTGTTGTTGTTGCTGCTGGGCCGACTGGCCGATCGTATGTTCATTATTGTTTATAACCCTCATATTTGATTCTGAAAGCATTCGATTGGGCTGAATATCATTAATGTTGATTTGGTTACTAGTAGGCATGACAAAGGAACCTTACTCGGTATGTGTAAGGATGACTTTGTGTTATGCTTGGTAAAATTATATTCCACACTTTTAAAAACGAAACAAAAAAAAGTTCTTATATCTATGCAATCGCAATTGCGAGATGAGTTTTCTTTGAGTAAAAACAGCCAAAAATGGGTTCGCTTTTGGTCGCAGTGTAGAAAGCAACTAAAAAAAAACTTAAAACTATTATAAGAGGCTTATAAATACACAGGCACACAGCTAATGCAAAAGACAGTGAGGGGGAACTTTAGAAATTATCAAACTAAAATGAAAAAGACGGGTTTTTCTTATGTATCATTAGCTTGCCACTCTCGATAAAATTGTAAAAAGGAACATGAACAACGCGCAAGAACATTTACGTAGATTTTATGTGACGGGACAGAAAAGAATACATCACCAGTGCGTGCATTCATTGTGGGAAGATTCTCTCCTGTGGCGGAGAGGCAAGCAAGACCTAAATGAGATGAGATGATGGATGCTTAACAAACTGCTCTGCCATGGGATACCCAGTACCAGTTCCTTAGTAAGATCGCACTCAAAATGGAATATTCCGTCAGGCCTACGGAAGAGAAAAGCAGCAAAAGAAAGAAAAAACCGGACAACATGCGGGAAAAAACGCAAACTGCGTGAGGAAAAAATTAACTTTAGAGATTACATCAACGGCGAGTAGAGAGACCCTTCAGCAGGTTCTCTACGGCAGTTTCCCTGCAGAATCCACTAATCGGAGGAGACACAAGCCAAGCGCGGACGTACGGTTCGCGCGCAAACTTCTCTGCAGAAAATCGGAATATGAATTTTTTATTTGCCAGCTTCTCTACCACTACGACCATGGGGGTTGTGCGTCGGCTGAAGAGGCGCAAGAAAATTCGAGCCACGGTAGAGGGACAAAAAAAAGAAACAAACAAAGCCGGTTGCAGGAGAAGAGTGCCCAGTTAGGAACAAGCTCTCTTAGGTATCCCTATATGTATTATGCCGCGCTGCTTGTGCAGGTACAGCTGCCTGCACGGTTTTCTGGCGAGGCCCAGATTTACTTTCGGATAAAGAAGGCGGAGCCAAAACGCACAAGTCGGAAACCGGAATTACGCGCTTTGCGCCCTCCGGGCTTTTCGTGCTCGAGCCTACTGGGTGCGTGCGTGTGTACCTGACAAAAATAAACGCAAGGTCTGGGCGCATTAGACCGCTCCCCCGCCACGCAGGCGAAGCTGCTTGTCACAATGCTACAAGAGGAACAACATTCTTTCTCTTTTCGTTGATGCGGGTAAATGGGGCTGCATGCAGGAACGCTAAAGGTAAAAAAAAAAGAAGAAATAGCTGTTACGTTTGAAGACGTCGCTTGGGGTAATAAGGTTGGGTGGGACCAGCGGAAGAACGCTAATCTCCTCTTTTTCAGTTACCGGGCCTGCAAAAGCTAAATTCGGGAAAATTACGGGTATAACGAGATCTCCATCCTTCTATGGCTCTTTCGAAGCCCAACAGAAGATCTTCTTCTGTCTTTTAGTTTCGAATGCTAATGCAGGAGACGAATCATTACAGTGGCTATTTAGTCAGCCGGAGCCACACACACACACACACACACACACACACACACACACACACACACACACACACACACACACACGCAAATGTAACTTGCCAAGCGGCTTGATACTCCTGTCCATTCCTTCCGTTCAACTGTTCTTGCAGTCGCCAATGGGGATTAAGTTTTTTAAAAAAAAAAGAAAATAAGAGAATTTTTGGCTTAGGAAAATGTGCCCTTGCGCAGCAGCGCGTATTTACTATCCGCCGCCATTGTGTCACATAGATGAAGAAAGACAGTCACCAATATTACACGCGTCTTGCGAACGTATTGCCATAGAACAGAGTATACAAGAAGCTAATCATTACTTTTGCTATCTCTAGCTAGATAAGAAATCATTTGATAGGAAATCTGAGCTTTTTTTTTTACTTTTATAATAATTTTGTTTTGTGAACAGCCATTTTTCTTTATTAAATAATAATGGTGTTCCAAAAGATACTTGCTAGCAAATCACATCACAGTCGTCACCATCATAATTCTCTCCACCACCACCATCATCTTAGCCTCAAGTGGCCAAAACGCCGTCATACACTCATTTCAAACGTTACCGGATCCAATGAAACAAAATATCTATCGCCATTTAGAAATAGTACAGATACGGGAAGTAGAAAACGTGATAGATTGAACGTAAAAATAAAGTCGCTGAGAAATAAGATTCATATGCGGTTCCATCCCACACACATAATTGATGACACGGCTACAGTAACCAGTGGTGAAAAGTATGATGCTTACGGAAAAACTAAAAGAGACGAGCTCACCACAATGTCGTTAGAAGAACTTTTCCCCAGGTCTAATCGGTATCGAATCCCTGAGGATAATGAAGAAGAAACGAATAGCGTTATTCACAGGGAATTGGGCAAAAGTGAAAATGAAAATGAAGATGAAAATGATTACCCCAGATGGGGAAACGCGGAACAACGCTACAGTTTTGAAAACGACCAGTTCAATGAGGACGAAATTGTGAACAGAATAAGGTCTGAAATCAGGACTACAAAATTGAACTCCGTAAAAACCAGTAACAGAACACTGGCAAAAGCTACAGAGGCCCAACTAATTGGAAAAAGGGTTCTCCAGCAGTTAAGTTGCCAAAGTAATCAACTAACCAAGATCGAGGATAATTGCGACATTCTTAAAATCCAATCTAATGTGGCTGACAAAAAAATCGACGAACTTGTTCATGAAAATAGAAGTTTGTTTGCATTGACATCACCCAACCCGTTTAGGAAGAAAAGAGAAAGAGAAAAACAAAACCAAATCAACGACTTGAAGATGAAACAGTATCATCTACAGCAGGAAACCGTGAAACGGGCCCAAGAATCTGGGAGAAACTTAGCCGTACGCCTAACTTCTAACTATGAGCGATATGATAAAGAAGAAGAACGACAATATATTCTCAAAAACGCCCAAAAATATCAGTTTGAACCTGATGAAGAAGATAATAGGATGGAAATTGAATTGTACGAAAACTTTGAACAAATAAAAGCAGCGAGTGGCAACTTGAAAGAAATGGCTCAAGCATTTGGCAGGGAGTTTGAAGCACAAAATTCCAGAATGTTTGATATTGAAAACAACGTACAACAGGTGGACGGCGCCTTACAAGCCAAAAGATTTAGATTAGACAGGGTGATAGGAAGAAAAGAGTAAAGTGGCCGTGCAAAGTTGGGAAGAGTGAGCGTATATATACACATTAAATAGACGACTTTTAAGAAGTACATAAATATATGTGTTGGTAGACAAGCAAACAATATGGTGTTGTGTGAGCGATCGTTTTTTTCCACTTTTATTCTTGGTGACAGTTTAAGTTTTTTCTCTTTCCACATGATAATGCATGAAGGCAAGCCGAGTTTCGGAGAGTCCTTTTTTCGCAAACGTTTCGTGTTTGTTTCCCGTCCCATTTGAGATCGCAAACCAGGTAAACTGGCCGGGGTATCACCACTTTGTTAGGTGATGCGATGAAACACATGTCAAACCGATAGTTAATCAAGAGCCGTGCTCTAAAGCTGTTGTTGCGTCTCATAAAACCCTCACGACTGAGGAGCAAAGAGAAATGGTTGAACTTTGAAACTCTGGAAGGAATGCTTGTTTGGCTCCATACCATAACTACCTAGTCAAGAAAGAAAAAAAGTAAACTTTTATCATGCCGTGCCTTTCTAATAACCTTTTGTATACTAACAGGTTACACTCTAGCCCCGGTTTTTTGGGCCCGGAGCCCGCTCGCGTGATGATTATCGTTTTCAGAAACACACAAGCTTTACTAAATGAAAATGCCAAGGCTACGAAAAAACATTCAAATACCGCACAATGGAAGCCGGGTTTTGAATTCTCTGTATCGATCGCATCCACCGGCTCGCTCGTTTATAAAACATACCAAGAGAGGTATGTTTTTTTTTCCTCGACGCTGAAGAAAACGTCGTATACAAAAAGATGGGGATACCGTACAAAACACTCCCAGGAAAAGGGCCGCATGGTTAAGCCATAGGTCACACAACCTCCATGACAAAAAGTAACGCATACCACACCTGTCTCGACTGAGGACGCACTATTACAGTCGGAATATTACGGTCCCTTCGTTCATCCCTTTCACCCATTAGTATTTTAGTTACAGAGCACACTAGAAAATGATATGCATTTCAATGTCCCAGAATACGCTGCTGCTTTAGACACGCATGAAAAAAATTTCCTATATTCCCTCTCAGGGTTCTTTCGAGAGCGTACGTAGTGCTAATTAGACGGTAACTTCCTTTTCTCGGCCGGGTTTTCGCTTTCGCTTTCTGTTTCCTATCTATTTCCAATTTGTTTCCCGGCCCATACATGCTCTACATCCATGAAAATTCTACACGACATGAATGCGTCAGTCTGACGCAAAGCCGCATCGGTGAGGCTGCCCGTATACGAATGGACGTGCATAAGATAAGATATCACGATGCGGTATGTGTATGTACGGACAAGAAGCTAATGTGTGTAGTATTACCGGCTTTTCGCATACCCGTCCGACACGAAAAATAGCCGCCGACAAACGGTCGGATCAGTGCATACAAAAGCCGGAGGCAGCGAAGGACCCTTAATTCTGTGTCACATTAACGCCGGCAATAGCCATTGTTACTCATTAATGTGACACGCTGTGCTAGAAAACTCGGGCAAAACCTGTTTACCCCAATGTTTCGTTCAAAAGGTCCCCCAAAAAAAGGGACAATAAATAAGAAAAGGGTCATTCTCTTTTTCTGTTGGAATCATTCGTTTTATCTTTTTGGGATCGGTGCAACAATATGCAGAGTAAAAAGGGTACCTCTTGGAAAGCACGATGAACGAAGCCAATTGTTCCGTAACCAATGGCAACCCCATTCACAGGCTTAATAATGAGTTAAGGCCAAAACGAAGTAATCTGAGTAGATCTTCCGGATCTCAAAATAACGGATGCTCCACGCGAAGTGCCGCAACAATAGAGTATATTTTTACTAATTCTCAAAGAGGCAACAGTGCCAATAGAATTGATTTCCAAAATGCATCACCAGTCGCTCAGACTCACTATGCCGGCGACGGCGGTGAGAGGAAATTGTTAAGGCCCGAGAACCCATGGTCAAAGGAATTCTCTTGTTCTTACAAGAATAGAAGTATTGATGTCGTAATGTCTGGTGGACCCAAGAATGAAAAACACTCTACTAGCTGCCGCGATAAGCCTTTCACACCGTATCCAAATGAAAGATACCACCCAAACCTTTTATATTCTTACAAAAAAACATATAGCGGACGCTCCTCTGTTTCTAACGGCCATTGGGAGTCTCAATTTGAGCTAATTGAAGATCAGTTAATAAGTGAACTAAAAATAGCAAAAAAAGTAGAGGAAACACCCATTGGTTACGACTATTTGGCCGAATATGAAGAAACAATAGATTTCAAATACTCTTCACTACCCATACCGGAGACATATCAATTTTTGAATAAAAACGATTACTTATGCCAGCCGGACCCTTATAAAATAGGCTGTATACTAATGGAAAACGGTTCAAACCTGAACGAAGTAGTAAAGGCTTTTGAAGCTGCTATTTCGCAAGATCCATTACATGTGAATGCATGGCTAAAGCTAGGCATAGTTAACATTGAAAATGAGAACGAAAGTAATGGCGAGCTCGCTTTGCAAAATTGTTTGAATCTGGATCCGAATAATACATCTGCAATGGAAAGCTTAGCGGTTCACTATACGAACCAACAAAACGAATTAGAAGCAATGAAGTTCTTTCGGAGATGGGTTCTTTCAAAATTCTCTAAGTTTGCAGAACAAAATAATGAATTTATGGATACTACTCCTGGAAAGTCCAATTTGATGCATATTTTGGAGTCTTTGTTGAAGATGCACGTAACGAAAAAAAGACCAACGTAAGATTCATTCGGTATTATCCGTTTTATACTACTCAGATCAAAAAATCCGACAATCTCTGGAGAGCTTGGAATTTCTATTATCTGAAAGACCCAATGATGGAATAATGTGGAATAGATATGGTGCTATATTAGCTAATACCAAGTCATATCACTCTGCAATAAATGCATATAATAAATCTAAACTATTGAGACCGAATTTTACAAGGGCCCGCTACAACTTGGCTATTGCTTTCTTGAGTAATGGTGACTACATCAAAGCAAGCAAAACGTTAATAGAAATTATATTATTACAAAGCAAAGGAACTGAAAATATCAAGACGAAAATGCATAACAAGTTCATGCAAAATCTAAAAAATGCTCTCATTGCTTTGAAGAAATTTGACCTTCTTGATGAATTGATAAATAATTCTCATGAAGCAGAATTATTGTTATCAACCTTGAAAACTATTTACAATAAGATAGATTAGGAAGTCTTTTATTCTTTTGCTGTATAATATGTTCAAAAAAACAAAAACCGAAAAATAGGAATCCGGCCACTTGATGGTAGCACGCCGCAAAGCGCTACTAGAAACAGAACATTATGAGCAGACATTACGCCAAATACCAACTCATATCAATTGGATTCTGTACTGCACCGTTATTCAGTTTTTTCCTTAGCTTCGAAATTACTTGGAAGTAACAAATGGTTACCCGACCAGACCAGAAAATGAATCATTGGGAAACTATTGTATAATAATACACTTGTATATTAGCCAAATTTAGTCAAACTTCGCGACGTGTCTACTGTTAAATTGACAATTCCTTTACGCCACATTGGTAAATTGAAAGGATATGGGTCCATACTAAGAAAAAGTGAGAAGCGAATTGGTAAAATGACGGCTATTGGTAATATAGACGATGCACTTCCAACCAATACAGCCGCAAGTAATGAAAATAGCAAAACTAGGCTAAGAGTCCAAAAAGCTTGCGAGCTTTGCAAAAAGAGAAAGGTCAAGTGTGACGGCAACAAGCCATGCTTAAACTGCTCTAAACACCAGAAAGAATGCCGTTATGATTTCAAAGTGACAAACCGTCGAAGAAGAAGGCGACAAGCTACGTCACCTATACAGAATGTTAATAAAGAATATACCGAGGCCGATGGCGTTTTTTCTAGAGATATATCGGCCAGTGTAAATGTTCCCTCAGATTGCCTATCCTCGTCTGCTGGAAACTCTCCGTATTCCAATTCACATTATTCCAATTTACAATCCACATTACCCTTTATGAGTGTTAGACCAAATCGTACTTCCCACGCCTTCAATTCCGCAGCCAACACAAGTGGAGATAATAATACAAATGCTTTTGTTGAGGATCATATGGCTAAGTTACTATTACAATTGGGTTCGAAGCTGAAAAATACTGCAAATGAATCGTCTAAAGTTAACAAAAACAGTGATAATGATGTGAACACAAACCTGGCGACGATAGAAATGGAAAATAACCAAGTGGGAAATACATCTAACCGCAAATACGATATGCGTAGTTCTTCAGAGACCCTTGATAGCAACAACATCAACTCTGAGAAAGACGAGATGCTCAACTCCCAAATAACAAGCATAGTTAATGGCCATGTTGAATCGCCCTGGCAAACGTTTTCTTTAGATAAGTATAGGTTCCACAGACGCTACCAGAATATATTACCCTATTACCTTGGTGCTTCTATTCTCAAGGATATATCGCCGCAGGCGATTGAATATGCAAACTTAAAGCGCCCAAGAGTCCAAAACTATGGTTGGAACTTATCTGGCGGTCATTATTTGAAATACAAAGAAGAATTTAGAAGGCAAGATAAAGTGATAAGGCATGAATCCAAGTTTTTTAACTTTGATGACCCTGTGCATTTATCTTTAATTCATAAATTATTAACGTATTATTTTAATGAAATCAATCCTGTTTTCAGTATTATTCACGAAGCAACATTTTGGCAACAATACAAGAATAAGTTTTTGCAACAAGGCAAACAAAATAACTCATCCGCGAAGTTATTTACCTCAATGCTTTATCTCATACTGTCCACTACTCTACGGTTTAAAGAGGGCCACCTAGATAACCAAGAAGGAGAAGAAAAGCATAAAGATTCCTCCTTTGACATCACATTCGAAGAGGAATCCGTTTTGAACGGAAAACCATTCATAGAGGAGATGATGTTCGAATATGCTTATTCTATAATTAACACGCTGACCTTTGAATGGGAGTCATTTGAATTGATTCAGTCCTGGCTTCTAATAGCGTTCTATTTCAGGACCTGTTATAGACAAACAGCGTGTTGGAATGCCTTAAGCCAAGCAGTAAACATGTGTAATGGGATGACTCTATATTTGAACAAGTTTCCTGAAATTCATTCCACTTACGACGAATCAAAAGCATGGCATTGTTTTTGGTGTTGTTTTATAATGGATAAATTAATCAGTTTCCAAACGGGCCGGTTCTACCAATTGTCATTACCAGTTAATGAAATGTTCGAACAAATGAATCTAGTTAAGTCAAAAAAATTTCTACAAGATGAAGATGATTGGTTCCATAAAGAAACCTTCCAAATGCTAGACCTATCCATAATAGTAACAAGGTTTTTAAAAAGGGATGCTCAAGATCTGAACTTAAGCGAGACTATACAACTACGGGGTCAACTTGCTCAGTGGTACAATACTTTCATGGCAGATAAGGATATTGACGCGTATGATAAGAATTACCACGGATTCTACCAGCTTCAACCGCTCATGACATACCTGGATATAAGTCTGACTTTTGAAATCAGACAATTGTTCTGTTTAGTAGCTCCTTCCTCTAATGTAAATGGTAAATCCTTAGAATATGCAGTGGACACCCAGTTATTAGTGTCCCACTGCCAAACGGCTGCTGACAATTTGATTAATATCACAAGAAGGAACCTATTCTTTGTTCCCTGGTGGCTAAACCTGTCACAACTCTTCACAGTCAATCTTATTTGTATCATCTATATGCATGCAGGGATCGCCATTACACAAAGTAAAGCTATCATGCAAGGTTGCAATCAAATTTGGCGAACTATAGATAGTTCCAAGCCCAAGAACTCTCCCGCAATGCTCCCTGAATGCTTATGGTGTTTGAAAATGTTGAACCATATGTTCTGTATTCGGTTGAGGGATTCTGCCTTGCAATTAGAATCTTCGCTTGGCACAGATCACGGCGATGACACGCCTAACAAGAACAAATTTGAGCAGTTTAAGAAGGTGGGTGATCACGATGCGGATGATGAAGCTGAGATAGATGAAGGAGGAGAAGAAAACGCAGATGAGAGACAAGAAAATCCGCTCAAAAATAATAGAAAACTACCCCCACTGGCAACAAGATCCCACAATACCACGCACTTAAACGTCCCAATGGGAGTTTCTCCAGCAAGTGGTATACCGAATCCCGTTAAAAATGCCGGGTTGCCTTCTGATGTACTTGATGCCACTAATAGTATTAGAGACTCTCCAGACGTTTTCGATGATGATCTGTTTTCTAACTTGCTATGGTTTGATCAAAATTTTGCCTGAGAAGTGCTCAACCATTTTTATTTTCTTCAAGAGTCCTGAAGTCAACACTTACGACTGTATGTAATTGTACTATCTACAAAACGTTTAAATAATCACATAAACCGCCTCTCATTCCTCGAGGGTATCTATTTCCCAAGCGATCGTGATTTTTTTATTGCATCGCAAGAAAGAAGGCTCAAATTTTCGGGTCACCCACGTCACCACATAAAGATGTCACGCTATGAGATCTTCGAAATGATACACCGCTTCGAAATACCCCAGAGATATAAAATAAAAACGAGAACCTGGGTCGTTAGTTTCCTGAGAGTTATCAATTCGGAGCCCTTGCTTTGCTTCTTCGTTTATTGAGAAAATATTTTTCAATTAGAAAAGACAAGAAAAGAATAACATTAACGGCGGGCATTAGAGAATGAGTTCAACTTTACCGATTAAGAAGACCGTTGTCATAATCGGTGCGGGTATTGCAGGGCTCAAATCTGCATCTACACTGCACCAAAATGGTGTTCAAGATTGTATCGTACTTGAAGCCAGAGATAGAATTGGTGGCAGACTACATACCGTTACGGGCTACCAAGGACGGAAGTATGATATAGGTGCTAGCTGGCACCACGACACATTGACCAATCCTTTATTTTTAGAAGAAGCTCAGCTAACTTCTAAAGATGGGAAGCAGAGGTTCGTTTTCGATGATGATAACCTCATTTATATCGACGAAGAACGTGGAAGAGTTGATCATGATGAAAAACTGCTACTGGAAATCATTGACAATGAAATGAGCAAATTCGCAGAATTGGAATTTCACCAACAATTAGGCGTTCCGGACTGCTCTTTTTTTCAATTAGTGATGAAATATTTAGTGCAAAGACGCCAATTTCTTACTAACGATCAAATTAGGTATTTTCCACAATTATGTCGATATTTGGAATTGTGGCATGGATTAGACTGGAAACTTTTAAGTGCAAAGGACACATATTTCGGTCACCAAGGAAGAAACGCCTTTGCTTTAAATTATGATACTGTGGTTAAACGAATTGGTGAAAGCTTTCCTCAAGAATGGATGAGATTGAACTGTGAAGTCAATTCGATTAAGCGCGAACCTTCAGGAAATGTGACTGTGACCTGTGATAATGGCACCGTATACCGTACTGACTATGTTATTGTCACTGTTCCTCAAAGCGTATTGAACTTATCCATAAAGCCCGACAAAGGCCTTCAAGGGAGAATCGAATTCCAACCTGCCTTGAAACCAGTGATTCAAGAAGCTTTCGAAAAAATTCATTTTGGTGCTCTGGGTAAAGTTGTTTTTGAGTTTGATGAATGTTGTTGGTCGAAGGAAAGTTCCAAAATTGCGACTTTGGCCAACTCTACTGATGATTTTGTAAAAAAAAGTTCGGGATGCCAAAGATTTGGATGACCTGAACTCTATGCTAGAAAAGGACGCCCTCAAAGGGCACCCAAATGTTAGCTGCTGGGATCAACCTTTACTTTTTGTGAATCTGCCAAAAAGTACTGGGGTAGCAAGTTTTATGATGCTGATGCAAGCGCCGCTATCGAATCACATAGAATCTATCAGAGATGATAAAGAGTCCGTGTTTAGATTCTTTCAACCCGTTTTAAACAAGATCATGAAATGTTTAAATTCTGTAGACGTTATTAATGGCATGAATTCAGCTGAAAAGCACATTGATAAACCAACTCTGAAAAATATTATCGTCAGTAATTGGACACGCGAGCCTTACTCCCGTGGTGCTTATTCAGCCTGCTTTCCGGGGGGATGATCCCGTTGATATGGTCGTTGCCATGTCTAATGGCCAAGATTCTCGTATAAGATTTGCAGGTGAACACACTGTTATGGATGGTGCCGGTTGTGCTTATGGTGCCTGGGAAAGTGGTAAGCGAGAGGCAAATCACATCTCTAGTTTGATGCAGTAGAATAATAACTTTTTTAGAGTCACTTGTACTACAACTTTTCTAATGGCTAAAAAAGCACGTGTATATATTTATAAAGTTTTTATAGTAAGTTGTCTTGCACTTTTCCATGATTATGAAAGCAACGCATTATTTCACAAGTGTTTCTTATTTGTACCATTCTATATTAGTTTTGAACACAAAAGATAGGAATATTATCGTATAGCGGTTCAGAGCGTTAGGGTATTTTTCTCCCTATATTTACATATTCATCATGGATTGTTGGCATCGCTTAGATGAGGTGCGTAATTGGAGACGAGTTTTTGGAACCACGCGTGAATATCGAGTAATTCCAATTGAGCGTCTGTCATTAACGGAACTTGCAGTTTCAGAAAATCCCACCAGTATTTTGACGGTACCAATTTTCCTTTGAACTTTATTTGAGTTTTTCTTGTTAACCTTGTATTCAAAATACCATAAAAGAAGAATTTTTCAAACGGAATAATATTTGCAGCGTGGGCAAAACAACCATCGCAAGTGCAATTATCCGGAGGACATATACACTCCTTGTTAGAGCATTTGCAATCATCCAGATAGTCCATCATTTTATCAGTAATTTGAGCCTCACCTATATTGGTCAAAGGAACACCGCTCTGTTCAATATACGAGTTTAGTTCCTCCTCACTTCTATGGATGAGACAGTTGACGCACGGACAGCTTTCGTCGTCACAAGAACATTGCGTACTCAAGAAGACACCCTTATGAGTCAGAACTTCGACTTTTGAAGCCAGGTCACTTGAGTGGGGCGCAGATACCGTTGTTGAGCTCCGCGGAGTGAGTGTTTCCGAACTATCATGTGACGTACCAGTAGTGGTATAGTTTTCTTGTAGAATGTCGTGGAAAGTAGAAGCAGTTTCTAAAGAACTGTACGGAGTAAAAATATCACCAGGCGGTATCTTGTCGCTTGAAGCAAAATTATCAGCTTTGACTTTCTTGCAGCAGTTTGACACGTTTTGTACAGGCTCCTGCTGAACATGACTACTCTCTTTCTTCTCGTTCGAAGAAGACGACGACATGTTAGATACTGGGGAGACTGTTCCCATTGCTGGGGCCCTTGGAGAATGTTTCCTTAGAAACTCCATTTCACTTATATATCTATTACCGTCATCAGTAAATGTGCTTATGTCTTTAGGCTCATGAGCGGTACAACCTTCCTCCATTAGAATATGTAGTTTACCGTTTATCATTCTTGCCTTTCTAACAGCAGAAGCTCGTACAAACAGTATCGGCTGCTGATTCATTCCACTACAACAGTTACCTTCAACCTGCGACCCATTATCATATTCCGCACTCTGGGAAGTCGAGTCCACCAGGATAGCATCCCTTATAGCCATGGGAGACGGCCTTCCTCTCGTTCTTACTTTAATCAACATCCTGTGGGAATGCCTACACGTGGAAGAGCGGTGCCCCCTGATACACGATGCACACGCATACTTGTTTCCATTAAAAACTATCATCTTTGGCAGCGCTTACAGAACTTACAGACTGCTTGATGCAACGCACGGCCCCTCATCGCACTTGGCTCGCCAGAACGTACCAGCAAATTCCCTCGAGATCTTTCTTATAATTCATTTTTCCACCATTACCCGAAAAGCCAGGCTACAGCCTTTTAGGCCAAAAGTTCGAAAAGTGCCAAAACTACACTCTGTCGTTTGATATAAAAGGAGCTTACACTGTAGATATTTACCGCTGAAGTCTGAACTAGAGGACCACACCATGTCTAAAACAGCCCAGAAACGTCTGCTCAAGGAGCTACAGCAGCTAATCAAAGATTCCCCACCGGGCATAGTGGCGGGTCCCAAATCTGAAAATAACATCTTCGTTTGGGACTGTCTCATTCAAGGACCCCCAGACACGCCATACGCCGATGGTGTTTTCAATACCAAATTGGAATTTCCCAAGGACTATCCATTGTCTCCGCCCAAACTAACGTTCACGCCCAGCATACTACACCCAAATATTTACCCAAACGGTGAAGTGTGCATATCCATTCTTCACTCCCCCGGCGATGACCCCAACATGTATGAACTGGCTGAAGAAAGATGGTCTCCTGTGCAGAGTGTGGAAAAGATCTTGCTAAGTGTCATGAGCATGTTGAGTGAGCCCAACATCGAAAGTGGTGCCAACATCGATGCTTGCATTCTATGGAGAGACAATAGGCCCGAATTCGAGAGGCAGGTGAAGCTGTCCATTTTGAAGTCCCTAGGGTTTTGAAATCATATATCACGTCTCGTACCAATCATTTTCACGATTTCTTCCTCGCTCGTCCCTATATACATATAAGCATATCTATCATATAAAAGAAAATAGTTGTCATATAAAGAATCACGTCCGGTTTCATGAAAACCCTTGCTGAAGAAGATAGTAATAAACAGCGACTTCCGTTCTGGATAGTCCTTTCTGTTTCCAATAGTTGAGAGTTTTCCTGGATATTCGTTACGAATCAACAAGGACGTTTTTATTCGTCTCGTAATATGTAGTAACTCATTAAATGAATATCTTTAGTTTATATACACGATCCACGTCTACTTCCCAATACAAAATTTACTGAACACTGAATCCAAGATATCTTCAATGCCAATAGCCTGTCCTGTTATCTTAGCTATTCCGTCAGATGCGTATCTTAGATTTTCTGTGGCCATGACGATATCATTGTCAAAGTTTTTAGAGTTCAAGAACTCTTCCAACCCATAAAATACGTCGTTTCTCAAGATCTCAGTAACTCTTTTAGAAACAACAATTGGACTCGAATCGGCATCCGATTGGGACAGATGTTTGAAGTTTCTTGTTAGGATATCGATTAGCGATTCTATGCCCTCATTAGTCTTGCAAGATACACTCACTATCGGATAACTTACTCCGAATCTAGCTTCCAATTTATTCACAATTTTCACCATTTCATCTTTTGAAACTAGATCGCTCTTATTGACCACGATAACGACTCGTTTGCCTTCAAACTCATGTGATGATAAGTGGTCCGATATATCTTCTGGCAAAAGGTTTGGAAAGTCGGTAGCATCTACAATGAACAAACACAAATCGCTCTGTATACTTTTCTTCCTGGCTCTCTCTATGCCCAGTATTTCGATTTTATCGACACTGTTGGCCCTTATTCCAGCAGTGTCACAGATAATGACCTTGTATCCATTTATGGTGATCATCGCATCGATAGAATCCCTAGTGGTACCGGGGATATCACTGACGATCGATATATCGTCGTTAGTTAAGCTGTTCACTAAAGATGACTTACCAACATTAGGAGCCCCAAGTAGTACTAGTCTCACCCCGCCTTGCAAGATTGAAGATTTTTCGACCTTTTGCATGAAAGAAAGAATTTCGTCCCGCAAGCGTGTGATATTGTCCTCCACTTCATGGAAAATCATATCCGTATTGTCAATTTCTTGGCTATTATCATCTGCAAAATCGATAATTGCGGTCAGTTGAGCCATATTCGCTATAATGCTGTTTCTCCAGTTCTCGAACAGTACCCTATTTTCCCCATTGAAACTCGATAAAGCAGACCTTCTTTGAGATTCAGTTTCAGAATCAATGAGGTCCTTGATACCTTCCAACTGAGTAAGGTCAAACTTCCCGTTTTGAAAAGCTCTCCTAGAGAAATCGCCAGGTAGGGCAAATCTTATGTCTTTGCCCGTGCTTCTGTCATGTAGCAAGTCGATGGCCTTTAATATACCATTAACTACAGCTTTCCCGCCATGTACGTGCAATTCGAGTATATCTTCACCAGTAAACGAGTGCGGTGCTTGAAAATACAACAATAACGAGGAATCTAGTAATATTTCTGCTCCATCTTGATGATGATGTTGCTTTGAACCTACAGAAGATGGCGAATATATGTTTCTCAGAATAGCCTTCCTTATGGGCGGACTCACAGTTGAGTTGGTTAATTGGTTGTAGATATACCTAGAATGTGTACCCGACACCCTTATAATCGCTATTGCTGAGGTTTGGTTTGCCGGTGTAGACAAGGCATAGATTGTTGGTAGGTGTGAAGTCGCAGGCTTTGTAGATCCGGAAAACCTATTCAGTGCTCTTTTGAAAAGAAGAGGTTTCGAGATGAACTGTGGCCGCAAGAAAGGTAAAGCGTTCATCAAAACTACACTGGCTGACCCTTAAAACCTTTATCCGAAGATATGTGTGTGAATGCATAACTGCTATATGATCACAATACTTCTTAGAAGTAAGTAAATCTCATCATTAAGCTAGAAAGAAATGACAAAAAGAAATGGACGAGTCCGGAATCGAACCGGAGACCTCTCCCATGCTAAGGGAGCGCGCTACCGACTACGCCACACGCCCAGGTATTTCTTGAAAGTTTCCATTGATAAGTGCCAGAGTATCACCAAAAGATATGTATTTTCACTCTTAACCTTGCATTCCCTCATTCTAATAGAAGTTACTCACATACAACAAGGGCGGTATATCCAGCACAGACTTCCATGCAGCAAAGCAGGAACCACCGAGTGATGGTGCAAGTGCTGTCGAACACTTCCATTACACAACGAAGCAAAACACGGCAGAGAAAACCGTCGAACGGGGTGCAACAATACCATAGCTGGTAGTGATTGCAACAATTGCTCCGTAGTCGTAGGTTATATGATCGCGGTGCCACAGTAACTATACATGCCACTATAGTATCCTGCGCGCTACCCGGCTGCGTCTTTTCTCGCTACTAAGAAAGCGCAATGCTAAAAGTAGCTGGAAAGTATGAGTAAGAAGACAGCAGCTGCAGTGTCAAAAAGCGTATAAAAGAGAGCAACATTAGCAGCAGGTATGAAACCGTTCCCAAGCAGTACGTGGCATTGGAGCCGAACCATAAGACCTCTTTCACGGTGTTTACCTGGCGCTTGCGTTCTTCAGCAAAGCTCGAGTTTGCCCTCAAAACGATACCTGTACCATTCAACGTCGAGGCAACAGCAACAGGCCTTCCTGCCCGAATCTGAGCTTGCCCAATATAGAGACTACTACCAAGGTCTGAAGGGTGCAATAAACGAGATACCTGAACCAGTGGCCTCCAAATCGCCTTTATTAATAACGCTCCACAAGAGATTACAACTGCCCAATGAATTGACCTACTCAACACTATCCAGATGTTTAACGTGCCCCTCCGCAAAACTACCTGATAAGATCAACAATCCTTCCAAAGGTGCAGCTTTCATCAACACTGTACCCACAAATAAGTATTTGGACAACCATGGTCTGAACATCATGGGGAAGAATTTGTTATCCTACCATGTTACCAAATCCATCATCCAGAAATATCCAAGATTGCCAACGGTGGTCTTGAATGCTGCGGTAAACGCTTACATATCAGAGATAGTACTGGCTCATATTGCCAAATACTGGGGTATAGAAGTGGAAACTACATCTGTTTTGTCTCGTTATTTGAAAATGGAGCCTTTCGAATTCACTTTGGGAAAGTTGAGGTTCTTCAATAATTCGTTGAACTCTAAGGACGGTATTGAACTTATCACTGGGAAGAACTTCTCAGAGACCAGTGCCCTTGCAATGAGCGTAAGGAGTATAATAGCTGCCATTTGGGCCGTGACAGAACAAAGAGACTCCCAAGCGGTTTACAAGTTTATTGATGACCATATAATGAGCAGAAAATTAGATATCACGAAAATGTTCCAGTTTGAGCAACCAACAAGAGAATTGGCCATGCTATGCCGCAGAGAAGGACTAGAGAAACCTGTGTCGAAACTGGTCGCTGAATCTGGTAGACTATCCAAATCGCCTGTTTTCATCGTACATGTATTTTCAGGTGAAGAAACTCTAGGTGAAGGTTACGGTTCTTCATTAAAGGAGGCAAAAGCAAGAGCTGCCACTGATGCCCTGATGAAATGGTACTGTTACGAACCTCTTGCTCAACAGGAGCCGGTAATCGACCCTGGTACTGTCGTCGTCTAGTTCGCTATTTGTCCTCTTGTAAAATGAAGAACTCATGACCCAGAATAAATTCTTGTACATATATGTATACATTAATACAATAGACATTTATTTTATGTGTATATAAATATATAAAAAAAGTAAACAGAAATGTGCTTTCTTTACTGCTACCCTTTACAAATTAACAAACAAACATAAACGGCGAGTTAACCAATTAAGGGAAACACGTACGATAAAAGAAGACAATTCAATGAATATAAATCATTTGGGGTTTAGTACCCTAGCTATTTCAGAAGTTAACTTTCTGCACGAGTCATCTTCTAGTTCGAAAGACCACTCTTGGTTCTTATTATTAGGCTTCAAACAGGATCAAACAGGAGAGGTTTACATACCAATAACTGATAATGAAACAAACTCCGGATGGTACGTTGAAAAAGTTATACGAATCCCAGTGCATGCAAATCTTCATATCGATCAAGAAAGTTTGCAAAGGAAGATATCCTTGGTGAAAGTCACTCAAAAGGACATTTGCGTACTTGGTGTACTAGATTTATATCGAGCTGATCATGATGAGGACATTGAAAATGAGAGAACGGGAAGAATACTCACTCAATTGACTCCCCTATCATTGATGTACTTGATCAAATATAATCCGTCGTATGCACCTGCATCATCCCAAGAATTTATTAATAACTTGAAAGGCTTCCAAATTGAAAACCAGACACAGGTAGGCACGAGAATAATCCTTGAATTCCTACAAGATAAAGTGCAAATCAACGATATGAATGACAAATACAAAATCCTCATACCAGAGAACGACGTTGATCTGGATCGTGATGAAAACCTCATATCAGATGACACCATGGGTCTGCATCGCGACGAATTCAAGCTGATTGATATGAACGAGCAAGAAACCAACATTCAGGAATATAATAATAGTGCCATTAGACAACTAATCAAAAGATTAAATCGAATGATAAAGTTCTTGGAAAATTACAACATTCATGACAACTCCTTCTCCAGTGGGCGAGATATTATACTCCGAAAGATATCGATGTTAATAACACAACTACAGAGGGGTGGAACTAATGATATGAATTACTTATTAGATAATAAGATCAATGAGATCAGATTATTGGAAATTTCGTGTAAGCAATGGGAAATTTCAAACGCGTTAAAAAAATAGTTAGATTTACATAAACAAATACAATGGCACTTTTGCTCCTGCCTGTCATCAAATCAGTAGCTTTCTGATACCAGTCACAACTTCCCATTTATTCATTTCTTTATTGAACGTACAACCCAGCAATTTCTTATTTGTCACGGGACAATGGCCCTCATTGTTAACCAAATAGCTCATAGCGCATGGGTAACATGCCACATACCCCGTTTCCAATACACATGGGTTCTGTATGGCTTTTTCACAAACGGGACATGACTCAGTGGCTTCCTTTTCATCGTTCGTTTCGCCACCATTTGACGAGACAGGTGGTCTTGGAATATCTTTATCTAAGTCGTTCATTTTTTTCTTCAATCTTGTAGTCATGTCCTGTGTGGTCCACCATTGATAAACTCTCAATACGAATATAAAGGTTGGGAAGAATTGCGAACCCATGAAAGTTAGAATCCGGAATATAATAGACGATTTATTCTGTAAGAGTGCCACAACTGACGACATGTTTGTTCTCCGTAACCTACTATCCGGCCCCTTTGTATCTTTGAAGCTAGATGGTGCTGGTGAAAGTGGTTTCATGGTGGTATACTCTATGTTACACAAGTACTGCAACAACGAAACAGCTCCTGTTTTTTTAGTTAGGAATAATAACTTAATAAGTAAATTGGACAACGCAAAGAATTTCTTAATATATGGGTACAGTTTCAAAAATATTCTGTTGACCCATTTATCTTCATTATCATTATTATTGCCGCCCAGTATACTGTTGATTGATATTTTTTCAAAAATTTCATCGAGCTTGGATGTGACGTAAGGAACAATAATCTTCTCCAGAAAGGCCACTTTTTTTTGCAACTGGGTTAGTTGCAAACCTTGTGGCCACGAACCTTCACTTTGCGGATTCAAGCATTGTGTCAAGGCCAAGTTTTTGTCTTTTGAGTTGAAAAGTTGCAGTCCATAAAAGCGATCAATAAATGTAGAATTATATGTTTTTAAATGATACCATTCAACAAACCCTTTTGCCACTTGAAACCATTCGGGAAAGTAGTTGTTTAGCTGTAAAGTGTACTTGTTGGGGAAGTTTGCCACAAAGTGGTTTGTTAATAGATACCGTATCGATGTGGGCAGCAAGGAATCGATTTCTTGTGATGATACTATCTCGAAAATAGTTGGATACAATGGTTCTAACCCCACCCTATCTCGACCGCCGGTTTGAGACCCTTGATCAGGTTGACCAGCGGATGGCAAATTCGAATAAAAACTCATCAGCCAAAAATTGCTTTTCCTTCTTCTTGCTTTATTTTACCTGCTTGCTCTTCCTTTGCCTCTACCATAGGCTTCGTCCAAAAATTATAAATATCACCCGATGGCCTCGCAGTAACTAATAATGACTCACGGATTTCGCGATGGTGTGATAATTTGAACCTATATTCAGCTATGTGCCTCTTCTAGAAGGTTGTTACTATTGGTTAGCGATGGCCTTCACCTACCTGGACAGTTTCTTGGTATAACCCACACCCCCTTATTTTGGATAGGGATTCTCTTTTATAAAATGGCCAAGAAATTCTTCGAGATGTCAAAGATTAGTGGTTTATTCATATACAAAAGAAGGAATGAGTGTCACTGCAACTATCAACCAAGTAACACGATATGGCTATCCCTGAAAGGTTTATGACCAATGACAAGGGCACCTTTGGTGAATACACAGCCAGTTCCCGTTGGCCCATTATCCTACAAAAATACTATAGACGATTTGACGACGCAACAAGAATTGGAAAAGAGTAACACTACCAAGTTTGAACAAGCTGAGTCTATCAAAACCGGGTTGAAGCAATTTCGTCAGGACATCATTGACCGTGCCCCTTTGAGACTGTTCACTGAAGAAGAGATTAATTTGGCAAATGTCCCGCTTTCGTTCAACGAATACTTGCAAGAACACCCCGAAGCCAATTGGGGTGATGTAGAATGGTTATTCTCCGAAGTTTATCTGTACAGAAGAATTAATGTTCTATTCCAACGTGAACCTGAATGGGCTGAGTTTGATATTTTCAACAGACTGAAGCAATCTACTTTTGAATCTTCATTCCATGGCGTTGTGGAGTTGGCTTTAAGGTACGAAAATCTATTGCCACAATTGAAAGAAATTGGACAGAACTCGGGATGCAACGACGAAGATTTATTGAAAGTCCTTTTCAAAGAGTTTATAGAGATTTCTTTATGGGGTAATGCCACTGATTTATCTTTGTTGACCAATGCTACTTTAGAGGAGATCAAATCTATCCAAGGGGCCAAAGCAAGAGCAGACTCTGAGTCTAAGATTGTTGTAAATGACACCGACGAGGCATGGGAGGTATTAACTAAGGCCAAGACAAACGCTAATGGCAAACAAATTCGTGTTGATTTCGTTCTAGACAATTCTGGTTTTGAATTATACGCCGATTTAATGCTAGCAGCTTTCCTATTACAAAGTGGGCTGGCCACCAAATGTATATTCCATGCCAAGGATATCCCATATATGGTTAGCGACGTTATGTTAAAGGATTTCGACATCTTAGTCCAAGACCTGAGAGACCGTAAATTCTTCCCAAGTGGGCAACCCTCATCAAAGGAATCCAAGGCTCTTGATTTCTTTGCCAAGGAAATGGACAAGCTTATCTCCAATGGCGAGCTAGAATTCCGTGAAGATTCTTTCTGGACCACAGACCTAGACTATTGGAATTTGGATACAAAAGAAACCAAGTTCCATGGCTCTGTTTTACATAAGGATTTACTAAGTTCTAACCTGGTTATCTTCAAAGGTGACCTAAACTATAGAAAGTTGACAGGAGATAGAAAATGGCCCCGTACCACTAAATGGGAAACTGCAATCGGCCCCCTTGCTACCAACGGTATCACTACTCTAAGTTTGAGAACCTGTAAAGCCGACGTACAGGTTGGTTTACCTGAAGGCCTCGATGCTAAATTGAGCCAAGAATGGGAAAAGGAAAACCCAGGTCGTGGTTCTTGGTGGTGCTGTAGCGGTAAGTGGGCAGTCATTTGTTTCTGTTCTGGTAAATCAAACGAAAACTAATGCCACTACCCAGATAGATACGACTTTTATATACAAATTTAAAACAGTGTTTAGATTTACATATTCTGTACTTTTTATTACTCTGCTATTAATGAAAAAAAGAAAATCGCTTAAAAGTGTGAAAGATCCGATCCAGTGACAAAGGAAAACAGTAGGCCTGACAGAGATACAGTATAACAGGTGTGTTTTATTGGCAAAATGGCTTCAATAACAGAACGGTATAATGATATTGTTAACATATACTCTACTAAATTAGAACATTCATCCTTGAGGCAGGATTCGCAAGAGTATCAGAATTTACTACTTTCCACAACTAAGAAATTATTAGACCTAAAAACAGCAGTTTATGATAGGCTGGCGTTATTCAGTGCCAATGAAACTATCGAGGATGTTTCTACGACTTCAATCAAATTTCTAGCAATCGATTACTATTTGGGGCTTTTGATATCGAGAAGACAATCTAATGATTCAGTTATTGCTCAAAGGCAAAGCATGAAGTTACTTTATTTGAACAAAAGTGTTGAATCCTTTGTCAACTTTTTAACTATCTTACAAGATTACAAGCTTCTAGACCCTTTGATTAGTGGAAGATTAGCAAATTTTAAGGACCGTTATAAACCACAACTAAACGAGTTATATGCACAACCTAAGAACGACAAAGATTTATCTGGAGCACAACTGAAGAGGCAGGAAAAAATTGAGTTATTTCAGCGCAATAAAGAAATTGGTGCAAAGTTACAGCACTTAGAATCACAACTAAAAGGCGATGATGAAGACCTCGATCATGATGAATTATCAAGAGAACTATATTTAGTAAGGCTACACCAATTTAGTCTGAACACATTCAGTAACATTGAACAAAATCTATTCGAATGTGAAATGCTATCCAATTTCCTCAAAAACGCACCACGTCAAACTGAATCACCAGGGAATCAGGCGCAGAAAGAATTAGATCGCAATGATTCTACCGGCTTCACCGACAAACTGGAGACCATAAACAAGCCTTTGATAGACAAGAAGGGCCAAGTTTTAAGGAACTTCACGCTTGTTGACCAGAGACAACAGCTTCAACAAAAAGTGCGTGGGTACGGGCAGTATGGACCCACAATGTCAGTGGAAGAATTTTTGGATAAAGAGTTTGAAGACGGTAGAGTTCTTCAAGGTGGCGAAGAACCAGAAGAAGTGCGTGATGAAGAAGACATGGACTGGCAAGATAAAGAAACTTATAAAGCTCGTGACTGGGATGAGTTTAAGGAAAGCCATGCTAAAGGTAGTGGCAATACAATGAATAGAGGTTAGAAAGAGTATACTTGTTTGCGTATGTGTAAGTACTTATTATTGACACTTCGAAAAACTTGAGAAATTTTTCTTCAGCATTATCTAGATTTTTATTTTGTGTAAGAGGATTTCGTTATTTTTATTCCTAGCGATTAGCACCGGGGTAGAACTGACTATCAGGTTTGAAGAAAAGATTACATGTTCTTCGTTTTCTGTCGAGTTGATGTTGGCTATGATAACTTCGTCAATCAGCGGCTCCAGGTTTTCTAAATTTTTAAATCCGAAGTCTCCATTACTATAGGATATGGTGATTATGCTGTCATTTAGGTTGATCTGTATTGGCAATGTTGAAGCTGGAGCCAGCTTTTCTTTTGATATAATTTTTTTCTGATCAAAAGAGTAAACCAACAATGTGTCGTTGTTTAGTTGGATCAATAGTTTAGAAGTTTTCTCATTCAAAAACAAATGACACCTTTCTTCAATCGGCTTACGCGATAATATCGCATCGATCTTCAAATCAATTTTTTGTAGTAGTACACCTTCGAAATTGTATATGACCAGTTGATATGGATTCGAAGACAGCAAAATTAGAGATTTTTCTGTTATGCCCAATATGCAATCCAAAATATCAGTAGCATCGCCGTCGGCGTCGTCATCATCATCATCATCATCATGTGATATGACGTATGTTTCCTTTATGTCAATTGGGACGTCGTCGCTAGCGTCTATATTATTTAGCTCCCAAATATTAACGTGTGGTTTGTTGTTAGCGGCTATCAATAAAAATTTATTTTTAAAATCTATATTAATGATGTCATCAAACGAAAGTGGTTCATCCAGGCCTTGCAAGAGATTCAAATCCGAAATCAAAGATGCATTGGAGATTGAAAATAATTTCAAGTGAAAGCTCTTATCGATGACAAGGAACTTTGAGGGTGAAACCCAAAAAAATTTCACAATATCACCGCCTTGCTCTACGACCATTTTCTTCACAGATTTAGAACCCAAACTGGCATCCACTTTATGGATTTCTAACGATTTGGTATCTGCATCATAAAGAGCCATATGATCACCGTAAGAGCTAATAATATCGATTTTCGGCAAATCGGAATGAATTTTAGATACTGCACATTTATCTTCGTGCTTCTTGGCAACAGCGAACAGAGAATCTACTTTAGTGGATGATGTTCCAGTTGAAATGTTCTGTTTGGGTTTGACCTCAGAGAGAGCACTATTCAAAAGGTCCATTCCATTTGTGTCGAAACTGCCCTCCTTGGAGCCATTTATGTTCAGTCTCTCCAAATCGTGCAAATGGGAACCAGCGTCTTTGCTATGCAATGCATCCAGTTGATTGACCACATTGGGGCTTTTCAGCAAATAGATAATCTCCTTGACGTTTTCTTGAACAGCTAGCTTGGATTTCAACAGCGAATCAGATACAGATTTTTCTTCACCTTCGTCCTTAACAAAAGCAGTTTTCGACTGTACGTGGTTCAATTGGTACTTCAAATCTCTGTTTTCGCCTTCCAATTTGGCAATCCTTGCCTTCATTTCCGACCTTTCCAGTTCCCATGTGATTCTATCTCTTTCATTTTTAGTGAACTCTGTTTGCAAATAGTGCATTACACCAGGCAACGTGTAATGTGGATGAACATGTGTCTGGTTGATAGCCATATTGTCTTCTATTCCTACCGTACACACCTCTTCCAGACCTCCTGGTGGACATGTTCCTCCTCACCTTTCATCGTTTTAGGTGGCTTTTATCCAAGATTACGCGACGGGCCAGATTGCAAACTTGGGACCAATACAGCACTAGAGTACATTCCAGGAGGGAGGGGAAGTTGGCGGAAGCCATCGCAGCAGTTAAATGGTAGAGAGTAGAATGCCAGTGACATGGCTTGGGGTAGGGCCTATCTTAAATCTTGTTTTCTTATAGTGTAGCCCGGCGCTACGTGAAAGACGCAACTACTTGAGATCAATCTGAAACAGTTGTAACGACTGCCACTTTTGACATCTAGCAAGCAAGCCATTATTGCACGAGCCAGAAAGGATCGGATGCAACACGTCTATGAGTCATTGTTACTTAGTTCAGAAAGATTCACGCATCAAGACAATTCAAGTGAAAGGGTAGAAAACGGGATTCTATACATCAAGGGAGCTATATTGCCATCCTTTTTAACTCTGTAAGAAGCTATTCGAAAACAAGGGGATACAAGTGCAAGTGCTGATGAACGATTTTAATCCAGAAATGGGGAAGTTCACCACCACCGAAGACTCGCCTCAGGACAATAGGAGCATGGGAGATATAGAAACATTGCCTAGCTTGCCCTGCAACCGTAGTGTTACTCCGAGTAAGGGGAAAGGTCCGGCGCCGAACAAGATGGAAACTCCAAGAATACTCAATATGAACATGGTGCCAGATTACTTGCAAAGGAGAATCTCTCCCCAGAACTTTCGTCTGCTACTGTGTCTGCAGGGTCATCGCCTGTGAACGTTGCCCATAAGAAGTATCATCATCCATCAGGAATCTCAGGATCGAGTAACTTAAAGGGCTCCAAGTATGAGATCCAGCTGCAACAACAACAGCAAATGACTAATTTCACTGAAAATAATATACGTTTACCGTCTTCTAGTATAGCGAATTTTAAATTAGATATTATGAAAACATTAGAGCTGCCCATTCCCAAGAGAAGAGATATCAAGGGGAACCATCTATCCAAATTGATGTTTGCCAAATCTCCCCTCACAATCAACACATATTGCCAATTTTATAATCCCAAGACGAAATCCATATGCAACCAAGAAATGATTTGGAAAGATAAGAATAGTAGAGAGAAACATGGTTCAAGGAAATATCAAAGGCATTTGAGCAAATTTCATAATGTCGAACTCACACCAGAAAACTTCACTCAGTTTTTCGATCATAACTCTCCACTTTTCCAAAGGTATTATAACTACCAGTCCATGTTAATGAATGATTTACTCGCTGAACCTGAGACAAAGCCCAAGGAAAAAAAAAGGAAGCAAGCAGAAGACAGCACAAGAAATGATTCAGATATTGGGCAGAATTTAAACTACTGCCAAGAGCAACAGCATAACATTCTTGAACTTCAGTCGAAAATAGCCATGAACGACTTGATAGAGCTTCTCATTGACCTAAACATTCCGTTTTCAGTATTAGATTACACACCAGTGAGAGATTGGCTTAACAAGTATTCAATAATTTCAACAGACACACTTCCAGACGAGGAGTATTTCAAAACCGACTCAAGCGTGCACGAATTCGAACACAACAGTGACGAAAACAACAACGATGGTAATTACAACAATAACAGCAATCCCCATAATCATACCCATAACCAATACACTCACTAATTATAACTCGCTATTATTCTGCATACATAAAAAACGAAATACATAATAGAAAAGCATAAGCCTATTTATATTCTTTCAAAAGCATATGTAAACTACACCATATTACAAATACTAATTTAAAATTAAGACAACAAAAAAAAATACTATTATATATATATATATGAAAGAAAAAGAATAATTAAAGCGCATATAAAATTACTATGACGATTCAGACTATTAAGGTAGCTCTTTTAAGAGTTCATTTGTATCCGCCATATTGTTTGTTTGTTTGTTTGTTTGTTTGTTTTCAGCCTAAGTTACAGTCTACTTTCCTTCTTCATTACCAATTACATCACGATCCTCTTCCTCAATCGAAGAACCTTGTGAAAACCCACTGAATGTATGTTCCAATCCATCAGGGCCAACTTCCACTGATTTCTTATCCCCTGCCTTCTTTGAAGTGGAGGTCTTCTTAATCGCCTTAGCTGCTTCACCATCAGTTGCTAGTTCATCCTTAAGTGGAGATTTCGCTTCAGAGTTTGCTTGAGCTTCAGAACTGGCAGCAATAGATGGCTTTGCGGTCTTCTTTTCTGGACTCTCGTCAGCGGTTAAGCTTTTGCTTCCAGTCCCGTTATTTTCTATTCCTTCTTCTTCATCTTCTTCGAGTTGGGTTGGCAAAACTTCAACATTTTTCTTGACAGGTTTGTTTTGTGCCAAATATTCCTCAGAAGTCATACCAATCAAACTTTTAACCTTTTCTTCGTCAATATTATTATCACCGCGTGCAGAAGCGACGTCTTTCATAGCCTCCAATAAATTCAGTTTTTCCCTCTTCAGCTCAATTTCAGTCGTATTCAATTCGCTCTTACGTTCATTAACCAATGAATCTACTTCCAGTTGCTTCAAGCGAGCCTCCTTGGTTGATAATTCGGCTTGTTCTTTGGCCTTGTTAGCAAGAATGATAACGTCATCATTCAAATGAGATTCCAGTGATTCCTTTGTTTGACCCAATTCCACCAATTTGTCATCTTCTCTAACATTTCTGTTCTTTTGGGCGTCAATGTCACTTTCATAGTTCGAAATCTTCGTTTTATGATCGACAATAGCACCTTGTAATCTGGAAATTTCTGTATTAATAGCATCACGTTCTTCAAGTAAAGTAGTATGTTCTTTTTCCGCGTTTTCCAAATCTTCGTGGTATGGCTTCAATAGTTCCTCTTGTTCTTTACGTGCATTGCTAATATCTTGTTCACAGTCTTTCCCCCATTCCTCCAAATCTTGATCCAGGCGGGCTTTCTCGTCCTTTAATTCTTCTTGCATTTGCTTCTTGAACTCAATTTCTTTGGTCTTGGTGTCATCAAGTAGAGTTTCCATTTCAACGACTTTCGCATCCATCCTAGCCACTAGAGTATCGTAGCTGGCCTTGACTTTTTCTTCGGTGGTTTTCTTTTCAGCTTGATGTCTATGTGCGGTAGTGGTCAATACCTTAGTATCATTGAAATTCATGGAACGTTCCATGGTTTCCCATTTATTCAAGGAGTTTTTATAGGACTCAGTTCTTTCCGCTATTTCTTCGTCCATAGCACGCTGTGCTTCTGCTCTCTTGCTGACCTCACCAAGCACAGGAGAAATTAATCCAGAGGCAATCTTAGTGATGTCTTCTGGCGATAAGAATAGACCACCACCCATGTTAATCTTGTTATGGAACTCCGTTTTCTTTTGGTAATTGGATTGGGCAACGGCAACAGCGGCTTTGTTATACTCCATATTGGTGAACAGTTTTTTGTGCATATGGCTCTTTTCGATAATTTCCAGCTGCTTGTCCACGTTAGATCTTGCCATAATCAAAACTTGTTGAGACGTCAATTGGTTCAGGTAGGTGTCTCTTTTCTGGGCCTTTAGCGCCATACTTTTATCGATATCTTGACCAGGATTCATGTCCTTGACAGCATTAGCGGCATTTAAAGCAAACTTCCTCGAGCTAGCCCCTTGATCAGCTTCGGCAATCTTGCTCTTTTGAAGTTCCTGTGCTTTCGGAGCTTCCACCTTAGACATGATATTATTCATCATATCATTAGAAAAACTGAACTGGTTCAGTCTACCATGCTCATCGGTCTTAATACCATAATGGAAGTTTCCCTTTTCAGGCTCCCACCTTTCTTTGATACGAGACTCAGCTTTCTTTTCAGCACCCTTCAAGACCTTTCCCAAATCCATAGGTTTTGCCTTGGAGTTAACGGAATTACCGTTAGTCGAGTTATTAGTTTGGATGCTATTAGCACGACTCAAGGCAGAACTGGCCGAGGTCATAGAATAAGACTTACCGTTTTGGGAACCTGAGCTGATGGACTCCGCTGTCATCGAATAAGCTTTCGATGCGGCTGCCCCCGATGATTCTTTGGCCCTCCTCTTCACCTGCGATTCCTTTGAGGCTTTAGAGGTGGTAGAAGTGACAGAATCTCTACGAGTGGCCTTAGGTACCACTCTGGATGCAGCTTTAGTGGCATCAGGGTCAATAAACATACGCTTGTATGCCTCTACAGTAGTTTGATTATCGTTGGCTAAGTTAGCAGCTTTATCAGAAGCAGCATGAGCATCTTTGACTCCAATTGAGTAACTTTGGGCTGGAGATTGGTAAACCCCGTATTTCAGCTTTGCCTTGTACAAAGCCTCTCTGCTCAATGGTTCGCCAGTCGTCTGGTACACTCGTGGTTTCCTTTGAGACTTGGAAGTGTGCTTTAGGGACTTCTTCGACGAGGTTATTGACGAAGTCCTACTCCCTGAACCAGACAGGGTCTTGCCTATAACGGGTATATCTCTTTCTTCCACGGCGGAAATTAAGGACATTGATATTTTTGCGTTTATTTGTTGCTATTGCTTTGCCAAACTACCTAACAACTAAAGACTATATAGACGTGATAATGTGCTACTTTGCTCCGTCTTAAAGTTCTTGTTCAGAGCATAGAAATCCCCAAGATTGACCTGCCCAATGAACATCGGTGATATACCAGAAGACCAACAAGGAGTTCTTTCCATCGAGTGGCAGTAGTTCTTCCCCCTCTCGAGAGTGCCCCTTTCGATAGTTGCGATTTTCTTCCAGAAGGGCCCGATTGCCGCATCGGGAAAAGGCTCTTTCCTCTTTGGGAAAAAGCGGTCCGAAGCGGAAGAGCTCGAACAGCCGAGGTATTAGATTTCCTCTTTGGGCAAGGTGTAAACAATAGATGTTGAAATATTTGGGAAGGTATCGAATGGTGGAGCCCAGTTGATAAACTACACTCCAACTGGATGATGTGCAGAACAGGGCAGACACTGCTTGGTTTTTAGAGGCAGGGACTAGGTGCTTTTGAAATACAAGGATTGATTGCCTAGAAGAGTATTAGTACATCGCAAACGGGAAGAATGAACTATAGTTATGAAGGCTGCTTTTGGGACCCGAACGACAATGGAGTGAACATTGTTCTGGGCCACATTGCCCAGGGAATCAAGTCGTGCGATTCGATGATACATTTTTTCAAACAGCGTAGTGAGCTGGAGAAGGATTATGCGAGACGGCTGGGGGCCATCACTGGGAAACTAGACAAGGACATGGGAACGAACGTGGAGTATGGGAAGCTGAACGAGACGTTCAGTGTGGTGCTCAATGCTGAGAAGTCCAGGGCCCAATCGCATTCCAAGCAAAGTGAAGTTCTTTTCAGACAAATTTACACAGACACGAAGGCATTCGCCGCTAACCTGCAAGCAAGGTACACCACTCTAAGTGGAAAGATCGAAAGATTGCGGATGGACAAGTTTAACAAGAAAAAAGGGTGTGAAGTGCTGCAGAAGAAGTTACAGGATGCCCAGATTAGGGCCAGAGACTTGCAATTAAACGAAAACAACATGATTGGAGCCAAGAGGGCAGAACACAACAAGAGAGAACTGTTGAAATGGGAGTCGAATTCCCAAGAATACAAGATCCAGCTGGATGTCTTGAAACAGGAATTCAAGGCTTCGCAAAAGTTTTGGATACACGAGTGGGCACAGCTATCTTGCGAACTACAGG
This sequence comes from Saccharomyces x bayanus, assembly GCA_019431265.1. Lineage (NCBI taxonomy): Eukaryota > Fungi > Ascomycota > Saccharomycetes > Saccharomycetales > Saccharomycetaceae > Saccharomyces > Saccharomyces x bayanus. The sequence continues at coordinate 618,153 of CP080216.1, read as the reverse complement.
AGATGGAGAATGCCCGAATCTCCTTCTTGCAATCGAAGTTACAACAGTTTGCCACATCATCCATGGAAACGTGCATTTTAGAACAAACAAAAATGGATATGTTAACCACACATCTGAATTCATTTACAGCTGCAGACGATATAACAACGTTCTCAAAAGAAAATGGGACCGGTAGATTGAAGCATAAAAACTCCAAGGACGATATGGCTTCCAGTGCCAACTGGGCTCAAATGAGCAGCTCCTCCACAACAAGTAAGAAGGGCGAGTCGTATATGGATAATATAAGGAAACTTTCCTCTCAATTAAAGGAAACGGAAAATAAAAGAAAGCTAAATTCCGTGGGCAAATTTGAGAAACCGTTGCCATCTCCAGAAGTTACAATGGCAAGACAATTTAGAAACTCCACCCCTGCCATACGCAACGACACCAAAGCTGTTGCAGACCCCACACTGTTCTTGCAGTCTTCACCTATTCGAATACAAAGCACCATGGAAGAGCCCACAATAAGAAGAGAGCCTGTGATATCAAAAGCGGCTGACCCTGTTGGGCAATTGAAAATGGATGACAACACAAGACGTTCTGAAGGAGACTGTCCAAAGGCGCACCAAAGAGACAGATCGATACCGTCACCATCAGATTCAAGTTCCTCTAATCCAACCGATTTTAGTCACATTAAAAAAAGACAGAGTATGGAATCCATGACCACATCAGTGAGTTCCATGGCAAACAGCATTGACGACTCGCAAAGGTTTGCCAAGTCCTGGAACTCAACTAATAGAAAGAGGAAATCAATGAGTCATTTGCAAGTGCCCACATACACTACGAGGTCCGATAGTGAAGAAAGAACGTCTAGTTTCGAAAATAATCGTGCTGAACCTGATTACAACATAATGAGAGACACCAGTGCAAGTACAATTCTATTTAAACCCCCCGTATCACAGAGAGGGATGTCTAAGGGACATACCCATAGGAAATCCATGATATTGCAGGGCTCAAATAATCCGATTGAAGATGCATTATACGAAATGGAAAGGATTCAAAGTAGCTCCAAACCAGGCGGGAAAACAGGAAATGTTATGGCCGAGAGAGGCATGGTGAGAGATAATGGCATCACTGTTACCTTGCCTATCGTCACTAGTGAAGGATTCCCAGTTATTGAATATGCCAAGGCTATGTATCCGTTAGTTGGAAACGAGGCACCAGGGCTGGCCAATTTCCACAAAGGCGATTACATATTAATCACTGAGATCGTTAATAAAGACTGGTTTAAGGGTGAGGTCTACAATAACGACCGAATTGAAAGGGATCACAGGGTAGGGTTGATTCCTTACAACTTCATACAACTGCTACATCAGGGACCTTAATTTAATCACATTTCATTTTTTCATTTTTTCATTACCTCATTCCTTTCCTTATAAAAATACCACATTAGCACACTCGTTACATAAGAACGTAAGAATATATATACAACCGTGGGGGAAGGACATCTCCCCGGATTTGTAACCCATCGTCATTAGACATCTTCTTTCTAGTGTCTTACTCGAAAGGCTTTTTTAAACTTAAAGCCGTTATGTTCGTTCAATATGCTACGCTCTTGTATCCCTCATACCATGCTTATCCCACTTGACATAACAAACTATTCAAGCGGTCAATATGGTTCCTAATAGTGATGCTTTAGTCCATTATGCTATTAATATCACTTCCGACGTGGACCATCTACCTCGCGTAGTAGCTGAAAGCAAATATCAACATAATAAATATCAAATAATAAAATGATAATATTGCGATATATGAAAAATCAAATTGCACAAGTTGAACTACCCTAGACAAATACAGCAGGAATAGAAAATGGCTCCATTTAGACAGGACAGTATTTTGGTATGTGACTAGTCTCGTAATGACTTTTTCAATTCACGTTTGTTTTCTTCCCGCCTTTTTATACTAACAACATTTTTTTTTAACAGATAATATATCCAAGATCACAAACCACTCTCGTCCAATTCGGTTTGAACGAAGAGACGTTTACTGTGCCTGAATTGGAAATTCCCACACAAATTTATCGTAGCACGAAACAGGATGGTTCCTATGAATACCATTCAACCAACAAAGATGATACAGCCGAGTTGATCAAGCCCATACAGAACGGTTCTATAATAGACATAAACGCGTTTTTGCAATTCTTAAGACTAATATATGTGTCCCTTTTGTCTGATAGGGCCAATAAAGGCCAAGATGCATTTGAAGCGGAGTTATCCAATATACCACTCTTACTAATTACTCACCATTCTTGGTCACAATCGGATCTAGAGACAATCACCCAATACATATTTGAGAGTCTCGAGATAAACAACTTGATTCAATTGCCTGCATCTCTGGCGGCTACCTATTCCATGATTTCATTGCAGAATTGTTGTATTATTGACGTGGGAACATATCATACTGATATCATTCCCATTGTCGATTATGCACAATTGGACCACCTCGTTTCTTCACTACCAGTGGGCGGACAATCTATTAATGATTCTCTGAAAAAATTGTTACCACAATGGGATGACGACCAGATAGAATCTTTGAAAAAATCTCCAATTTTTGAGGTGTTGAGTGATGATGCGAAAAAACTATCAAATTTTGATTTTGGAAATGACAATGAGGACGAAGATGAAGAAACTTTGAACGTTGCTGAGATCATAACAAGTGGCCGTGATACACGTGAAGTCCTAGAGGAAAGAGAACGCAGCCAAAAGACTAAAAACGTCAAAAATAGCGATCTGGAATTCAATACATTTTGGGATAGGAACGGCAATGAGATTAAAGTCGGTAAGCAAAGATTTCAAGGCTGTAATAGCTTGCTCAAGAGTATTTCTAATCGTGTAGGATTAACTCTTGATAAGATTGACGATATCAACAAAGCCAGGGCTGTCTGGGAAAATATCATTATTGTCGGCGGTACTACATCGATTTCAGGGTTTAAAGAAGCTTTGTTAGGGCAACTATTGAAAGACCATTTAGTTTTAGAACCAGAGGATGAAAAGCTGAAAAGAGAGGAAGAAGCTAAATCTGCACTGCCTGCTACAACGAAAAAGAAAAGTAAGTTCATGACAAGCTCTACTGCGTTTATCCCAAGCATAGAATATGTGCAGTGTCCTACAATAATTAAACTAGCTAAATATCCGGACTATTTTCCTGAGTGGAAAAAAAGTGGATATTCTGAAATTATATTTTTGGGTGCTCAAATCGTTTCTAAACAAATTTTTACTCATCCAAAGGATACATTTTATATTACAAGAGAGAAGTATGATATGAAAGGCCCAGCTACTCTTTGGGACGTGCAATTTTAAAGTAAATAATAGAAGCGTAATTGTATTCAAGATTAAAATAAATGTGTAGTATATGTTTTATTTTGTTACTCCTTGGTATCATCAAAATATAAGCAAAACGAAAAGAAAGAGTATATAATAATATGTAATAAGTGTGCAAAAACCGACAAGAAAAAAATCATCTTGGGTCTGTAAATGGGACAGTTTTGTTGTCACCAGTTTCTGTTGAAATATTCTTTTCCAGGTCAGGCTCTTCATTTCCACTTGTAGAGGAAGATTCACTTCCACCTGATTGCTCGTCCTCTCGTATCCATCTTTTGAACAAACTAACGAAGAAACTTGCGGTCATCACTTGCTCAGCTTGATATAATACCAAAGGAACCAACAGTTTACCTAGATGTTCCTTTTTATCGCCATACTGCGATGTAATTAACGATACACCTAGCGCGGCTGTTTTGGCAGGACCGCAAAACATGATGCAGATCGCATCTTCCTTAGAATAATAAAACGGCCTAAAAAGGTTATAAGAGAAACGGTATAGTCTTGTAGATTTGCCTTCGATAGGTTCGTGTGGAAAAAGCTTGATGATAAACCACGGTCTTGCACACAAGTACGACAATCCTGTGAAGAAGATGTAAATTCCCAAATTGAAAAAACAGATAAATATAATACAAACATGGGAGACGCTTGCGAATGAGTTTTGATAAAAGGCTGTCGAAAAAGAACTAAATATAATCAACAAAAGCATGTAAGACCCAATCTTAATATGGTATTTTTTCAAGAAACCCATATAATATGCAGTATACGTTGGGAAAACGTTTTGAATAATTTGCCCCACAAACAAGGGTAAGAAGACAGAAAGACCGACTTGCTTCATCACGCGACCATAAAGAGCACCGATACCATTTCCGGTAGCAGGATTGCCGTATTGAAATGGTGCATGACCAGTATACATTTGGACCAATGCAGGAGTAATAAATGCGCCCAGAAGGTTACCAATGAACACTTCACAAACGCATAAAAGATCATTTCCGCCAGCATTTGTAGTCATAATAACGTTCGACGCCACAGTCGTCGGACAAGTAGCAGTCAATATTAGACCGATAAGTACCCAATCATCTATTTTCGGATTCTTAGCAGCTTTCACTGCACAGCAAAATCCATAAACTATGGATGAGGTAATTAAGAAACTCAAGACCAGAATAGTGGTATGAGCTCTCCAATTTAGCATATTTGCCATTAAGGACTTGGACTTCATTCCTAGCCCACTTTGAAGGAAAATCCAGGCAACACAGCCGTAACCGATACTATATTGGCCTTTGATTAGCCCACCGTCCCTTGCAAAATTTGGGGCAAATCTTGCAATAACAATAAAAATTGCCAGGCAGAAGAAGAACCATTGAGACTTCAAGTATTCTGTTATTGGATGTGTCCAGATCTTTCGTATCACTGAGCCTTGGTTCTTCATGTGATACGTATCAATATTATTAACTATACGTTTTCTTTATTGCAACTTATGTTGGAGTTCTAGGGTATCGTAGAAAAGGGTGGAAAGGCTGTTCGGATAGCATAGATGGTTCCTGGAGAGAAAGACACCACAATTTTTTTTGAGTTTATATAATCGAAGGTTAAGTCTTACAGTTATTGTGCTCTATTCGGGAAAGTTGATGCTTTCTCACCTGTTGATAACCTGTTGGAGCTTTCACTTCCGAGTAGACCAATGTCATTGAAATATTGTGGAAGATCGGCTCGGAAGAAAAGGCCCTAAGTTCCGAGCTGGTGAAAAAAACGAGAAAAGAAAGACCTACCTTGATTGAATAATATAGTGGGTGCTTGCTTGAAAAAAGTGTGATGCTATCGATGAAGCTGCTGCATTATAGTGTGTAGTAATGTTTCGAGCAGAATCATCAAGGAGAATTATACGTAGTACGCTAATAGCCTTGTCATGGGTCCCTGTATTGTTAACAATAAATAATAATGTAGTGCATATTGCACAGATTAGAGGCACCTCGATGCAACCTACGCTAAACCCACAGACAGAAACATTGGCGACGGATTGTGTCCTGCTTTGGAAGTTGGGGGTCAAGAACCCGGTGAATCTATCAAGAGATGACGTTATTCTTTTCAAAGCCCCCACAAACCCTCGAAAAGTTTACTGTAAAAGGGTTAAAGGCTTGCCGTTTGATACCATTGACACAAAGTTCCCATATCCTAAACCACAAGTGAACCTGCCAAGGGGGCACGTATGGGTCGAAGGAGATAATTTGTTCCATTCGATTGATAGTAATACATTTGGTCCGATTTCTAGTGGGTTGGTTATGGGGAAAGTTGTAGCGATTGTTTGGCCACCTTCGAGGTGGGGGTCAGATCTCAAACTCAGTACTGGCAGAAATTGTATCGCCAGAAGGGCTGTTGTGGAATAAAGTGGCGTGTCCACTACCAGAAGATATGGAAAGAAGAATTCAAATGCAAGCGTTTTTTATTATAAATTTTCTAATGTAATAAATATAGACGATATGATTTATGTAAAGATATGTTTGCCGTTAGGTTTCTGAATATATATTCTTTGTATTTTTTATGCTACACGTGTATGCAATATCAATCTTTCTCATCGTTTTGGAAAGAAGGAAATAACGATCTTCTAGCAGGTCTGGGAAAATCTTCCCGATCCGAACCAACAAACGTAAAATCCTGTTCGTCTTGATCATCGTCTTGATCTACTTGCTGGTTATTGCTTCTGTCATCTTCAAAACTAAAATATGATGAGTTGTCTAGGCCATCTATTAATAACATGTGAGAAGTGCTTAAATTACTGTTGCTGCTCATGGAGGATTTGCTAAAAATGGGAGAGAAATTTTCCTCTCCTGTACTTTCACTTGAATTTATTGATGAACCACTAGAAACTCTTCTGTGGTTTAAAGATAGTTTCGGAGGTGGTTCAAATTTAAATGATAATGCTGAGGATGCCGTCGTCATTGAAGATTGAGGGTTATCCTTATAGAGGGAGTTGGGATTTGAAGGGGTGGTTAGTTTCCTGAAGGAATTATTTTTTGTAGCAAATTTTTTGGATTCCTTTCTAAACTTTTCCATTTCTTGTTCACAATTCAGCAGATTTTCCTGTGAATTCATCCCAACGTACTGGCATGGATAACATAATTCAGGGAAGTTATCAAAAACTGCCTTATATCCGCCATCCAATATCAATATGTCAGGGTAAAATAATTTGGGGTAATGGTCCTGATTTATTATACGATCACAATTTCTTAAATGGGATGCCAATAACGGCCCTCGGTGGGAACTGAATTCGCAATGAATAACTAATAGAGTTGGTAGATTGCTGTTGTTATTGTTCCTGTTGTGAGTATCACCATGCAAAACTTTATGGATGAATTCGTTCTCTATATCATCTCTTGAGTGTATGTTAACGGAATTCATGATGTGGCCGCCTATATATTCATATTCAAACCGGCAGTCTACAATACAACACGAATTGTAAAAGGGCTGGCATATATTATTCTGCACAATGTTTTTCAACGTTTCTGGGGATATACGAGGGAAAAAGTCATTTGAATTTTGGTCATCATAGTAATATGGTATTTGTGTTTTGCCTAGACATGATTCGTAACACTTTTCCTTTGTCGAATCAAAAGCCAGCGGACTGGATGATACTGAAGTGAAATTTAAATTATTCTGAGAAACTTGTGAGAATCTCTGCGAACTTTTCCTTGAAGATCTTGGAATCTTCCCGTCCTGTCTTTGTACTCTTTTGCTCGAATTATTAGTGCTATTCATACTTGTTCTTCTTGATAGCGATCTTGATCTTGAAAACGAGCTGGACCTTTGAGGGCTTCTAGGGTATTTGATCCTATTTAGTAGGTCATTCTCTTTGGTGTTGGTTAAAGATCTTCTCGATGAATTTCTGGTTGGACTTTGTAAAGATTGAGAAGCAAAATGCATATTTAGTACTATATCATCATCCTCTTCTTCATCGTGCTCATCATGGCGATCGAACTGTTCTATCGTTGGTGAAGGAATATCTATTTCATAATCATTGGATTCAGCCAATAATGGAGATTTATTGAATGAAAGATGGTCTTCATTGACCAAATCATCATTGGCATGCGAATGTTTACTCTTGGACTTGAAAAATGTCTGGACATTTTTGAATATGTTCTTCTTCTTACCGAATGGACTTTTCAAGGAGACTTTTTGAGAACTCGGAGTATCTTCGTTTGCACATTCATCGTTGATTCCATGAAATATATTATTCATGTTTTCTTCAACTTCGCTGCCCTCAATCCTCTTTTGTTTGATAATGTCTTGTTATATCGTCTCCTTTCAACTGACCTTCTTTTATTTTGTTTTTGTCTGCAGCTTTTTAAGTTTTTGATATATTTACCGAGACAAAAAAAAAAAAAAATAGACAAAGCCCTTAGATGTTGAAATGAAAAGGATGTAGTGCCACGAATATTACCAGGTAACAAAATCGAGGAACATATATGCCAAGTCGTTCCGATAAAGAGTAGGAAAAACACTTTTATTTTCTTGAGTGGCTGTGAATTACGAGAAAAGTCTCAAAGAACGTTGTGTGCATTTTTGGTGTTTTATAGTAAATAAACGCTTGACAACCATAGCCTTCAACAACAAAAGAATGTGCCTTACTTAAAATGGTCAATTGGTAAATATTCTTTGTGGGGAGTGCACTTACTTACCCCAATAGTAATAACAAGGCGCCCCTATTACCAAAGGCCCCCGCCCCATTTTGACCCAATGGCGCTATCAATGAGGAGCATGTTGTACATGCTGTAGCATGGATGGTAACGTAGATGAATGGGAAATTGGTTTATTAGCAACTCATTAAAAATGTAAATATGTATATTATATTAGGTTGAATTATATTATATTTATGTTGTATTACATTATATTATATTATACCAAATATCTGGTGTTTATTATTTATATCTACGTACGTGTATCTTACTAGTTACAGGCAGGAGAAGTTGATTTTCAAAAAGAAAAAGCAAATGGTGAAGAGTCATAATATTCATAATAACTCAAAAACAAAACTGCAAAGACCATCGAGAGTGGGTCGAACGTAGAAAAGCATCTACGGAAAAGATTGTGAAGCCCATCTTTTCAGATGTCTCCATGTTTTTTATGGGTCTTGATATGTTGCGACAAATTGTCACTCCTACTAAATTTCTTATCACATATATGACACGCAAATGGACGTTCATTAGAATGAACCGATCTAACATGCCTCTTTAGGTGTTCACTTCGTTTGAAGCTCTTGGAACAAATATGACAATGGAACGGTTTCTCTTCAAGTTCCTTTGCTGATTCCATTACGACGCTTGATCTCCTGGACGGAGTCATTGATTTCCTTCTATAACTTGGCCTCCTTTCCTTTGTGACTCCAACACCATTTCCATTTGCATTGACACTACTACTACTTATGTTATTTTGTTGGTTAGTGAGCGGCACAGTACCCATTAATGGTACCGCAGATTTTCGTCTCCGAATAGAAGACCCAATTTTTGAATTCATAGTATGGTGGCTTTGTTGTGGAAAATGATGATAGAAGTGGTTCGTTGCAAGAGAGGCAGAAGATGATGATGCCGGGGATGAGGGGGTCATGTTCATTTGAGACATGCAGAGATCAAAGCTCGGGGTATTATTACCATTCTGCTCATCCTGTTCTGTTAAGAACGATATATCGTTACCCATGCCCGTGGTTGCCACTTTGGCAATAGCAGATGCATTATCAGAGAGAATCATAGATGGTTTGATGAATTGCTGTGACGAGGATGAACTTGTGTTCGGCAGTACGACATTTTTGGAGTCTTCGTTTTGCCTATTGTTCAAATCATAACTCAATGAATCATCAATTATGGGTAAAGAAGCTCTTTGTCTCTTCGAATTAAGGTCACTGTTGAAAGATTTCATATTAGTGCTACTGTTATTGTGTGAAGATGTGAATTGCTGCTGTTGAAATCGGTTTAGTTGTTGTTGTAGTTGTTGACTTGGGTTTATCTTTGTCATGGAATTAGCATCAAAAGAATTTGGACAAGCCGATTTATTTTTGTTAGCATCAGACGTGCCCAAATTATCATTAAAGTTCATGTTATATTCATTGAGGATCTGCGTCAGTTCATTGTCTATAGCAGTGTCATTGTCGTTTGAGTTTCCAGTGGTACCTGTGTTCGTGTTCGTGTTTATGCTAGTAGCATTTGGACTTGCGTTGGAACTTGAATTGGAGTTGTTAAGGTTTTTGTCTGTACTTGTGTTTTTAGTATTTGAATTTATCTTTGGATGGTTCCATAGGTCCAAAGAGTGAGAAATAGAATTTCTCGAATTCGTAATTGACGGAAATTGGTTTGTTATGACATCACTAAACCTTCGTTGTGACAAATCGTTATCATCATCATCATTCAGTAGGAGTTCGCTGGATACGTAATCATCTAGCATTGAATCTATGTTCAATGAGTTAAAATAACTGGAGTTCAAGTTGCCCGTGGAATTGGAATTGGAATTGGAAGTGGAGTTGGAATATGAATTTGTGTTTGAGTTTAATTGGTTTCGTAATTTTTCATTCAAATTATTTGGGTTAGTGTCAATGAAAAGATTTGTATTAGGAGGATTGGGAAAGGACAGGTGGTCATCATTAATGGAAGTTTGTTGTTGGGCGCGAGGGGATATGAGAGTTTCATTTCCGTTTGAGATTTGTGGTGATAACCTGATTTCATTGTTTGACTTCGGGTTTACGGTGGTATTAGACGGGTTTAGGGGCACCGATGAAGGTGACGGTGATTGCAAGGAATTGTTCATGTTGTACAAAAGATCACTCATGGGGTATGGCGATGTGAGGGTCGTGTACTGGCTCGAACCGGTGATGTTCGTGTTGCTAGTGTTGTTGTTGTTGTTGTTGTTGTTGTTCTCATTATCGTTCTCGTTGTTACTCGTGTTGTAGTTCTTGTTGATATTGGATTTCAGGTGTAGACTATTACCGGTAGTGGAGGGTATCGTGTCAGTCGCAGGTAAGGGAGAGTCGAAGGATAATGGGGGAACCCAATCGCCAATGGAGTTTCTTGGTTTTGTGTGTTATTGGTATCGGCAATATCAAAAACGGCGTTTTTAACGTCTAAAGAATACGGGTTGATATCGTTGTTTATATTATTTGAAGAACTATTGTCCGCACGATGCATAGTGTTCATGCTTTCGATAGGGAATAATATGTCTTCAGTACTAAAATCATGTTCAATCGTCATTTTGGTCTGAGTTTTTTTCTATAGGCAACAAAAGTTGAAAAAAAAAAAAGCAAAGCAAAAATAGAATGAATAACTTGATTGCGAATGCAATATGCTGTTGTGGCTGATGCTGTTGTGTTTTTTTTCCCTGGAGGTATGAAGGGGATACTGATAGAGCAAAGAATAAAAAAGTAATATATTTGGACTCTTATGCCTGTATGCTGTATTAGCTTTTATTACTTTGAGGATTTCCGTTTGTTTTTATTCCTTAAACTGACTTTTCGTATCTGACACTCTTGTTGAGCTCGTGTTGCTTCTTTAAAATTAACCAAACAGAGAAGGCAAAAAAGGGAACACAGGATATGCGGTTGAAGAAGGGCCAAATTAGACTGGTGTTGGTGGTAGGTACAACCAGTTTCTCTGTCTTTGTCTTTTTCCTTTGCCTCTCTCTGGAACAACAAAGATAATTACAAAAATACTAATAGTTTATGTCTTTTGCTAAAAAGAAAGCTTATTCTCGGTATCTTGTTTTCTTTTTTTTTATTTTGTTTTTCCAGTCCTAATTTCTGTAATTCGTAAAAAGGCGTTTTTTCGTATAAATTGCTATCTTTAACAGCCAAGGACTAGCGTGGAGTATATGACGCAGATAGTTGGTGCCAAGATTCGGACTCGGCTGTTGCGGAATGGGTAATAGAGTACGACGATATTCGGAGAAAGGCAACTCCGGCCAACTAGCCAGGAAGGATGAGTGCGCTAGATAGGTGAGGCGCAGACTGTAAGACTAAATGCCTCTCTGGGTGCCTTTCGGGCCGTTGTTGCCGGCGGAACCGAAGAAGCATGACAAGGCCAGGCAGGGTATATGGGTCCAGCCTTGACGTAATGTCACAAGCGCAAGTGCAAGTGCACCCGCGGCGTTACATGGCCGTCTTGTATTATATACTGTGTTATGTTATACTGTATTGCGCTATACTAGGCTATATTGTACGTTCTATTTGATGTTGTTGGCCAAGGCGTCCTTTCTCTCCTCCCAGACGGTCTTCCCTGTGCATGCACACACCTGCTTGTTGTTTTCCCACACGCCTGCACTTCTGGCAATGACTCCTAGGAACGAGTAGTCATTGACGGATGGGCGCTCGTTTTCTGGGTGGTCCAGGGCCTTGGAGATGACAAAGCTGCGACCGATGAGCTGCCAGGTCGGTAAGGGGGCGCTCAAGAAGGTCTTCCCGCTGTACAGGTTCTTGCCCAGATCACTTTTTTTCGAAACACTGGATGGGCTCGTCGAACTTGTGCCAGACTTTCCCAGTGGACTTCACGCCCTTGGAAATGTCCCCGTTCTCATGGATGCTGGCATGGTAGTTGCCTGCTTCTGGGACACCATTCACAGTGATGTCAAAAAGGGTTTTGTCTTCGCCGACTTGGACGATTCTTGCCAGACCTCTCACGGCAGTGTCCTTTTTCTGGTCGATAGTGTAGTTTTGAAACGTCTCCAAAATGGCCACGGCGGAAGAGTTTGGCTTCCCGGCACCTCTTATGATGGCGTCCTTGCCACAGCTTCGCAAAGTGTTGATGATGGTGGAGGGGGCCACTGAGCTCTCGACACTCATGATTTGCTGGTCCATGTCAAAATTTAACGAATCGATCCCGGGAACATCTTTCAAACATGTCTTGATGTCGTTGACACAATTCTCACAATGCAAGGGAATGGCATAGGTGGCTTCGTACGTATCGTTCACGGTCATTGTTGCGGCGATCGAGTGCGTTGGTCTCTTGCAGCGATGCTTTTTCTCTTTTCCTATTCCATTTTTGGCTTGCCTTTAATATATGTTTTTCCGAACAATGTATTTTTTTTTTCCTCTTTCATGATTGCTATCAGCTGCCCATCATAGGGGGCAGGAACAAACGAAGATTACTAAGCGGAGGTTTAGCGCTATACGGTACCCAAAACGGTGAATATGTGTATGATTAACTTTTTCTTGGCTAGTACAAATAAAGTATATTTTTAAGTATATGAAGTGAGATGGGATCAGCAACACACGAAAGTATATAGAATGTTTTTTTTTTATTTTTCTGGACTTGTTGGAGGAGAAAATGACGTGAATAAAAAATTCCTTTCAGGGAGCATTCTTATTCTTCTTCACTAATGTCATCGTCGGCCTTGTTCATTTCAGCCTCCAAGCTTTGGGCAAATTCTTCATCACTGGAATTTGCATCTTTTGCCTCGTCTATATTGGAGGCAGCGTCTTCCTTCTTGGGCTCAAGTATAGGTACAGGTTCGGGCTCGGGCATACTCTCGTTTGCCTTGGCCATTGCTTCTGCTTCTGCCTCTGCCTCTGCTTCTGCCTTTGCCTTTGCTACGGCCGCTGTCTTTGCATTCGCGTCCTCCTCTTCCTTCTCCTTCTGCTTTCGTTCTTCTTGCTGTTTTCTGCTGGCTGCCCCTGGAATAACCAAAGTGGCATTGGCCTCTCTTGCAGCGTTTTGCATGTTTTCCTCATGTGGTAACAAAGTAGGTGGAGCAGGCTTCTTTTTCTTAGAGCGTGGTTCTGAATCGTGAATTTCGTTCGATGATTTGGATTTATCGTCTCTCCTCTTTCTGGGGCTACTCTTATCGTTTCCGTTTTTGTCCTTGTCGTTATTGTCATTATTGTTATCGTCTTCGTACTCGTCATCGGATAATAACCTGACCATTTTTGTTTTTGGCCTCTTGGACCCTAGCCTTCTCAAGGCTTCATCGATATTTAATCTGTGTTTTAGCAGTTCGTCGTAAAGGTCTTCCGTTAATGAAATACCTTTCTTCCCAGGCTTCATTTCACCTGTGGAAGAATCCAGATAATACTCACGGATATCAATTAAGTTTATATTTCTGAATTGTCTAACCGTAACTCTTTTGTTCTTACCCAAATCAAAAATTGCGTCTGAGGCAGAAAGGCCAGATGGCATTCCGCCATTGCTGTTATTGTTATTATTACTGTTATTCGGATTTCCGCCGCCATTATCGCTTCTCCTCTTGTTCCTATACCTGTTATAATATGACATTGTCTTTGTATGTATCTCTAAAGGCAAATATTTTATGTGAAATCACAGTATGAAACAACTTGCTAGAGCGTGGTATGAATATGTGTCTTGGATGGGAGCGCTGTATGTGTTCCAACGTTGCAATCTCTTCTCTTGCTCTTAATTCTTTTCTTTCTTTAGGTCAAATCAAGAATTTTCATCAAGAATAGTGAAGAGGAGGCAAGCCAAGAGAGAAAAAAGAAAGAAAGAAAGGAGAGGAGGTACTGGAAGAGAAGAAAACCAAGCTCTGATAAAGAAACGTAAGGAAGAGCAAATTTCCATGCAAAGAGCCCATTATTAAACTCCCAAGACGAAAAGGAATAAAAAATACTCATAACCTAACGGCAAAACGTGTGTGCGCTGCCCTATACTCATCGTTCTTGTTGGTGATGATAACCCATCCTCTATTGAAAAATTAGGTTGGTTACCCGGAACGGGGGCTGGACTGTTTAGCACGGCTGCCTCGATGGTGTTGTTGGTAATGACGGTGGCATTGAAAGGTCAGGCCAGTTTGATGCGTTGCTGTCCTGTTCGTGCAACGAATATGGACCACACGCATTCCATCGATAACGCCGCTGTGTCTGATGATTGCATTGGGTGAGTGGGGCTTATATGGATCGGATGAGGTAGTCTCTGATGCTGAAAAAACAAAAAAAAAAAAAAAAAAAAGGGCTGACTTAATACTCTAGGTACAGGTGGCCTTCTTTGAGAAAAGGTAACCGCCGGTGTAAATGAATATATAGCTGTTACGTAAAACATCTGGCTTGGTGATGTAAGTAGAAAGTTACCAGCTAAAGATAGAGACAACGCAGCAATGGGTGTTTATTTAGGCGCACTCTTTTCGTTATTGGTCATTGAAATGGCCGTACTGTTTATTTTGGTGCTCCCACTGCCCCAACGAATGAGGAAGTGGCTATACCTGCGTTATCATGCTGTAATTTCCAATAAGAAATCCAGGACATATATAATGGTAATCATGATATTTGTGGGACTCTTGTTCATTGATTCGTGGAAGAGAGCACAAATCAAAGTTTCTACATACCATAATCCGAGAAACCCTTACGTAAGAAATAGTGTCACCCCGGTGAATGCACTGGCTGCAAGGGCATACAACCAAAGAAATGTTTACATTTCCGGGTTCATCATTTATTTCTTTATATGTATACTCACCGTGATGAGTATATTACGGAGAATAGTGGAGTGGAATGACAGAGTGAAAAGTGGAGATGCCATCTTGAAGGCCAAGCTGAAGCAAAAGCAAAAATACCTGAATGATCTGAAGAAGAAAATGTAGGATGGGAGGGGAAACGGAACTTGGGGGGTGTATATATATATACATATAAAATGAATATAAATTAAGATTATCGAACAATTAGTTAAGAGTAGGCTTCCATCATTTCTGGATGAGGAATGCCCGACGGCCAGGCTTCATTAAAGTGTTCTTTGAAAATGTTTTTTTGAATAAAACTTGCTAGCCTTTGGTCTTTGAGAGACATCTTGTTGCCATTGGATTTGACGTTTTCGTAGTTGTCCAAGGCATGCTTCAGTTCGCCCATGCTGCTGACTCCAAGTACAACAGGTCCCTTGTCTATCCATTCTGCAATTGCGTATCTTGTAGCCAGGTCGGCTAGGTCGGTATTCTGCTCTTGGCAATATTTAGCCGCCTTGGATGCGCATTCTCTCAGTTCTTGGGAACATGGATGGAACTCCCTTGTTTCCTGTGATCTCAGCAGCGACATGCTCAAGATGGATGCGTTGCAAACCATTTTCAAGTTGGCATCATGCAGTAGTCTTTCGCGGAACTTTAGTAATCGGTTGTTCTGCAAATTCAGGTTACAGTACGATAGTGCGGCATCCAATGAACCGATATCGTTTTCTCTCGCAGAACAATGCTCAGCGATCCAAGTGACGAAGTCGATTGGGTACCCTGACAGACCAAAATTTTTGATAATGCCCTCATTTTTCAAGATCCTTAATTCCTTGAGTGCTTCCAGGATTTGTGGGAAGGCGACAAATTCTACATCGTGCAGGTAAACCAAATCGAGATAGGTAGTGTTCAATCTCTTGCACGATCTGTGTACACTGAATCTGACAAATTCCCTGGAATAGTCAAAATCGTCCTCGGCAATGCGGCCTACTTTTGTGCATATAAAGTAAGTGTTCCGGGGGAAGTCATCCTTCAAGTTATTTAATGCCTTGCCATAAAGAATCTCACTAGGCCCATAATAAGGGGAAGTGTCAATTGCGTTTATGCCGTGTGTGAAGGCGTGTTTGATTATCTCTTCCAATGGGATGGCTTCTGGGTCATCGGTGTACTGTTGGTTCAGCACTGCGCCGCCCAAGACTAAAGGTGAAATTGATGCTAAGTCAGACGGATTCACTTTACACCTGACTAGCTTATGTTTTTCCTCACTGCCGCTACTTTTGGAAACCATTATCTCCTGATTCTTCTTCGTTTCACAATGTATGGGCACAGTTACGGTACGCTACAGGTTAAATTTTAACTAGCCTCCTTTTTTCACTCCTCAAAAAAAAAAGTTTGGAAAATCGACTAGCTGAGTATACCAAGAGTTGAGATTATTGATGTTCACATTGATCTGCGTGCTTGCTTAGGCTCTTCTCGCACCCCTCTCCTTTAGGGGAATGACCAACGAAGAATATCCATTCGCGTGGGAATGGGGTGCTTTCACAAGGGTTGAGAAGTATACAAAATACAAGCGGATTTAGCTCAGTTGGGAGAGCGCCAGACTGAAGAATACACTTCGGTCAAGTAATCTGGAGGTCCTGTGTTCGATCCACAGAATTCGCATTTATTTTTTTTTCTTTTTGACAATTGAGTGTGTAGATCTCATGGAAGCGGGTTGATTAAACGACAGGCGAAAAAAAAATTTAATGATTTAGGTGAAGTAAGAGAGGGAAACCCCGGTTCTCTTCATTCTGAGCAAGGGCTCTTTAGAATTTCCTGCTACGATTCCTTTTTCATTTACTCGACACCGAAGTTTTCCCAGAAGCATTACCAGACATGGCGTGGAATGGCAACGGTTCCGACATCAGAGTACTGGAGGAGCCAACTGTCGGCAACATAGCGGCGATCGATTCAAACGGATCCGTACGCCGGCCTCCATCGCAGTTAATGCAAGACGAGCAAGACGACGACGAGGAAGACGACGACGAGGACAAGTCCAGCGTGGAGCCTTCAACGCCCACACCCACCACAACCAAGACTAAAGAGAATACCAGCACGATCCTAACTACAACCTCAACCACGACCGCCAGACAGAAACAGCCGATCAAGTACATCGAAAACAAGACCCGCAGACACGTCACCTTCTCCAAGAGACGGCACGGGATCATGAAAAAGGCATACGAGCTCTCTGTTCTGACGGGCGCCAACATCCTCCTGTTAATCCTCGCGAACTCCGGCCTGGTGTACACGTTCACCACCCCGAAGCTCGAGCCACTGGTGCGGGAAGACGAGGGCAAGAACCTCATCAAGGCCTGCATCAACGCTCCCGACGCCCCACCGACACACGATCAGCCCGCCACCAACTGATCAGACAAAAACCAGAGACGCCTACACCGTGCTATAGGCAGACCAGACCAGACCGGACCAGACCAGACCACCATGCACAGGACAACAGGACTGTATACCATAGTGCCTGTATTCATCACACGTAGCGCATTACGGCCGCGGAGGGGGTTGCCCTACTGCTGTTCGCGGCTCGGAACGCGCCAGATCGTGCCCCCTTTGAGTAATTTTTCTCAGAAGAGGCACTTTTGCGCTGGACCCGCAGGAAATATTTCCCTTTCCGTTCAGCTCGTGCTGCCCTATATTAAGCTGCGCCAAATAAGGGCATCTCCAAACTCTACCAGCGAGACACTGCGTACAATACCGTATATCTGTGCTATTTTCCGACTTCTTCCATTCTGCCTTGTGCTTTTCACGTGTGTCCTTTGGTTTTTCTGCTTTTCTTTTACTTTCAGTCATTGTAAATCCCCATCTAAGTATTTTACATACTATATTGTCACATACCCGTCGGTTTTTTCTCACCCTTCTTACTGATAGAGCCCTACTTCGTCTAAAGGTCGGTTCTAGTTTACATCTGTTAGTATATTAAATTTTTTGACCTTTTTTTTTTTTTTTTGGGTCTCTCATTTTCTGATCGCTGTTTTGTCTGTTTTTTTCAATTCAGTTATAGGGAAAAAACGGGAAAAGAAAGAGAGAGAGAAAAAAAAAAATAGTGTAGACATAAGAAGCGAAAATCGAAAAGCTTTGGATCTACAAGACTCGCTGTCACGGCAACCAATACTATACCACCCAGCAAGAATGTCGGATATTGAAGAAGGTACTCCCACCAATAACGGCCAGCAGAAGGAGAGAAGAAAGATAGAAATCAAGTTTATTGAGAATAAAACAAGGCGCCATGTGACTTTTTCCAAGAGGAAGCACGGTATCATGAAGAAGGCTTTCGAGCTGTCTGTGCTGACGGGTACGCAGGTGCTGCTGCTCGTTGTCTCGGAGACAGGCCTGGTGTACACTTTCAGTACGCCAAAGTTCGAGCCTATAGTCACCCAACAAGAAGGCAGGAATCTAATTCAGGCCTGTCTAAATGCCCCTGACGATGAAGAGGAAGACGATGAAGAAGACGGCGATGACGACGACGAAGAAGATGATGATGACGGTAATGATATGCAGCGCCAGCAGCAACAGCAACAGCAACAGCAACAACCGCAGCAACAACAGCAACAAGTATTGAACGCTCATGCGAATAGTTTAGGCCACATGAATCAAGATCAGGTGCCACCTGGGGCGCTGAAACAAGAAGTGAAATCTCAATTGTTAGGCGCTAATCCTAACCAGACCCCGATAATTCAACAGCAACACCATGCTCAGAATCCTCAAACACAACAGCCACAACAACAACAGCAGCAGCAGCAGCAACAGCAACAGCAACAACAGCAACAGCCTCAAATGCCGCAGCATCCTCAACCGCAACAAGGAATACCCCACCCGCAACAATCACAGCAACAACAGCAACAGCCACAGCAGCCCCTCACCGGCATTCACCAACCCCATCAACAGGCTTTTGCCAACGCTGGCTCCCCCTACCTGAATGCCGAACAAAATGCTGCTTACCAGCAGTATTTTCAGGAGCCGCAACAAGGCCAGTACTAACCGAACCAACCTCCTTATATAATTCATAGATGAGCATTAAAAGGGAAAAATCTGTTCTCCGACAGAAAAAGAAAGATAGACAACAAGAACGAAACGTATCATTATTTTATACTGAAAAGAGGTCCGTCTCGGTAAAAGAAAAGAGAAGATCTCATTCATCGGCGCTCATCTCGATTTTACCACTGTTTTTTGCCTTGTTTCTTAGCCTCTTTTCATTGCCGCCACTCTATTACATAGGCAAGATCCAACCGAATCTTTCCCCCCGGATATATAAAATATAAATATAAAACTTTAAGAATATAAAACATAAAAACTACACATAACTCGTATACACCAACATGCACACACATTTTTTCAAAAAGACCAATTAAAGCTCACACTACTTTCCCGCTTTTCTGCAATAGAATCTATGACTTGCGCAAATCCTTTGTCATGGCTCTTTCTGGGAATGAAGAGGTAGATCGTCCAGTACGACTTTTTTGAAAATCTCACGGCCGCGCGTCAACAAAGAAACACTGTAATATGTAGCTGCCAGTTTTGCAGTAAACTGCGTATTGGTATGGGGGAGTAAGAAATTGGCCAGGAAAAGTGTTATTCCCATCTGCAAAACGGCTTATCGTTCCTAACACAATGTCTGAAGTGATATTTCAACCAACGGATATCGTCCTTGCAAAAGTTAAGGGCTTTTCAGCATGGCCGGCTATGATCATCCCTAATGAACTCATACCCGATAACATTCTAAAGAATAAACCAGTAGGTGTACACAAGGGCAAGTCTGCCAATGGCAAAGAAGAAGAAACTGAAGAGCAAGAACAGGCCGACGGCGAGGAGGAGCAGGAAGAGATCTTCGATGATAGTGAGGCCAGTCCTGAAAAGTTCATAATATATACACCAGTCCTGAAGTTTCGTAAAAATGATACGCTAAAACCGGTGTATTGTGTCAAGTTCTTCTGCGATGATTCATACATTTGGGTGAAGCCCATGGATTTGAAAATTTTAACAAGTGAGGAATGTCGTCAATGGCTAAACAGTAAACAGCGAAAGAATAAGAAACTAATACCGGCCTACGAGATGGCTATGAAGGGTAAGGATGACATTGATATTTGGGAATTCGTGGAATACGGGTCTTACGGTAGGCCAGATGAAGAGGAATACGTAGAAGAAGAAGAAGAAGAGGAAGAAGAGCGCAAAAAAACTGCAAAGAAACCCACTAGGTCTTCCAGTAGGCAACGTCAAAAACGCGTTCTTGATACAAATGACGCTGAAGACAGCCAGACAGGCAAAAGAAAAAGAGTCACTAGATCAACTAGACAGCAAAAGGTGGAGGATATAGAAGAGGAAGAGGAGGAGGAGGAAGAAGAAGAAGAAGAAGAAGAAGAAGAGTTTGTTAGAAAGAGGCCCCAGAGAGGCAAAGCCAAGAAAGCTGTAGCGGCAAAAGCTAAGCCAAAGCCAAAGCCAAAGAAAGAGAAACCTAAACCACCTAAGGTGATCAAGTACCATTTTGAAGATGACGAAGATTGGAGCATAGTTGGACTGGGTCCACAAGATTTATCCATTGAAAAAACGATGGATCCGATTGCAAAAAAATTATCACAAAAGAAAAACTTAGACAAGCATACAGAGATTAAGTTGGACTTGGAAGATAAACTAGCAGGAATCAACAAACTGTTATGTGATGTCTTATGTTCAGGCATCAATCAAGTGGTTTCCATCAAAGACGACTTTGAGATCATATTGGATGAATTGCAAATCGCCCTCAATACAAGAGGGTCCAAAAATGAATTCATAACAATCTTCCAATCAAACAATTCCCTGCTGCTGAACTTTAGAATACTATTTAATTTAAAGAAAGAGGAACTGGGTAAATGGGATTTATGGGATCGTTTCCAAGAAGTTTTCGAGTATATTTATTCTTATGAATTTACGCCTGATACGGCCGATTGGCAACTGGAACAAGATACGAAAATTGAAGAAGAGCAACAGGCCAGTGCAAATGCAAACGAACCTGTAAAGGAAGAAGGTGCTGAAGTAGGTGCATAAATGTGGTCACGGTGGATTCGCAAAGGGATAACATGTGTTATTATAAGATAGACTAAGAACGAATAATTTGCATTTCCTTTGATATATGTAAAGAATTTATTTGGTTGTCCGAATCGGTCTATCCGGCACCATATTGTAATAGAGTTTCCAAACTTGTTTTTTGAATTTTTTTCTTTTTTGGAGCGAAGTCTTTAATAGTATCATTTCGGATGTTTCATAAATTTATAGAAGTATAGAGACGTTAATAGTCTATTGTAACCTTTATTCTGCCGATATTTTATTTGCAATTTGCGTTTTGGGTTTTATATTTTGATTAGAATTCGTCTCATTTTTAGACGCAAAAGAGGGAACATACACCAACATGTAGAACTGGTTTGGTTTTCTACTCATAAGATGTAACCATCAATATGTTGGTCCCAATTTCTCATCAAAATATAAGTTTGCCATCTTAGTATAGTGGTTAGTACACAACATTGTGGCTGTTGAAACCCTGGTTCGATTCTAGGAGGTGGCATTATTTTTTTACCGAATAATGGCAAAACTAAAAATATTCTTTTCACAAGTAAAACCAAAGTTGAAACGATTGTTCAAAATATGGCGATTTTTTTGTTATATCATTTTCCTTCTTCAGTCGACCTCTCAAAAAATCGCTTAAGTTAAGTTGGAATCTTTTCTTTGGCTATATATAAAGAATGCATTATCAAGTTTATTTAATCCTCTCTTCTATATAGTTTGCTCATTCAATACATATATTCCGCAGCGTGGTTTACAATGAACACATATGTACCACTGGTGGCATCATAACTTTCAAATTTAGAGTTTGGAGTCCTCATCAAGCGTTCAATATGTCTCTTGACCAATTGATGCTTCGGATCCTTTATAGGTTTCCTTGTAGATTTATCTACAGGATAACAGTTAAAGCAGGTAATTTTAGCTCGAACGTTAATGCCTTCGCCTCTCTTCGGTCTGGTTGATGAGTTTGCATATATTATACAAGCTTTAGGCTCAAAAGTAATAATAATTCCTCCCAATGAAGTTAGAGGCACTTCAGTAAGGTCGACGGGTTCAAGGAATTCAATCTTACCATAGTTTTTATGGCCAACTACTAAATGGGGGACCTTGCGTAATTGCAACAAAGAGTAAGAGGAAAGAGTGTCCATGGATGGGGAGATATAATAATCTTCATTTATGAACGAAGCATCCTTCTCAGTAACTCCAACGTCAATTGCCTTTTTATCGTCTTCCAAATAGCTTTTCGTTTTTAAATCAACAATATTCTCCTTATTTTCTTCATCAACGCTCCTCAGTTGACTCTTGGTGTTGTTTTGTTCTATGATTTTTGAAGGCAAGGTTGAGGAGTTGCCGCTGCCCGTAGTTTCTTTTTTCAACTACCTGTACCATTGCTGGTATCGTTCCCTGCTCGCTGCTTTTACTTTTTTTTACTAGTACTGCTGTTCGATAGTCCGTTTTTCTTTTCCTCAGTTGCCGTTAGCAGCTTTTTATTGTTAATCAGGTTCTTAAATGATCTTTTATCAGGGTTGAATAATAAATTAGAAGCTTTCAAGATGCTTTCGTCCAAGTTTTCTTCCTGTTGGTTCGAAATCGTAGCTTGGTTATTCTTTTTATCAAGTGAAATATATAATTTTGGATCATTCTTAGTCTTAGCTTTATCCATTACAACATTATTGGAGTTCAGTTTAGTTGTGAATAATGTTTTGGGAACCATTCTATAAGCACTAGACAGACTTGCTTTTTTGCGCTCGTCAGCTTTGATCTTTGTAGCGTTTGGTTGAACTGGGCCAGAAACTGTGTTAGCGACGGTGGCCTTAGAAAATAGTTCATTGGTACCATATGGATTACTATTCTGCTGTTGAAATCGTTGCTGTTGTTGCTGTTGAAGCATGTTTTGTGGTTGCGTGGTTGGCTGAGAAGATTGAGAAAATAATCCTCCACCTGGAATGTTCGTGCCGGTGCTGTTTTGAAATAGGCCCCCACCATTCGTAGGTTGAGAGGAATTGTTGTTACCAAACAACCCCGTTGAACCAATGCCGTTGTTCATTGATGAATTGTTATTGTTTCCAAACAGTCCTCCGCCAAGTGTAGATGCTCCAACGCCCGCTGGTTTATTGCCAAATAAGCCCGTAGAATTTGAAGTAGCCGCCGTACTAGAGGCATTATTTTGCCCAAATAATCCGCCTGAAGCGGTACTTGGGGCTGCGTTATTTGAGCCACCGAATAGAGAGCCTGTGGCAGGCTTGTTGCCGAATAGAGATCCTGTTGGAGCGGTATTGTTTTGATTGGCACTTTGATTATTTCCAAACAATCCGCCTCCAACAGAGCCTGCTGGTTTTGCGCCAAACAGGCCTCCTGAGGCCGGTTGTTGTTTATTTTGGAATAGGCCTCCTGATGACTGTTGAAAAGTATTTCCAGCTAGGCCACCATTTTGGTTTGCTGTGTTATTAGAAAATAATCCCGTAGTGCCTAAACCAGTGGGTTTTGCACCGAAAAGACTAGAGCCTTGTTGTGATTGTTGCAAACCGTTTTGGCCAAATGGTTGGTTGTTATTTTGCACTTGGTTGGATTGGCCAAACAACCCGCCAGATTGTGGTTGTGGTTGATTGTTCTGTTGCCCGAACAATCCTCCTGTTGTTTGCTGCTGTGGGTTACTTTGCCCGAATAG
Source organism: Saccharomyces x bayanus (assembly GCA_019431265.1). Lineage (NCBI taxonomy): Eukaryota > Fungi > Ascomycota > Saccharomycetes > Saccharomycetales > Saccharomycetaceae > Saccharomyces > Saccharomyces x bayanus. The sequence goes on along the minus strand of CP080216.1, from coordinate 594,642 downwards.
AGAATTTCCTTGAGTGTTGTTAGGTCCAAAAGTAGATGCCCCCTGTTGTTGTCCGAATAGTCCGCCTGCTGGCTTACTTCCGAATAGACCACCTTGTTGTTGTTGTGGTTGACCAAATGAATTAGATGAGCTTTGTTGTCCAAACATTCCTGCCTGGTTCTGGGTTTGGTTATTCTGACCGAATAGTCCTCCAGTGTTGGAAGTTTGCTGTTGTCCAAATAATCCACCCCCACCTTGTTGTTGATTATTCTGGCCAAATAAGCTACCAGAAACAGCACTATTCGTGTTATTGTTTACTCCGTACGTGTTTGTATTACCAGATTGTCCAAATAGGCCACCAGAAGGGGGTTTGGCTCCAAACAGACTATTACCAGCGTTTTGTTGTTGACCAAAGGCACCGCCATTTGTGTTGGTGTTTGATTGACCAAATAGACCACCAGTGCTCTGTTGCGCTTGTTGTGGGGGGAAGGCGCCACGGCTGACCTGACCAAAAGCGCCTCCATTACTCATATTATTTGCCCCAAATGAATTTTTGTTGGCCAAACGGACTCGCGTTTGCGTTTGCGTTTGCATTCTGTTGTCCAAATAGGCCTGTGCTATTGTTGTTGTTCGTTGGATTGGCTGTGCTACCGAAAAGCCCTCCAGAAGTGGCAGGTTTATTTGCTCCAAACGACGAATTACCTGCAAGGCTAGTTGAGCTTCCGAACATTCCTGTAGTGTTAGCAGCAGCGGGAGCATAGGCCCCGCCTGAACCAGCTCCATACATGCCGGTTGCCGGCTTCTGGCCAAATAGTCCGCCCGTGGTGGCAGTACTGGCGTTATTATTCCCCATCATTCCGAATCCTGTATTGGTGGTAGCTTGTGGGTTGTTAAAAGTAGTACTAGAAGCATTTTGCCCCGTGCCAAACTTTCTTCCAGCTTGATAGTCTTGAAATCTCAATTCTTCAAAAGAGAAGTTTCGGTATTCGGGCATACAGGTAATGCTTTGGTAAACATTGGTCACGCCTGTTGTTGGATCTTTTTCCTCATATGTAGTGAATGGCTTGACACTCGTACCTGCGTTGGAATTGGGCACAGCAGAAGCCGAACCAGCAGAAAGTGAGGCGTTATTGCCCATTCCGGCAAACATTGACCCTGGAGCGTTACTGTTTGAACCCAATTGAGCTTGACCGAAAGGAGCGGTACTGGCAGCAGTGGATCCAGACATTCCAAAGGGCGAGTTGGAGGTTTGGTTACCAAAATTACCGAACGCAGGGGCCTGCGATGTATTTGCCTGCTGGCCCAAAGCAAAAGTGGAAGTCGTCGCAGCTGGCTGTTGTTGCTGCTGCTGCTGCTGAGCACCAAATGATGACGCTGCTGAGCCAAATGGCTGTGTCGTTGCGCTAGGAAATGCACCACGGCTAACTCCAAACATAGTAAAGTCTTAAACAAATGAAAATTTACAACCTAATCCGTGCACTCTCCGTTGCCGCGGGTTTCTATGTGATGCTGGTAATCTCTCTTGTGGTAATATAGCCAATCTCCCGATCTTACTTATATCTTCGTTCTGTTCTTTCCCATTAACTATGACAGATGGGAAAGAAAAAAAAGGCGTACCCGGGTAATGAGGGCAAGTGCAAATGTGACAATAATAAGACTGACGCGTAATCAAGGTCCATCGCTTATATTGACCAGAACGCCAGAGAAAGGAAACAGAACATAATTGGAGTGATGGATGAGGAATCGGACAATTTACTATCGGCCTTCAATGACCCTAACGGGGTTCAAAGCGACCCCACTATACCGAATGGCTTAGATGGTTCAGTAGCCGATCCTACTATAGCAGACCCAACGGCGATTGCAGCTAAAAAGAGAAGGCCCCAGGTAAAATTAACGGCAGAAAAGTTGCTTAGTGATAAGGGTCTGCCATATGTTTTGAAAAATGCGCATAAAAGAATACGAATTTCCTCGAGGAAGAACCCTTACGATAACTTATCAAATATCATACAGTTTTATCAGCTCTGGGCACATGAATTGTTTCCCAAGGCAAAATTCAAGGATTTCATGAAAATCTGTCAAACAGTAGGTAAAACGGATCCTGTTTTGAGAGAGTACAGAGTAAGCCTTTTTAGAGACGAGATGGGCATGAGTTTTGATGTTAACACACGAGAGGCTGGGCAAGAGCTAGAAACACAAGAGCCCATAGCTACAGAACGTGGTGACGCTGCGAACTCGGAACCAATTACAGCAGTCACATCCAATATACAAGATAACGGCAACGACAATGATGATGAGGACAACGAAGAAGATGACGATATCTATCACTTTTCTGTGAATAACAGAAGAAAAAGAGTTTTGGATGAAGAGGAGAATGATGCAGAAGTCTCAGGAACCCAGGACCTTTCAAGCGTTGATAATATACCGTCTAAGGAAGACACAGATACAGTACTAGAAAAATTCAAGGAACAAGGGCCTGCTGAACTGAACACAGATGAGAAGAAACTCTTATCAAGATGGCTAGATGAGCATAGGGGTACGGAGAAAGTTTTGATGACTGAAGAAGATATTCAACTATTAAGAAAGTTGGAAGATTGGGAGATGAATGATGCAGAGGTGGAAATGACATATAATGATTTCGCATCAAGAGAAGATGACTTTGATGTTGACCAAGATGAGATGGATGCCATGAAAGAAATGGGATTTTAACAATGTTTTTGAAAAAAGTAATTCAAGTATATATATATACATGTATGTATGCACAGATGTATATATTTTCGAGCGTGCTATAAAAAAGAATGTGTATCTTTAGTTTTTTAATTTCTTTTTTGTTGTGTGTTATTGTACAATATCTACTTCTATATATTCGTCTAAGTGGTCCACAAACGAGCTGTGTTATCAGCACCAGCAGAGAACAACCAAGCTTCTCTTGGATGCCAGATAGCATCAAGAACACCAAGACTATTGATTACTTTGTGGCCAGTTAATTTTTTCAATGGGACAATCATTGGATTTTTCATCATGTCATCATAAACAGTGGCATGGAAAATATGTATAGTACCGTCGTCAGCGGCGGAACTGAATAGAGGCAGTTTTTTATGGAAGTTCACACTTCTGACGGCCTTATCGTGGTATCTTAGTGTCTTGTATGGTGTACTAGCCAAATCTAAATCGTGCCATAACACTCTCTTATCGAAGGATGACGCAATTAAGTTATCACCCCTTGGATGAATATCAATTTTGGATAACCAACGAGCACCAGGCAACAATTTCTTGACCAACACCTGTTGAGATAGATCGTAAATTCTGACGTATCTTTGGGAACAGACAAACAATTGAGGTTTGAAAGGATGGAACTTGGCATCCATAATGATACCCTTCGATTTTCTGAATGGGGATTGAGTTAAATGCTTGGAGACTTGATGAATCAAAACGGAAGTATTACCAGAATCAGGCTGGACAGTGACAAAATAGTCACCCTTTCTATGCCATGAAAGTTTCTTGACAGTTTTCTTACAAGTGATAGTGATACAGATATCTTTTTCCAACTGTTCTTGAGAAGGTTTGTTCCATTGGGCTACTTGCTTTTTCACAGCATTCTTGGTAGTATCATTTTTACCTTCTTCGTTATCATCGTCTTCTCCATTTACTTCTAGGTTAGACTTTTTAACAGTACCAAAAGTGTCGTAACCGAAACCATCTTCAATTTTGGTCTTACCATTATTTTCAATATCGTAACCAAATATTGGTGGTACTATTAGATGAATATTTTCACCAACAGCAACGGCAAGAATACCGTTATTAGCATCAGGGTTCCATTCAATACATTCGATATGGTCATCTGGATTTTCTTCACTATCGACCAGAGTCGTTTTGTAAACTTCCCTACCAGTTAAAATTTCCCATACTCTGACTGTACCATCATCAGAACCTGTTGCTAGCCATAACCCAGATGGATCAATAGATAATGTACGTACTTTGCCCTTGTGCCCAGCGTATATTGTGGAGCAACGGATAGGGAAAGGTCTCAAATCCTTTGGAGAAGGAAGTTCTGGAATCAAAGAATCTGGGTCGATGTTCAATTTGTTCTTGCGGACACGAGGAGCTAGATACAAATCCAAAGATCTCTCAAATCTTTCTCTGACGGATTCACCGTAACCAGGAACTTTTCTTAAAGCAGCATACTTTTGAGGCAAAAAGTTTCTTTCTCTTTCACTGTATTCAGTATTTTCCCAAGCTTCTTTTTCTTCTGGTGACAAAAGATACTCTTCAGGTGGGTTATAACTTTCTTCATTAGTTGGTGGGGGGTACTTTTGGGGCTCTCAAATGCATCACATGATCATCAGTTTCAGTAGAATCACCCCACAAATCGAATTGGTAGTTTTCAGTCTTTTCCTGTTCTTTCAATTCCTTCAATTTCTTTGGAGGAATAATACGGCCTTCTCTGATAGCTCTAACTATCTTCATAACCCTCTTAGCTTCATTCTTAGATGGAACGAATCTTCTCTTAGGTTCTGGAACAGCGGTCAATGGCATAACCTCTTCGTGTCTTGTGAACCAATCGATCAAAGGTTCATATGGGTTTATACTATCATCAGTCTGTTCATTCCTTTGAATTTTAGAAATAAGTTCTAATTCTTCTTTGGTTAGATTCAAACTTGATCCGGAATTCTGATCCAACAACCCAGTCCAACCTTCAGGTAATTCTATAGATTCTAACAGTTGGTCTAAAGCTGAACCCTTGGCAGGTCTCATGATTCTTTTACCATTAATATCGTAACCAATGTGTGGCATTTCATCGTAAGCAGACAGTGGAATGTTACCAATAGTATTTTGTGTTTCACCGTCACTGTCATCACTGTCGTAAACAGGGTTGATCTCTGGTTTGATGACTCTGTCTCTACCATCTGCGTACTTCGAGTAGATATTTGGATCGGCAATGGTATGTAACTTTACGCCTGATAATTTGTCAGTTAAGGAAGTTGTATCGTCGGAAAATTCAGAGCTGTCGTAACCCTCTTCTTCTTCGCCTTCTTCTTCGGCCAGCAATTTGTTTAATTCAGCGTCTGAATCATCATCGGCATCTCCACTGGCTTCTTCATCAGAAGATGACTCCTTCTCCTCGACAGCTGATTCATACTCTTCGTCACTTTCGCTTGTCTCGGCATCAATCAATCCATCGACGGATAAGAAGTTGTCCTCATTCTGCTCAACATCGGATTCTTCATTAGCTGCTCTCTTCTTGGAGATCTTCGTCTCGGAAATCTTATTGTTCTTTACCATTGTTGACCTGACTCTATTATATTAGAACAGGAGTAACGGAATAGTTTTACTAGTTAGTACCTATATGCGATTATACCTCATATGTACCATGCTTAATTATAAGCTCATCGCAAAACTAAAAAAAAAAAAATTTTCAATATTTTTTCACTTGCTCGACATTAGGGGTAACCCGGAATATAAGCATTAATACGATCGAAGTCGAGGCAAGTTCGCCTTCACCCACCAAGAGTAATAAGCCAACGGTGTCCACTGCTGGGCTTACGGTTTTTCTCGTATATTGCTACGTTGGTCTTGGAGGTTTGAGATCTTTCCGGCCATTGTTGTAAAGCAGCAGACAGAAAAATAAAAGACTGGTGTGTAGTTTCTTGCAACGTATTTTTATTCTTGAAGACGAATGTCGAGCAAGGATTCAATCATAGACTCAGTGAATCTCGTTAGAAATTATTGGACTTTAATAAGACAAGTTGAAGCTACTTTTTTAAATTTTTAAAGTTTAGGTGGAGATACTGAATTTTAAGCGCTATTTAGTTTTGACTGACTAACTACTAACATAAAACATAAAAAAATAACAAAAGAGAAAGAGGAGATTAACTAACACTCCTCATTTTTTCCAATGCCGGCTACACAAAAAACATGGCTCAGGTGACAGTGATTGCTATATATTTACTTTATGTTCTTGGTTCTGAAACCTGCTGTGTAGCTTGTATGCTTTTCGAAAGTTCCATATTACAGGGCTTAGCTTAATAAAGTTAGGCTGTTGTACAATAAGACACAACGGGTTATCGAAAATAAGAGGCTTTTAATTACATTTGGATCTAATTATTTATGTCACCGTCACATATATGTTGTGCCTCTTTTATTCGGGGCATCGCGGAAGGCGCAAGTAAGTTTCCAAGAAGAAAACATTTCTAAAAATGAGTTCAAAAAAGGATTTAAAAGGGTTCAGAAGCGTTGTTGAAATTTTCTCTTCGAAACTACCATTATAAAGTCTGCACAACTCTTAACCATAGGTGAGAAATCAAATGAAACATGCAATCCCATTTAGGATATAATGGTGTCGATGACAATGTCAAATTAAACACGCTGAACGCAGGCGTCTCTGATGAGCCTAATGCATCTTTCGTATCAGGGAATATCACTCTTCCCGAAGACATGTTTAAGTCTGACTTTTATTACACATTATATGAATATTATCACGGTACAGGGGCTATGTTTTTGTCATTTTACTCGTGATTTCAATTTTTTCGGTTTTAACCTTTAATATTCACGGTGGATACATCTTTATTATCGTATTTTTGTTTTCGTTTGCGATTCTTGGTTTAATAGGGTCATTGTTTGAATTTTATAAACCCGTTGAAGAAAGTGAAAACTTTCAAATAAAACTGTTGCTGGAAGTAATAACACGTAAACCGCCGGTAGAGGGGATAGAATGGAAAACTATTACATACAACATGAATCAATATTTATGCGATAAGGGATATTGGTCTACTCCTTACTACTTTTACTGTGAGCATAGATGCTATAATGTTTTTTTGTAACCTAATTAAAGGGAGGAAGCCCGATGCACAATCGGCATCATCAACCGGCGATGGGGCCAATACACAATTGAATACGGATGCGAGAGACACTCCGAATGATGCCAATACACAATTTACTTGTAATGTCGACCCAATTTTGGAAGAGTATTTTATCAAGGCAGCTGAAATTCAAAAACAGGCCGTGCGAGAATATTGGAGAAAGCAGTATCCAGATCCCGATGTACCTTAGAGTAAATACGGTATCTCTTTAGTATAAATCACATAGCGCAAGCATTTTGAACAACAACGATTACTTCCTCAGAAATGGGATTTGGTTCAGTTGTATTCATAAATTAGGTGACCAAAGAAATAAAAACAGTCAAATCCAAAATCTACGTAGTAGATCAGAACAGCGCTGTATAAATGAGCAGAATGAAAAAAAAATAAAATTTGATTTCGCCCAGGATCGAACTGGGGACGTTCTGCGTGTTAAGCAGATGCCATAACCGACTAGACCACGAAACCAATTATTTTATATTTGTTGGGTATTTTGTTTTCAACTCACCTGTTTTTTTCCACGTTTTCAATACGCTGCTACCGTCACCTTCGTCCTTCTATGCTGAGAGAATGTTGTTAGAACATAAATCAACTATCGTCCATTTACTACTCTTATATACGGTGTCCAAAGATGACATGAATTGTAACCAGTAAATCAAGGTTCAAACTGTCATCGCATGGAACTCCAAAATCTATCATCCAAATTTTACTGGTCATTGAAAACATTCCGTAGTGCTGAATACTTTGTAGAAGTCCAAATACCGTCGCCACAAATACGAATACATCCTTATCGGTACAACGAAGGGTGGCGCTACATGTTATTCCCCACTGATTGTACGGTAGGCTATCCATATCCTTGCGTGCAGAGTTTAGCTTTTTAATTGCCCGTTGGTCCACTATTATGAAGGGAGATGTCTTCCCGCCACTTTTTCGATTCTGCATATACCGCTAATCACAGTTTGCAGGTTGGCTGCGTTCGATCACATATCACATGGTCGTCGCGTGGAGGTTGTCCTGTCGAGCTTTTTTTCTGTGCATGTGGTTGTGCATCTTTCAGACGAATAAAGGACCGTTCAATTGGACATGGAGCCAAGACACGGCTAGCCCTTATTGCAAAGCAGCAGCAACGGTTGAAGGCCTTTGTTATTGCGTGCCAAGGAACAATATATAATGTACATCCATCCAGTTAAGGTTTAGACTTCAATCACGCCCTTTACAAGATACCAGGACCGATCTTTCGACTTGGCTGGACATAATCTCCTGTTGGCGGAATCAAAGGATGTAATTTTTATGCAAACTACACACCAGGAAACATAATGACATTATAAATGTTAACACACAGCATGAATGAGAATGATAGCTCGGTGTGTAGCATGCTGAAACGTTATTGCCTTGTTTCCTCTCTTTTAGATTTTTAGCCTATTGTGTTATGCTATTAACGGGGAAGGTGCCGAGATAGATAATTCTAGAACGATTGACACAATCTAACTGTCGCGCCATATCCTGGACGGAGTGGAACCGCTCTAAGTGTCGCTGTCATCATGGTGGCTTCATCTCAGGATGACCAATCCTTATCAAGCTACTCGTATGGTACGAACTATGCGAAAGATTAATAAGCGAGCACCCCTGCTGACTAAGCATGAACTATCCAAAAAACAGAACCTAAACTATAAAGCCTGGTGCCCTCATGCTGTGGAACAATTGAGTGTACTTGCCAGAGAAGGATAAAGATGAAAGTATTTGTGACTGGGGCTTCGGGATTCATTGGTACCGCTGTAGTATCGGAACTGGTCGGCCTAGGTCATGAGGTTGTTGGTCTAGCAAGGTCCGAAGAATCTGCTGCAAAGATTAAATCATTAAATCCTGCCGTGAAAATCCTTCGTGGAGAACTCAAGGATCTAGACACTTTGAAAAAGGGTGCTGCGGAGTCTGAAGGAGTGATTCATTTAGGCTTTGTTCATGACTTTACAAAATTCGATGAGTGCTGTGAAATTGATCGCCAGGCTACTATGGCTATGCTAGAGTCACTTAAAGGCACCAACAGACCTTTTATATATACTAGTGGTACGTTTGGGCTGCGCCCAGGTAAAGTAGGTTATGAGGAAGATGCTAATGATGAAGAGTACAAAAATCCTCGAACACTCACCGAGGAAGCTGCGTTGGCTTACAAAGATAAAGGTGTTTCAGTGAGATGTGTCAGGTTGCCGCCATCGGTTCATGGAAAGGGAGACAAAGCATTCGTACCAATGTTGATGAATATTGCAAAAACTGCTGGGGAGTCTGGCTATGTAGGGGATGGTCAAAACGTCTGGCCCGCTGTTCATCGCTTAGATGCGGCTCATTTGTTCAGGCTCGTTTTGGAGAAGGGAAGAAGCGGCCGGGCTTATCATGGCGTTGCTGAACAAGGAATACCACTCAAGGATATCGCACAAGTAATTGGAGAAGTTTTGAATGTCCCTACAGTCTCTATTCCTGTGAACAACGTCGGAAAACATTTTGGCATGATGGCTCTTTTTATCGCAAGAAATGGTCCGACTTCGAGCGAAGCTACTCGGAAAGAGCTAGGATGGGAGCCACAACAACTTGGCCTTCTCGAAGATATTCGCACAAACTATCAACCAAACTAACTCGATACCTAAGTTTGGCAGTTCGTAGAAACAGTAGCGGTTTTTTTTTACAGTTTCCTATATACTGTCTTTTTTTATTTACGGTCCTGCACTGTGCAGAGTTTAAGCTGATATGCATTTTTCGGAGAAGGTCTTTATTCTTGGCCTGGCAGTTTATCATACAGGCCAGTATGAGAATACTGTGAAACGACTCAATGTGGCCTGAGGCCAAATCTTGTCTGGCGCCACAGGGCACGATAGCTTTCTTTTAGCGCGGTGCAAACAAAAAGGTGTAGGTGTATTTTAGAATAGGACTATCGTCCAACAGCGGTACTCCCCCGCACTATAGTTCTAAGCTTAGCTATGAAAGTTTTGATACACAGTTTTATGCTGGCCAAGACAAAGCCTCTCCTACTGTTTGTTACAAAATTCGGAACTCCTACAGAGTAACATCAAAGTTTCCGGATTATTTACCAACTTGGGATCTTACTAGAAGCGTGAGCTGCTCAAATTCCACACCTATCAAGTTCCTGCTTTTAGAGCTCACGTTACCTTTCCTCATCTTTTTGCTAAAAAAATAATTGGACAAACAAAAGTGAAGAAGGTTACGCTAAAGTTTGGTCTCGAAATTTGCGCGATCCAGTTGACTGGCCTCTCTGATAATGCAAAAGACAAAATTGCTTTGCTTGTTGCACAAAAGAAAGTATAAGAGGGTTCATTTGAGCGGCCGAAAGCTAGAAAATGCATTGCTGCCATATGATACTTTATAATCTTACAAGAGAGAAAGAGTATTTTAAAAGAGGTCGAATAATATAACTGTGTAAAAAGATAATTTGATAATATTTTCAACAAGAGCAATATTTTGTGTAGTTTTCAAATATATAGCGCTGACTAACCTGCCAGTTATAGTTATCTCGATGCAGATTGAATAACATAAATGGACGGGTACAGTGCAAGATCAGTGACGGCTTTCAGCGGCTAAAGGAACATAATCTAGTAACGATGAGATGTCTTGGGTTACCCACCGCACATATATTTTGCAACTTTCTCAAACGCTTCCCATCTGTTTCCAAGTCCAATTCAATCATTTTGGAATCATTAATTAGAAAGATTACATGCAAGGAAGGTTAAATATAAAAAAAGGGGAAAGCATGCGACGTAGTAAAACAAATCGTTGTCTACGATTCCCCCAAGAAATATGTAAAAAAATAAATTGAGACGGACAGGAATTGAACCTGCAACCCTTCGATTGCAATCGTATTCCTTGGAATTCCAAGATTTAATTGGAGTCGAAAGCTCTACCATTGAGCCACCGCTTCAACTTTTGTTGAGATATATTGGGCTTACATAATGTAATACACTAATGAGTGATGTCGGCACAGAGACTGCGAAAAACGGCATCAACCAGCTGGGGAATCGGTGACAATGAACATAGATGTAAATTTTACATTGGTTCTTTGCCAACAGTGATCTAGAGGCAATGTTATAGAGATACTGGCAAGATGAACGGCGCAGGCAACGATAGTTTTGAGTATCTTCTTCAATTGACCAAAACCTTAACGGCAGAATGCCGGTCCAACAGGCAGGAAACTGACCGGATAGAATTATTATTGAAACGCCTTGCCAAACAATCAGGGATATCTTACGATAAATTTAGCAGGAATATAATTCCAGATCAATGGAAAGATAATGGGACTCAAATGGTATCAACTCCCAGTGAATCACAACAGCTCATTTGTGAGAATTTCAAATTAATATACGAGATCGAAAAACAAGAATACTTCAATGCGAAGATTATTGCGCTGGTCAGCAACATAAATGAGCACTTCTCATATATAAAAAACTTTATTGACGAACAAAATGTTATAAGGGGACGAGATGTGGCAGTATTTGCATCAGAGAAACTTGACGAAAGGAATAAAAATCTGCATAAAAATTACAACCTACTAAAGACTGAGAACGAGGAAACGAAAAGGAAATTGCATACCGTTATTGAGCAGTTCGAAATACTGCTGAAAGAAATCGATTGGAAGTCCATACCTAAAGACTCCAGACATTATACTCGCTTTCAAAAACAGCTAGAATATTTGCAAAACGCATACCAAATATTAAAATAGTTTACCGTGGGTCAAGGAGCACTCAAACATGACATCGCATAATTTTTTGAATATACATGTATGTATATGAATAAATATATATTTAAAGTCTTTTGACACGTTAGAGACTAAGGAAGGACCAAAAAAAAACGAAAGCAATCCGAAAATCTGCAAAGGTTATATTTGTATGCTACTATCATCGTCATTGACATTTCCATGCAAAGAACTGTTGCCGAACAACCATCTAAACCATGCCATTGTATCGTGCTTTAAATCCTTCAAGTAACGGCGGCTTAACATCTTCAAACACAGGGCTTCATAGGAGGGGTTACTAGTGGTCATCAGGTCATTTACGCACCTATCGTATTGTTCTTTATCATTCTTGGGATCCATCGCCGAGCAAATATTGGCCTTACCTTGCCCCTGCAGGGAACTCTTTAACCCAATCAATTTAGAATCAAATTGAGCAACACTACTTTCAATATCTCTTACACGGACTTCCAAAATCCTCATATCATACTTTAGTCTCGATGATAGTGAATTTAATTCCTGCATCTCATGAAGAAGGAGTTGCTGCTTGTTGTCAATGTCTTCAAATCTTCCTTCAAAATTTTTTGTACCTTCTGAATACTTTTTATACAACTCCTGTAATTTCTTATACCTTTCGTTGAATTTTTCGTACTGAGCAACCGTTCCCTCTTTATCCAATTTGCCCATAAAATTCTCATCCATTTCTTGTATGTGCTGTTGCACTTGGATATGATATTTCATTCGCAACAAATCTCTAGCTATTCGAACAACAGATGGATCAAATGGCAAATCCCATTTCTCCACCACATTTTGAATTGCGGAAGAAGAGTTGCATCTGTATAAACAAGATGACTTTTCTTTCACCTCTGCTAGGTCTTCATAACAGTTGTCGTGCGTCCAATCATTACAATAGGGGAATGAATTCCTACGGTAATATTCGCCTTGATACAATTTGTTAATCCCGAAATTGTAAACATATTTAGTGTTATCATAGTTCGGAAACATCGACGATACTGTTGCTGAAGACGGGATACCATCAATCCCAGCTAAACCCTCAGATGTATCGAGACTGGAAGAGCTCACCTTCTTGGAAGCATGCTTCTGGGCATATGCAATTTTTTCTAAGCGCAGTTTTTCGAGCAACAATTCTCTTTCTCTTATTTGCCTTTCAGGACTTCCTCTTTGATAGTTAAATTTTAAGAATTCTTCATTAGATATATCGATACCAGCTTTTCTTGGTTGACCTTTACCTTTCCATAGTATTCCCACAGAACCTCCGTGAATATTATGGACGAGTGTGTCTAGATCTGTCGTGAGAATATCGTGTGACAAATTAATGGGATTGCCCTTCCCTATAATGTCTTGTATGGTTGATTTTACCATTTTTTTAAGTTTGAAGATGTCTTTGTTGGAAATCTTGGCCGTCACTTCAAAAAGTTTTTCTAATGTTCTTGGGTTCAAGCAAGCTCTTGAATTTCCCTTATTTAAGCCATGCTTTTTTGGAAATTATAGACACCTTGGAAAAATCCTATTTCATCGAATGGATCCTTGGAGGAAATGCAGTTTTCAATCATAAGCTTGAAATAGCAACACAGGATCAAACTAATTAGACCAGCTACTGTCGTTGGACCCAGAGTGCATTCATTCTTTGGTTTTTCCGTTCCGAGATACAACTTTCCATAAGTTTCCCACCACTCATCTATAGCTCGCTTGGTATCTTCACATAAAAGACCATCTGTTTGATAATTTTTGTGTAAAAAATTAAAGTAACTTAATGAGATTTGAATCAGCGTTATCATTTCCACAACGGGAGACTTACCACTACTGATCCCATTCCGATGGCTGCCGAAAAATTTGTATTCTTCTACAGACAAACGTGGCTGCTGCTGCTGTATCATTTGAGGATGTTGGGATATAAAACTATCCGTGGGAATTTTGAATAATTGTGAAAACTTATCAAGTGATGCCATCGTTGGAGGACATAATAGATTTCCTGACCGCCCACCACAATGCAGGTTTTTCAAATCAAAATTGACCTCGAAATCCTTCCAAATTGTCCTCAAGTCTCCGCATTCCACATGCAATAGGTTCAAGCCAAAGGATACGCCCGACAAATTGGTAATAAAAAGAGTACCTTTAGGCGTAAATTTTGGCCGGGCAAACTCCATCAACTCTTCGTAATATTGTTTGAACCTACCAGGCCACATGCGTGTTTCCTTTGGCAAAACAACCCTGATTCCTGATATGGTATCTTGAGAGTTTCCTGTGTATGATGTGATTAGTGTTGACAGATTTCTACATGCGACCCACTGTTCCACTATATAAATCTCGAAGCCGTGTATGGTAATCTCTTCATAAGTCAGATCAGCATAGTTGGCCAAATCCAACAAGAACAGAGCCCTAGAATCTGGGAAAATAAAGCTGTCTAGTGGCGGAAGCTGGCCCGAGGTGTCGTTTCTCGTCAGCCCAATAGTCTCTGAGTCGTCTGAGTAACCGTAATAGCCGCTGCCACTATAATTGGTCCCTTCATTGTCTACCTCGTCGTAGTAATCTGTACTTGCATCATCTGGACCGCGTTTATCACTGAGGAAGTCATCATCAAGTACATCCCTTTGAGGGGAGATTTCATCAAAATTCTGCATACTTTTTCCATGCTGGCTAGCTGTGGTATCCGTAGTAATAGTGTCCATGGCCATGCATACTCCGTAATAGATTTCAAATGCCTGATTGCTCTTCTTGTAGGGTCCAATCCATCGTGTCCCTTAAAAGCCACTTTGAATCACTTTGACCCTTTAGATTCCCCGCAGTGCGGGTAGCGGCTTTATTTTTGTTTTCTAAATAGAGGTGTTATTTTTCCCATTTCTGTTCATGTAGTCAATTGCATAGGTGATTGGGAACAGGTGTATAACCAAGGAAGTTATTGGAATAAACACGGTGTTTACATTGAGGGAAAGGTAGCATATACATTCTTTTTTTATTTTATTTTTTTGGTTACAGATTCTGTATCACTTTTTTAATTTTGCTTACAGACAACAGCTTCGTACTGGACCTCGAGACTACATATTAAGGTACTTCGTAAGCTAAAAGAAAAGACGTTTTAATTCTTTGGGTTTCCTCAAATTATATGGATAGTTATGAACCAAGAAGAAGCTATATTCCGCTCAGCGGACATGACATATGTCCAGCTGTACATACCGTTGGAAGTTATTAGAGAGGTGACTTTCTTATTAGGGAAAATGGGTGTCTTTATGGTGATGGACCTAAATAAAGATTTGACAGCTTTTCAAAGGGGTTATGTTAACCAGTTGAGGCGGTTCGATGAAATGGATAGAATGGTGACTTTTTTGAATGAAGTAGTAGAGAAGCACGCCGCGGAGACTTGGAAGTATATCTTACACATTGATGATGAAGGAAACGACATCGATCAGCCCGATATGCTGGAACTTATCAACACTATGGAATTACAGTCTTTGGAGAACGTTCATGACATGATGAAGGAAATCACTGATTGTGAATCTCGTGCTAGACAATTAGACGAGTCCTTAGATAATCTTCGGATCAAACTAAACGATCTTTTAGAACAAAGACAGGTAATATTCGAATGCTCAAGATTTGTTGAAGTTAACCCAGGAATTGCTGGAAGAGCCAGGAATCCCGAAATCGAACGAGAAGAAATGGACGTGAATGACTTCAGGCTGAATCCGGATGATGTTAGCGAAACATTGAGCGATACTTTCTCTTTTGATGATGGAAGTTTAGAGAACTTAACTACCTCGAGAAATAATATTATTGGGAACCAATCAACCGAAGATCTAAGCTTTTTAGAACAAGGATATCAGCATAGATATATGATAACAGGCTCCATTAGAAGGACTAAAGTAGACGTATTAAACAGAATACTGTGGAGGTTATTACGTGGTAATTTAATTTTTCAAAATTTTCCAATAGAGGAGCCATTGTTGGAAGGTAAAGAAAGGGTAGAGAAGGACTGCTTCATTGTTTTCACTCATGGTGAAACACTGCTGAAGAAGGTTAAACGTGTTATAGATTCTTTGAATGGTAAAATCGTTTCTATGAATACACGTTCCGGTGAATTAATCGAATCTTTAAACCAGCAAATCGATGACCTACAAAGAATTGTTGATACAACAGAACAAACTTTACACACAGAACTGCTTGTCATTCATGACCAATTGCCCACTTGGTCCGCCATGATGAAAAGAGAAAAATACGTTTATACCACGTTGAACAAATTTCAGCAAGAATCTCAAGGTCTAATAGCCGAAGGTTGGGTACCTTCTGCAGAATTAGTTCATTTACAAAACTCGTTAAAGGATTACATCGAAACATTAGGTTCTGAATACAGTACTGTCTTCAATGTGATCATAACAAATAAACTACCGCCAACATATCACAGAACAAATAAATTCACTCAGGCGTTCCAATCGATCGTGGATGCATATGGTATTGCTACGTATAAAGAAATCAATCCCGGTTTAGCTACTGTGGTTACTTTCCCCTTCATGTTTGCCATCATGTTTGGTGATTTGGGACATGGTCTGATTTTATTTCTGATTGCGTTGTTTTTAGTACTAAATGAACGTAAATTCGGAGCAATGCGTAGGGATGAAATTTTTGACATGGCATACACTGGTAGATATGTTTTGTTGCTAATGGGTGCATTTTCTGTATATACAGGGCTATTGTACAATGATATCTTTTCCAAGTCAATGACGTTATTCAAATCTGGTTGGCAATGGCCCCACACCTTTAGGAAAGGTGAATCTATTGAGGCGAAAAAAAGTTGGGGTTTATCCATTAGGATTAGATTACGCATGGCACGGTACGGATAATGGACTGCTTTTTTCTAACTCTTATAAGATGAAACTGTCAATTTTAATGGGATATGCGCATATGACGTATTCCTTCATGTTTTCTTACATCAACTACAAAGCAAAGAATTCTAAAGTGGACATAATTGGTAACTTCATCCCTGGATTAGTATTTATGCAGTCGATATTTGGTTATTTGTCATGGGCCATTGTGTATAAATGGTCCAAGGATTGGATCAAGGATAATAAGCCTGCACCAGGTCTACTGAACATGCTAATCAATATGTTTTTGGCACCAGGAACAATTGATGATCAATTATTTCCCGGCCAAGCCAAGTTGCAAATTGTGCTATTGCTTGCGGCACTGGTTTGCGTTCCGTGGTTGTTGTTGTATAAACCATTAACGCTAAAGAGGTTGAACAAGAACGGTGGTGGCATGCCTCACGGGTACCAAAGTGTGGACAATATCGAACATGATGAACATTTGGCTCAACAACGGCATTCAGCAGAAGGATTTGAAGGAATGGTCATCAGTGATATCAACAGTGTAACAGACGGCACTAACGAAAACGTTGGCGGTGATGAACATGGTTCTAATGGGGCATTCAATTTTGGCGACATCATGATTCATCAAGTGATTCATACCATTGAGTTCTGTTTAAACTGTATCTCGCATACAGCTTCATATCTGCGTCTTTGGGCGTTATCACTGGCACACGCACAATTGTCCAGTGTGTTGTGGGACATGACCATATCAAACGCGTTCAGCTCTAAGGATTCAGGGTCACCTTTAGCGGTGATGAAGGTAGTTTTCCTGTTTGGTATGTGGTTTGTCTTAACCATATGTATCTTGGTCTTCATGGAAGGTACCTCTGCAATGTTGCATGCATTGCGTTTACATTGGGTGGAGGCCATGTCCAAATTCTTCGAAGGTGAAGGGTACGCATACGAACCATTTTCATTTGACACTATAATCGAGTAAGTAACTGTAAATTTCTGAATTTGTTTTTCCCGCTTTTTTTTGTCTTTCTTTACACACACGCACACACCTATATATATGAATAGACTTTTTGTATAATTTAACGATAAAGATAGCATTTATCCAGGCATCCTAAGGTATATATATGTCCGGGTCAGTTAGATGGTCTACCAGCAGGTCGTAAATCTGAGCCGGGATCTTAGCGATAAACCCGACTCCCAATCGAATGATCTCGTCGGCATCGAAATCCGGGAACTGTCGTAGTAAGTTAACGGGAGAGTCCGACCTGAAAACCTTGGATCTCATTTTCACCAAGAACGCTACAACGAACAGGATATTCATATGGAACCCGTACGCGAACATGAAGTCCCAGAGCTTAACGACCTGGTCTAGAGGTTTATTGCAACTCGAAAGCGTGAGTATGGAGGGCATGCCGTAAATCTCGGCGGTAAGTAAGTTGTCCGATAGGAACTTGCTCAGTTTCGGATCGATGATCCTGAGGGAAATGTCAAGTAGCTTAGCGCCATTCTGGGCGCCGTTTAAGTTCTTGGTCAAGTAGGTCGGTATTATCTCGTAACACAGTTTGGAGAACAGCTGGTATGCCATTGGCTCGGACGGGCACGAATAGAGTATGGGGGCCAGCAACACGTTCATACCCTGCACGTAGGTGCTCACCGGGATACGGGTTGTCTTGGAGGAGGGCTCGCTGAACTGCGCCTTCCGCCTTCTTTGCTGGGTCTGCCAGGCAAAGCACGATAGGCAGCGGATGAGAGCGTCTTCCGAGACTCTGTTTCTGAAATTCGGGTCTGTTTGGAAAGTCCTGGAAGTGTCGTTCTTGATTTTCTGGTATATGGTCGTGGAGGGCGGGCCCAGCTTCAAGAGCGCAAGGTACCGCTGCGTCGACGTCTCCATGGACGTTTGGGAGAGCACCGTCCACACGTAGCATCGCGTACGCTGCTGCTGTTTATCCTCGGATATGGGGAGCCCTTCGCTAAGTATGAGGTAGCGGAGTTGAGATAGTGAAGAATGCAGCAGCAGGGGCGGGTTCGATATGATATCTTCAATTGATGTCATGCGGCAAGTTCCGGTCGGGTTGTACGCTGATGTTCGCAATAATATATATATATATATATATTTATATATTTTCCTTACCTAAAACGCTTCTATTTTTCCACACTTCTAACGCGAGGAAACGACAGAAAGCTTCAAAACATTATAACATTAAGAGAGAGAGAGAGAGAGATAAGTGTATAGCAAGGAAGAATATGAACGTATATTTTTAGATATAGATAGCATGAAAAAATGTAGAAAATCACTAGAATCCTACTTGAATTTTTTTGCCGAACATTACCAGCTGCAACTGGTCATACAGCGAGATGACACCGGCCGCGGCCACGCCTCTGAATATGTTGGCGCCGCAACCCTTGAACAGCGAGTAGACGCCCTCTTGCTGAACGATCTTCCTCATGCAGTCCATGGCGCCGTCGTACTTGACGGCCTGCCCCGAGGTCATCATCATTCTCCGTCTCACGGTGTCCAGGGGATACGACGCAGTGGAAGCGCCCACGGTGATGACCCAACCAAGCAGGAATGAGGCCACGAACGACCCCTCCAGAGCGCCCGTCAACAACACAGGCTTGAAGGAGTCGTACAGCCCGAAGTACAGACCGCGGTACACAACAATGCCGAACACAGAGGGCAGGAACCCGCGGTACAGACCCAACACACCGTCCGTCTTTAGCGTCTTCTTATACACGTCCAGCAGCCCACTGAACTGTCTTTGCGACTGCGACTGCGGCTGCGACTTCGACTTCGACCCCCTCGCATCCGCAGCGAGCCTTGTCCTAGCATAGTCCAGCGAGTACACAAACATCAGCGACAGACCGCCCGCAGCCCCGCCTGAAAACAGATTACCGGCAAACCACTTGGCATACCCATCCCGGTCCCTGTCGTAACTCAACAGCGACTTGATCTTGTCTTTGAAAGCGAAATTCAGCGCCTGTGTGGGGAAGTACCGAAGCACATTAGCCGTGTTACCCCTCCAGAACGACAAGATGCCCTCGTGCGCGGCAGTCCTCTTGAAGCAGTCCGCGATGCCCAGGTACCGCGAGTCCAACGACCCCTGCTTCAGCATCTCCTCCTGGTTCTGCATCAACAGCTTCACCCGTTCGATGGGGGCAGCACCCGTCTTCGCGATGGCAGCAGAAACGCCGCCCATGAGGAAGTCCACGCCGAAATGCGACTTCTGAGTCTGCGGTTCTATTTGATTTTGAGACATTACTGCTGTAAAAAAAAATAAATGTGCAAAAGAGAACTAAATACGAGAATTTGCTGCTGCCTTTCTTGCGATAATGCCTTGGCTTGCCTGTACCAATTCGCAATCATAAATATTCTACCATCGCAGAACCCAGTAGACGGCGTCCTACGAAAAGAAAAAGCCTTTTCCACCCGACAAAATAAACTTCCTTTTCCGGGTGCGAGTCAGCCCGTCCGGCCTGGGGTGAGTGAGTCCCTACGCTGCACTGAGTCGCCGATAAAGACCCTCCGCCCAGAGCTAGGCAAGGCTGACCCAGGCAGGCCCAACAGGCAAGAAGCTTCGCAAAAGTGCACCCGTTTGCAGGTGCTCTTGTTTCCGCCAGCGGCGACAGCAAATGGATGGATGCACCTATACGGTCGATCCTTGGAGGTAGCGTGCCAAGGTGTGTGCATGTAGTGTGTGTGAGTGCTTGTGTGAGTGTGTATGTGTCTGTATATATATATATATATATATATATATATAAGCACACCGCGATGCCTTGCCCTGGCCAATCTTGTTGCAGGCGATGAGCAACTGGAGAAAAGAAAGCAGACTCTAATATTACGAACGGCCCCGCAAACCAGCAGCAAACACAGTACTCGATGACTAACGCTTTGCTTTCCGTAGCCGTTTTGCTTTTCTCGATGCTCTCGCTGGCCCAGGCGAAGACGCACACGTTCAACTGGACCGCTGGCTGGGACTACAGGAACGTTGATGGGCTCATGTCCCGTCCCGTGATGACCTGTAATGATCAGTTCCCATGGCCGGACATTACCATCGACAAGGGCGACCGCGTGCAGCTCTACCTGACCAACGGGATGAACAACACTAACACCTCGCTACATTTCCACGGTATCTTCCAGAACGGGTCCAACTCGATGGATGGTGTGCCCTTCTTGACGCAGTGCCCCATTGCTCCCGGCAGCACCATGCTTTACAACTTCACCGTGGACGACAACGTCGGCACCTACTGGTACCACTCGCACACGGACGGTCAGTACGAAGACGGTATGAAGGGTCTTTTCATTATCAATGACAGGGAAAACTTCCCCTACGACTACGACGAGGAACTTTCCTTGTCGGTGAGTGAATGGTACCACGACTTGGTCACCGACCTGACCAAGTCGTTTTTGAGCGTGTACAATCCGACCGGTGCTGAACCCATCCCGCAGAATTTGATTATCAACAACACGATGAACCTGACATGGGAGGTCCAGCCGGATACCACGTATCTTTTGAGAATTGTCAACGTCGGTGGGTTCGTGTCGCAGTACTTCTGGATCGAAGACCATAACATGACCGTGGTCGAGATCGACGGTATCACGACGGAAAAAAACGTGACTGACATGATTTACATTACTGTCGCTCAAAGATACACCGTCTTGGTTCACACGAAAAATGACACCGACCAGAACTTTGCCATCATGCAGAAGTTCGACGACACCATGCTGGATGTCATTCCAAAGGACTTGCAATTAAACGCTACGTCGTACATGGTCTACAACAAGTCTGCCCCAATGCCCTCGCAAAATTACGTGGACTCTTTGGACAACTTCTTGGACGATTTCTACTTACAACCGTACGAAAAGCAAGCCATCTTGGGTGAGCCAGACCATGTCATTACTGTCGACGTGGTCATGGATAACTTGAAAAACGGTGTGAATTACGCCTTCTTCAACAACATTACCTATACCGCCCCAAAGGTCCCCACTTTGATGACCGTTTTGTCTTCAGGCGACCAAGCCAACAACTCGGAAATTTATGGTACAAACACACACACTTTCATCTTGGAAAAGGACGAAATCGTCGAACTTGTGTTAAATAACCAGGACACCGGTACCCATCCCTTCCATTTGCACGGTCATGTTTTCCAGACTATCCAAAGAGATCGTACATACGACGATGCTTTGGGTGAGGTCCCTCACAGTTTCGACGCAGACGACCACCCTGCCTTCCCTGAATACCCGATGAGAAGAGATACTTTATACGTCAGACCGCAATCCAACTTCGTCGTTAGATTCAAAGCCGACAACCCCGGTGTTTGGTTCTTCCATTGTCATATCGAATGGCATTTGTTGCAAGGTTTGGGCCTTGTCCTTGTGGAAGATCCATTTGGTATCCAAGAAACTCAATCTCAACAAATCAGTGCAAACCATTTGGAAGTCTGCAAGAGTTGTTCCGTGAGTACTGAAGGTAATGCTGCTGCTAACACAGAAGATCTAACCGACTTGACCGGTCAAAACGTCCAACATGGCACTATTCCTTCTGGGTTCACCAAGAAGGGTATTATCGCTATGACATTCTCTTGTTTCGCTGGTATCTTGGGTATCATCACCATTGCCATTTATGGTATGATGGATATGGAAGATGCTACTGAAAAGGTCATTCGCGACCTGCGTGTCGACCCTGAAGTCTTGATCAACGAGGATGAAGAAGAGCGCGAAATAAACGAAGACCGTCATTCCACCGAGAAGCATCAATTCTTAACTAAAGTTAAAGGTTACTTTTAAACACAAAAGTTGAGTTGCTTTTCAAATAGTCTGTTTTTCTTCATCAAAGTCTAATCAACACATCTATATAAGGAGAAACAACCTAATCATAACATTATATAGACATATACTTAATAATTTTACTACGTTAAGAGATGCTGTACAAATATTGTAACGTTCATAGAAGTTTCGTTTCCTAAACTACTTACAGGACCAACCGTGGCCTTAGTGCGGGATGGATTGAAGCCTCTTCAATTCCACTTATTGGCATACTTTGGATTTTCAATTTTTTATCCAAGAATCTCACAGACGCTTTCTGGTGAAAAAAAAAGATGAAATGAAAAGTCATCGACTACAATTGATATAGTAAAGGGTCGTAAAGTGATGCGTCAAGAAGATTAGGCAACAAAGATGGGTACGACAGATGTCATATCCTTAGTAAAGAATAATCTGCTTTATTTCCAAATGTGGACAGAAGTGGAACTTCTGCAAGACGTTTTACCATGGAAGGGAAATAACTTGAATTTACTCAAAGGACGTCCTCCACATAAATTAAGCAATGATGCAGAGGACACAGGAGGCGATAAAGGCCCGTCCGCAATACAGCAGCCTGAGTTCATTTTACCCATCAACATGTCTCAGTACAAAGAAAACTTTCTTACTTTGGAGTGCTTGAGCCGGATCTTTACACAATTATGCGATTCAACCACTGAGAGGATACTCTTGGCCATCATTAACGATGATGGCACGATTGTTTATTACTTTGTTTATAAAGGGGTACGAAAGCCGAAAAGAAATTGAAAAAGGCCAAAAACTTGGACAATCCACTGGATTATCATGTGTATTTTTTCGTGACTAGATTTTAATTATATGTATTTACAGGCTAAATTGTATAATGACATTACAACATTCCCTTGTTCTTTGAAGTGAGGATCTCTTTGTCCCAGATCTTTTTCAGAGCCTTGAACAATTTCATCCATCTTGCTTGATATATTGTTCATAAAATCATCTCCAAACGTTTGTTCCAATTTTGAACGGATACGATTCCCATCAGGCAAATTTAGTTGGACGTAAAGATTGGCGTGGAAAAGAATGTCGGAAGAAAGTATCACGGATTCATCCAGTTTCTTGCGGACCTCCAACCAATGCTTGATACAATTCTGTAATCTGTTATCAAATTGTAAATTATATTTGACTTGTTGTAGCTCTTGCTTGTTCTTCACTTTATTCTCATGTGTAATTTTGAAAGTCTTTGATTGAGCCAACTGCGATGCAGACTCTAGTGCTTTACTTTCTATAAATTCTTCATCGTCCTCGAGAGTTATGGACCCTATGATCTCTTGACAGTTTTCGCGTGCCTGGAATCTTAGTTGCAATGGAGTATTATACCACATAGGAAAATACAACAATTTCGAGAATAATTTCTTGGTATATTCATTGTAGTTCTTAGTGTTTAAAAAAAGTTGGTAATCTGTCAGTCTTGCCATTTCTAAGTCAATAAAGTTCAACAACGCATACTCCAAAAGACGATCTTCTTTACTGACAATTGCTAAAGACCCTTCATTACTCTTGTTTTCTTCATGTTTGGCAGTGTGTCTATTTCTCTCTAAATATAGAACGATGTTCACGTAACCGGTCACTTTCATCCCATCATCTAAAATCAACACTGGTAGTTTCCCATCCGGCGATAAATCTGTATTATTGGAGAATACCACTTCCAGTCCCTTAACCAGAGCCTTTGTCTGTTCGGAGCCACATGCCTTGATAAACCATACAAGGGCAACGCTTTCAGCTGAAATCAAAGATGGTTTGCCGTTCTCGCCCCATAAATGCACACTGCCATTAACCATTGCGGACTCGATAGTAAACCTTACTTTCCATTTTCCTACTAATAGCTCCAAGCGTAGTTGTTAGACATTTGCAGAGCTCATTCTTATTTGATTTTCCACCTCGTGAAACATGACATGTGTGTTGACGAAATTGTCCATTGAAGTCGTCATACAATTGAGAAGAAAACTCTGGTTCACATGGTGAGAAAACATTCAGCAACGCAAGAAGCACGACAAGGAAAGGGCCAAAGCAAGAGTCATGTCTAGTTCCACAACGCCTGATATATTAAGTCCTTCTGTGGACAAAGCCGCAGTGTCCAGTGATAATATACACGCAGAAGAATTACGATTTAGAGAAAAAATTAAAGAAAACCGTGCTGACATCCTATCATACTTCCAACTCATTCAATATTTGGAATCCCAGGAGTCATACGCTCAGGTAAGGGATGTTTACGAGGAATTTCATACCACATTTCCATTTTATTCGCCTGCGTGGACCTTACAATTGAAAGGTGAACTGGCAAGAGATGAATTTGAGACAGTTGAGAAAATTTTAGCGCAATGTCTTTCTGGTAAGTTAGAAAACAATGACTTGTCTCTTTGGTCAACATATTTGGACTACATACGTAGAAAGAATAACCTAATTACTGGTGGACAAGAAGCTAGAGCCATTATTGTCAAGGCGTTCCAATTAGTTATGCAAAAGTGTGCAGTTTTTGAACCTAAATCATCATCGTTTTGGAATGAGTATCTCAGCTTCCTGGAACAGTGGAAACCATTCAACAAATGGGAGGAACAGCAGCGAATTGACATGCTAAGAGAATTCTACAAGAAGATGTTATGTGTCCCGTTCGATAACCTAGAAAAAATGTGGAATAGGTACACTCAATGGGAACAAGAAGTAAACTCTCTAACAGCAAGAAAGTTTATTGGCGAGTTATCGGCCGAATATATGAAAGCACGTTCTTTATACCAAGAATGGTTAAATATCACAAACGGACTGAAAAGGGCATCTCCAATCAATCTACGCACAGCTAACAAAAAAACATACCACAACCAGGTACATCTGATTTAAACATTAAGCAATTACAGATTTGGTTAGATTGGATAAAATGGGAAAGAGAGAATAAGCTGATGCTCAGTGAAGATATGTTATCACAAAGAATCAATTATGTTTATAAACAAGGTATTCAATACATGGTATTTTCTGCAGAAATGTGGTACGATTACTCAATGTATATATCTGGGAATTCAGATCGACAAAATATCCTATATACTGCGTTATTAGCTAATCCCGACTCTCCTTCTCTTACATTTAAATTATCCGAATGTTATGAACTGGATAATGATTCCGACAGTGTTTCAAACTGTTTTGACAAATGTACTCAAACTTTGCTAGCACAATACAAAAAGACTACCTCCAATGTAAATACAAGTGACGATGATAAAAATCCTACCACAGAGCATGAACAAGATCTGGTATACAGACAAAGGGAAAAATTAACGTTTGTGTTTTGCGTCTATATGAATACAATGAAAAGAATATCAGGGCTATCCTCTGCCCGTTCCGTATTTGGTAAATGTCGTAAACTAAAGCGTATATTAACACACGACGTATACGTGGAAAATGCATATTTAGAATTTCAAAATCAAAATGATTATAAAACAGCTTTTAAAGTTTTAGAACTGGGTCTAAAATATTTTCAAAATGATGGAGTTTATATCAACAAATACTTAGATTTTTTAATATTTTTAAATAAGGACTCACAAATTAAAACCTTATTTGAAACATCCGTTGAAAAAGTTCAAGATTTGATCCAGTTGAAAGCAATATACAAGAAAATGATAAGCTATGAATCCAAGTTTGGTAATTTAAACAATGTTTATTCATTGGAAAAAAGATTCTTTGAAAGATTCCCTCAAGAAAACTTAATTGAAGCTTTTACAAATCGTTATCAAATTCAAAATTCAAACCTGTTAAAAAAGCTGGAATTAACCTATATGTACAATGAAAAAGAGGACAGTTACCTTTCTTCTGGAAACCAGAACAGTGACTACGGCTCCTCTAATATGAATCTATCAGAAAGAAAAAGATCAATGGAGGAATCCGGAAATAATGGGAACTTTTCTAATAAGAAATTTAAGAGGGGCTCAGAACTACCAGCAGAAGTTCTTGACTTATTGAGTGTTATACCTAAACGCCAATATTTTAACACTAATTTGCTAGATGCACAAAAGTTAGTCAACTTCTTGAATGACCAAGTAGAAATCCCAGCAATAAACGGCACCAAATCAGGTTAACAATACGTAAATATGTAAGTATATATACAGAACGCCATTATTAAGAGTAAGTGAAGTTCGCTTATGCAAACTAAAAATAAAAAATATTCAAAATTCTCACCGAGGTTTTAACTATTTTATGATTATGTACTCAAGCTTATACAAAAGGAGTAAAAGGAATATATGTGAATTTATGAAAATTTATGAACGGTAATCACCGTTAATGGTAACGTATTCATGAGATAAATCACAAGTCCAAAATTGGGCTTCTTCATTACCAGTACCCAAGTCGACAGATACTTCTAAATCATTCAAAGCCAAGATCTCAGAGGCTCTTGCTTCGTCGATATTTAGTTGCGGAACACCGTTGGAAACAAGCTTCAGCTCGCGAGGTTCTGAATTGTCAGTGGCGATAAAACTAACGTTGATCTTATCAATATCCAATGACTTCAAATCATCCAGCTTGGCATATCCGATGGCGCATAGGATTCTCCCCCAATTAGCATCTTGTCCATATAATGCGGTCTTAACCAGCATAGAGTTCGAAATCGATTCTGCAATCACCTTAGCATCTTTGAAATGCAGCGCGTTTTTAACGTTGACGGTGACGAACTTTGTTGAACCTTCACCATCACGAACAACTAACTGGGCCAAACGTTGGGCAAATTCAGTAACCTGCAGTTTCACTTGTTCGAAGTTTTCAGAGCTTTCGTTGATTTCTTCAGTATCGACGGCACCATTAGCTAGCATGCAAATAGTATCGTTAGTACTCATATCACCGTCAACTGAAATACAATTAAATGAACGGGTGGTAGCAAAACTTAGCATTTTTTGCAACGCCTTATTTTCAATAGGCAGATCGGTAACTACGAACCCTAGTAAGGTAGCCATATTGGGGCAAATCATGCCTGCACCTTTGGCCATACCTGTTAAGGTATACTCAGCGCCACTGGGCAATTTGAATTTAGATGTAACTAATTTAGGGAAGGTATCAGTGGTACATATTGACTTAGCTACGCTCAACCAAGAGTTGAAATCACTACCAAATTTCTTCTCGTTGAAAATCTTATCGATACCATTACTGATCTTGTCCATTTGTAATCGTTGTCCAATGACACCTGTAGACATGACCAAAGTGGAGTTCTTTTTACCGATCTTCTCGTTGACCAAGTCAGTCATTATCTGAGCATCTTGCATACCGAGATCGCCAGTGACTGAATTAGCACAACCCGAATTGACCACAATGGCATTAATACCCTTACCGAAGCTGACCTCGAGAACCTTTTTCGAGGTTAAAACAGGAGCCGCTTTGAATTTGTTTGTGGTGAAGACAGCTGCTGCTGTGGAGGGACGGGATTTGTTGGTGTTCAAGATGATACCCAGATCTAAATTACCATTTTTTTTAACCCCGGATGCAACGCTGCCTACCTCGAAACCCTTGGGAAAAAAGCCTGTCTTAGGAACATACAATGCGTACTTATCTATGAGCTGCTTCGAGCGTTGTAGTAAAGCTGGTGATACTCTCATTATAGGCTGCTATATTGGGACTCTTCAAATAAAAGAACTCGAAGGAGCCTTCTGAAATCTATAAAAATGAGCAAAAAAAAGCGTTGTGCCTTTATGCGATGAGCTAAGATGAAATTTCAATCTTTTGATGGCCCCAGAAGCGAATAACGAATGATGCAGTGAGTCACCATTATTTGTCACATCGCCTTGGAAAAGGGCCAGCAACGAATGAACCGTCGATAATGATGGGTGTGCACTTCAAGCTATCAGAGCATTTCCATCAAGCTATTGAATGGGATCCGGTTCTCGGCTAGTCCCCAATATTGGGTTCCCTTATATGGTTTATACTCGACGGCCTTATTTATTGATAAGGCATACTGAGAAGCGTAAGAGAGCGTTGCCATAACAACGCCCAAAATGCACCCTAATGTTCCAACAGCCGTGAATAGGATTGACTATCGGCAAACAAACTGGTCTACTCGTAACAAAATATGCGGCACATTATGCGTGGACAACGACCAGCTCTTTCTCTTATCGCAAAATTGGTAGACTGCTTCCTGTCTCATCTCGTCATTGTTTGACTTTAGTAGCGGCGCGCAAGAGAAAGACAAGGAAACAATGAACTAGACGGTGATGGGCGTTGGGTATTAAAGAAAGGACAAAGGCATGTATACGCACATAGAGTTTGTACAGTTCGCGTAGCCTTAACAAGTCGAAGAAGATCATGGTTTGTATGATCCATATTGTGGTGTTTTTGCTTTCAATCACAACCGTCTTTGAAATATTCCCACTGATTACCGTGCCCGTAACCAAACATCTGTCGTTATCATCGTTCAGAAACCATTACTACGGGCTGTTTGGATGGTGTGTGCGCGGCAAGGACCAGCAACTGATGTGTACGAGGAAGAAGATAGGCTACGACAGCACAGATGTCGATTCTTCGGGCCACGTCTTGGCACTGCCTTCCAACTCGAAAGTGGTTGTTTCAAATTTATTAGTGGTTCATCCGATCTCACTGGCGTTCACAAGCACGCTGCTGGTACTAGCAGTGATCATTATGGTAACGCCGTTGGGAGATTCGCCTGAGATGCTCTTGTTCACGGCTCTTTTTCGCTACCGACATTTATGCTATGCCTTTTATGCTTCTTGGTGGATATTCTTCTTTTTATTTCCAAGTTAGACTGGCCTGGGTGGCTAATGCTAGCTGCCACAATTAGCGTGGCACTTTGTTGTTCCATGCTCTGGGTCATGAGAAGAGTTGTGTCAGTCAAAAAATATGAATCACAACAGTCTACTGCGCACGTAAGATCAATT
The DNA here is from genome assembly GCA_019431265.1 of Saccharomyces x bayanus. Classification (NCBI taxonomy): domain Eukaryota; kingdom Fungi; phylum Ascomycota; class Saccharomycetes; order Saccharomycetales; family Saccharomycetaceae; genus Saccharomyces; species Saccharomyces x bayanus. The sequence continues at coordinate 565,552 of CP080216.1, read as the reverse complement.
GAACAGTACCCGATTTCAGACTTTTGCCAGAGTAAACAAGGCACCAATAGCTCAGAACTAGAGAGCATGCCAAAGCATACAGATAGCCTGTTGGCTCCGGAAGTCTCATATAGAGGGTTTATTGATTAATATGCAACATGCGTCACTTTTCACGTCACGCCGATTTACCAATCTGCTTCCAAGTATATGTATGCTTTTTTCACTATTTTCATTAAGGGCCTGAGAAAATGAGTACCATAATGGAAGAACTCCGGCACCAATAAGACGAACATGTGTGTCATTAGAATGCAGTCCCGGAGATGGTATCCTGCATTCAAAAGGGCTCCCCTCTTAGTGGATAGTCAAAAAATCATTAAACATGAAGTTCCTCATCCAGATGAAATACTCCACCCATTTTACCAGCCGACTCGAATAGAACAATTTATCGCATGTGCTACAGAACACAATCCATCCTTACTCGATGGCAAAAAAATAGTTCCATCAATGATACAACACCCAACAAAGCAAAACAGCATGCTAGTGGATAGCAGATTGGAATTTACCGATGTTAGGGGAGTAAATAAATGGTTATTGGATTTCATTTCGAAGCGACAACAACAGGAAAAGCAGGTTCATAAACCTCTAGACAAGGATACCAAATTTTCTCAGATTCCATATTTATCTTCTTCTGATATATCCAGAATATCAAGTCTTGAAGATACATTATCAAGCATTAAAGATACAGACGACTTGGAATCCAGCATAGAATCAGTAAATACTGAGTTACAGAATATATTTGAGCGTGAAGATAAGCAGTCTAAGCTGTTTTGTGAGAATATACTTGTTCATTTGATAAACCACCATGGAAACTCTGTCCGGAAGCTTATATTACTAATAAATCTCACTCGGGTACAGTTATTCTCACGTTTGGATCAACTGAAAGCCTTGGACATTGTTATGTATCATACACTTTGTAAAATTAAGACCATTGGCAATCTGCCATACAACGTCGATTTGATCACCACGGTGGAAAGCTTATTAACTACAATTAACGATAGATTTTTTCCCAAACGTTGTGAAGATGCATTACATCCAATAGTAATGGAACAGCTGCTATCATTTTTCATCGAATCAGGAAATTTAAACGAAAGTAAGATTTTTTTAAGTCATTTGATAAAGAAAGGCATTTTGCCCAACACAGGTGCCATAAACGGATATCTAAAGAGTATTGACGAGCATTTTGGTAAGAATTCCAATTTTGTAGATATGAAATCCAAGTTCACGTTTATAACAGATCTTGCACCAATAATACAAAACCATGAGGTACTATCGCTATTTAAATTCTTGATACCTATGTGCAGGCATTTTGATGAACTGTACTCCCTGTTGAATATTATTCGAAAATCAGATAACGCAAAGCAAATCTTGGATAGTACACTATCCATACTTATCAAGAAGGTACCTACATTTACTAACGACCCAATGGTTAACTCAGCAAATTTGTGCACGCTTTTGAACTTGGTGACCCCACTATATGAACAGAACAAATCCAGTGAATTTGTGGAGAAATTCATACTGGCTTTTGCTCTTCAAGGAAATTGTACTATGATGGCCAATATGATAGATGAATATGAGATTAAATTAACTCACAAACGTCGAATGCAAATAACGAGCGCTCTAGCCAAAAATGAGAAAAACCACATTTCAAGACATACGGATGCTATAGGTTATAATAAAGAGTTTAAGAAGTACTTCTTGGAAAAATATATCTTTAACAAAACCGGAGAGCTGAAAACCCTTGACTCATAACACCTGAGAAAGAGAAAAAAGAAAGGGCCTGTTGGACAGCAATTATACATTCCTTAAATGAACATTAATGTAAATAAAATATATACAGTCACAAAATCTGTCACATTCAATACGTTTATCATAGTTGTTTTACAAGAAAACAGCAAATATTTTAATATATAAACACTGGTTGAAAATTTCGTTGCAATTGTATTTTCTGTCCAATATTTTGTTTCTGTAAGACATTTTTCGGCTGTCAACAATGCGCCACATCTTTTTGTTAATAGTTTGCATTAGATCTGTTTCAAGTTCCGAAATAGGGAAAATCAATAATCAACTACAGGAAAGACTGGTATACGCAGACAACTCAGTTGCGACAAACGTTTTGGAGTCCAAATTCCCATTTTTAAAATCTACATGTGTCAAAGACGCACTGAAAATTTATTTACCTCAATGCATGGAAAATGGATTTGAATCCATTGATACAGAAACTAGAGTAGAAACGGCAATAAAACTTTCCATATGCGAGTTTCAGGCATCTGGCCTGGGTGAGGTGCCTGCCAATTGCATGATTGGCGATTTAGGATCAATGATGGATTGTATGTTTGAACTGGAATCATCTTCACAGTGGTGGACGACCTATAGTGGAAATTACCAGCGGCTATCAAGTATTTGTTACGAAAACGTTCTTCCGTTTGAAAAGGAACAAATTTTGAAACTGTTCCTGAATATCACTGAACTATACGACTCATTTGGAGATGATATTGATAACAAATTACATGATTTGATGTTTCATATGGAGCGAGAATCTGAAGATCATTTAAACGATTTGGCCAGGATGTTCCACGATTATGATAGTGAACTGCGAAATATGACGGACAACAATCGGATAATCTTAGAAAACGACCTCCATCTTTTTAGAAACAAAGTAAGTGATCTTTTTTACGATACTTCAGAACAATTAGAAATTCAAATTACAGAAAAAAATGACCAGCTGTTGAATGAAGTTAGTACCATTCATCATATCATGAGCGATCTAGTAGATGAGCTAAACAAAAACGATATCAAGGTGAAGATAAACGATTTAAAAGACGAAAATATAAATAATTTACAAGACTTGGTGGAAATGTCACACGATGTGAGAAAATATTATTCTAGAAATAACGAGCTGGTTAACACTGAATTAGAAAATTTTTTTCATGGGTTTGAAGACGCAATTAGGCGGCATGTCAAGAGATCTTTCTGAATCACAAATGGAAGCTATAGATCTCTTACAAGGATTTAACTCCATCCTTCGTGATTCATTGTTACCTTCCATGACAAACGATATAGTACCCGAGATGACAAACTTCAAAAATAGTATACTGCAGGAATGGACAGTAATAACATCTACATTGAACGAAGATTTTGCCCTTTGGAATGAAGAGATCTTCGGAACTTTCAATGAAATATCGGAAAAGCTGAATGGAACAAAAGAGAAACTGGATGATATTGATGTTAGGGTCTCGCTTATCCACAAGAATATTATAGCATTGATGAGAATCTTTGATGTGGTATGGACAGCTGGGAGGACAGCTATAAAGTACGGATACGCTTCTCTTAAAAACAAATACTGCTGGTTGGTGTGCTTTATCGTTTGGGGCTGGTCAAGATATTCTATATCTTCGATAAATATAAAAAAGCTTCCCGTCAAGCGTTTTTATCAATGGGGGGCCGTGCTCCTATCGATTTACCTAGGAGCGAGGACTGGATCATTAATAAGTTTTTGACATTACTGTCGGAAAATACTTAGATTGGAATGTATATCTATATAGAAGTAGCCATGTCTTAAAAGTGAACAGTTTTAAAACTCTTTAAAAGTCTTCAACAGATTTAAAACGTTCATCGAACACATTTTGGCTGAAACATACCCCAAGCCGATGATAATAAGTATTCTTCCGCATCATCGCATGTAAATATACATTCCTCAATCATTTAATCTTACTGAGAGAGTCCAAGTAGTCGCATCTAAAGCTTTATCATTGATGACGAAATGGAAAGATCTTAATAGTGTATATTAAACTATTGAACTGCACTCACAAAGGCATAATGTTACAATGAGTAGGGTCGTACGATACTAGACTACGCATGCTCAAATATACTCGATCACTCCGCACCAGTACTTTGGTAATAAATTCTCAAGTACGGTTTTACAGAGCAAAGCGAGCATCACTGAAGTCTATTCCACATATACCTGGAATTCTAAGCAATACCACTGTGGAACCAAATGAACCCGAAAAAACCCTCACACTAAAGGGAGAAACACCTGAGGAAGTTGAGCGTAATTTAATTGCTAGCAAAAAATTTCAAGAAATCAACCCATTAGACACTATTCAAGAAACTTTCGTACAGTATTTGAAATTTTATAATGGAAATACGTTTAAGAGAAGTAACAAAAACCTGACAATTCTAAAAAATAATCTAGAGAATAAAGACCTGAATACTACAGCAAAGATCCGTTCAATTTTTGACTATTTATTAGAGGAATGTGACTTAGAAATAAAGAGATCAAGTACAACTGGCATAAGTCAGAAATCAGATGAATTGCAAAGAAATGAAGAGGACTTGGAAGAGTCCATAATGAATGACATTTTCCAAGCAGCGCAAGAAGAAGTCGAAACTCAGGAGGGAAGCATATGTCTAAAGAGTACAAATTTTTTGCTTGAGATTTTAAAGGGTTTTAATGAACGGTTTAACGGCGTTATTAAACCAAAGGAATCAGTGACAGAAATGATTACATTCGAACAGCTTGCTCAAGCTTTTGAAGTCGTCAAACTGATACCCGTGGAAGGAAAGAAGCAAAGAGGTATATACTTAGTTGGCAATTTACTCTATGGCACTGGTAAGGTTCGTTTGGATCCTATAAATGAATCATTCTATATCGAATCCCTATTATTATTTGGAAACTACAAGAAAGCGTATAACTTATTCATTACCGCTAAAGACAAAGTAAATGAAAGGTGGTGGAATGAATTAGGATTAATGATCACGTTAAGGTCTAATCATTTGAGAAACTTTAAAAGACTTTTGATTGAGACAGATATGAAGTACCCAACAGCGCACTCTTACTTAAGCCCAAGAGTTATTAAGCTGGGTATACGAAAATATTTATCGATTGGTAACGTTAAAGAGGCAAATGCGTTGACTGATCGATTTATCAGGTTGGCAGAAGAGGTGGGGGGTCACTAGAATGAACAATCAACGAACAGAGCCCACAAAGAGGTCTAGAAATTTTCAAAATGAGGAACAGGCGACTCAATTTTTGAATGAATTAGAAATACCTTCAGACCACGATTATATAAGTATTATTGATTTTCATCTCTACAAAAAAAATATTCCTACAGCCGCACAACTTATTAGCAGATTCATGGACATACCTGAAACGACACAAGAAAATGTCACATTTCTGATTTTAAAGACAAAATTAAATATGTTAAAGGATTTTGAAAAGCTGCGTAACATATTTGTACACAATGGAGGTTACGAAATATCTGCAAACAACCTCAAAATATTGGAAGAAGCCTTCGAAAGTGTGATTGCAAAGTATAATACTAAAAATCCAGTATTCAGTGACTTGTTATTCGACAACGTTTCGGCTTTAACAAAAAGTATTATATTAACGGATTTCGTGGAAAATTTTATAGCCCAGCATACTTCTGGAGAATGGATGAAGCTTGATAGCGTTTCACGCTCAAAAAAGTTCAATGGATTACTGAACATTCTTTTAGGCATGGGGCAAGAAGAGAAAGCCTACAGTATTTTAAGAAAGTTGGAAGAATCATCAATTAAATCAAAAGAGGATCCAAAGTTACTTTATAGCCAATTTTATTCTGAGGTGAGCGCGTACCATTATGCTAAATTTGTTGAATTTTACAGTCTCCAAATCCAAAATATGAAGTCACAGAAAAGATCCTTATTCGATAAAAAAGAATGTAAGGAAAAAGTGAATGCACTCTTAAAAAGAATGGAGGAGTTAGAGGTTATTCCCAACGCAGTATTTCTAAGAGAGGTACTTGCCTTTTATGATAGACTGTATGATTTAAATTCATGCTTTGAGATTATAAACCCATTATTAGAGTCCAAGCAAAGTGTAAGCTCTGAATCTTCATTATCCGCCTCAGATCCTTCCCACTTTTATAGCCGACGTATCATTACAAAGCCGTTATACTATGAGATTTGGTCAGTTTATTGTCATTATTACCATATTTTACAAAACAACTCTAATATATTATCGAAGAAATCATCCATTGTGAAAAAGCTAATCAAGAAGCAGATAAAAGTACATCCCAGTTGTCATCCAAGAACTTTGTTTCAAATGATGACGAACGATGGTGAAGTCTTACCAGATAACGCTTTTTATAAATTAATGATTTCCACATTTATGAAAAGCGGAGACTTTGAAGCCATTCCTGCTATATTGACAACTCTCACGAAAAAGCATGATTTGAATATTGATTACGATTTTAGTATATATATTTTAAAGGGTTTGAAAAGAGAATACCTACGAAATATAAGCAATGCTAGTAAAGATGCTTATGACTATAAAAACCGAAAGATGAAATTGATGAAAAACGAGTCGCTACTGAAAATGATCCCACAAGGCATAAAACAAGATATGATAATATCTCACTTAATCAGGGAGATCTTAATTTACGTTAAGTGGAAAGAAGGTAGCGATTATTGTAGTTTTTTAATGGTGGAAGATGCCTTTAGAGAATTAGGCATGGAGTCTATTTTAATAAAGGAGTTGATCGAAGATGTAAATAAAATAAAGATAAATGTCTGAAGTGTAAAATGCATTATATATAACTTTATCTATACATGTACATATGTGTGTCAAAAAAATAAAAGAGGATGATCTATTTTTTTTTTTTTTTGCAACTATTTTTTGCTCAACTTCAGCCATTTAGGTACTTTATTCAAAGTTTTCTTGATCTTTGGAACATTGTCAGAGTGACTCTGTGCATTAGAACTATCCGTAGTATCTGGTGATGGGGCCGCCGTTGCTTGGTGTGAAATTTTTTGCGCATCTCTCAGTAAATGAGGTTTTAAGAACGGACCGGTGGAAGTTGAAGCTGTTTCAAAAAGTAACATTGTTTTAGAACTGAACTCCAAGTCATCCAGTAGCTTCTGATTATCCTTGGCTAAAGGCTTGAAAGGATGTGACTGGTTTAATGTGAAGCTTATTTCCTCATTGATTAAGGATTGTGAAACGATATCATAAACGGTATGCATATCTTCATCCGGTTTGAACGCTATTTCGATGTGGCTTCTATCAGGAAACTTGATTCTTAGTAGGCATTCAGTAACAGACTTGTTTTTTTTTTGACAGCCCATTGGCTGCTTGTTCTCTGAGCCTTTTCGTTAAGATAGGACCACCTAAAGTACCGGCTTTCATAGATAGCATTTGTTGATATCTTCTCGCTTGTTCCACGGTCAATTCATAGTCTTCTTCTTCCTCCATTTGATCAACCGCTAGTGGTTCATTTGAAGGCAAGAATACGGATGGTTTATGAAGTTCATGAGATGGAGGCTCGGCTACTGTTGTTGGAGTTGTCATTGGAGACAAAGTTTGCTTTGGTGGGGGAGCTGTGTTGCTAATATTGTTCCTGGCACTTCCTGACGATGAACCGGGGAGAAGTAGTCTGATCGAGGAAGACTCTTGGATTCCTAGGATTTCAAGAGTTAAACTGTCATTTTTAATAGTTTCATAATCTACGATCTGAGAGAAGACTTGAATTTTGAAATCACCTTCTGCGAGGCCGCTTACACTTCGCAAAATTGGAGCAATTGGTTCATTTAATGAAATCTCTTTTATCGTTGAATCCCTTCCTGGAATCTGAAATCGTATCTTGATCGTCTTTGAGGGCATACTGTCGTGGTTATCGTTCTTTGCCACCCGAAAATTGGAGTTTTTCGATAGTTCTAAATTGACGCCCATTGGTAAATTCAGTAATCTCCATGGCAGATCCAATGGCACCGGCTTGTTCAAATGTAGCAACGTCCACTCGTTAGGTAAGGCGCGCACTTGGAAGAACTGTAAAGATTGGTGTAAAACGTCGTTTAATGTGGAATTGGACGATACTTTGCATTTATAAGGCTGAAAGTTGTACTTCACGGTAACTGTTGTCATTATGAATGAGATGGATGTGGTTCTGGTACTTGATTCTTTGCTGTTACTACTCTGAGGGTGCAAGTTTATCTTCTTCTTTAGTGTTTTTTTTTGGTTTTTTGCCACACATGAGGAATTCAATAAAGTGAATTCGACCTTTTCAGAAAGGATTTTAAATTAACAGCGCGATGGTAACCAAAACATACAAGGGCAATGTTATGCTGCGACCGTATCTAGAAAATAAGGTCTTCTAAAACTGCACAGGCTTCTGAATTCCATGTATATGCATATGGGAATGCGCATGGTGTCACAAGACGGAACTCTTGTTTTGTAAGAGGCATAAGAAGGAGCAAGGGCGCTGGCGACAGGGACCAAGCGCATACGCAGTAGCATTGATTTTGCGATCACTACTGTTGTCATCGGTTTTGTTCCTGCTATATAATTCATGCAATGACCTAATTTCTTGTATGGTCCGGTTATTCCGAGGTTTGGTTTTTTTTTGCCATAATTACGTTTTTTTTTTCAATTTTTGATCTGATGCTATTAAAAAAAAGGATTGATTGATTGACTGGACCCTAAAAAAAAAAAAGAGACTGTTAGCACAAAGAGAGTATCGGTTGAATAAAATGTTAAAGGAACCTTCAACTAGGTTGCGAGAGGCTATCATCGAAGGGAACTTACTCATAGTGAAGAGGCTATTGCGACGGTATCCGGATTTGCTGACCAACATCGACTCAGAGAATGGATGGAGTTCCCTGCACTACGCCTCGTACCACGGAAGGTACCTGATATGCGTGTACTTGATTCAGTTGGGCCACGACAAGCACGAGCTGATCAAGACGTTCAAGGGGAACACGTGCGTGCATCTGGCATTAATGAAGGGACACGAACAAACGCTACATCTACTTCTACAGCAATTCCCGCAGTTTATCAACCACCGCGGGGAGAATGGCAGGGCCCCCATCCATATAGCGTGCATGAAGAATTACTACCAGTGCCTGAGTCTATTGATAGGGGTCGGGGCGGATCTGTGGGTCATGGACACCAACGGCGACACGCCGCTGCATGTATGCCTGGAGTACGGCAGTTTGAACTGCATGAAGATGCTTGTCAACGAGGGCGAGGTGTCGTTGGACGACAACGTCAAGGACAACGGCAACTGGAAGCCCATTGATGTGGCGCAGACGTTCGAAGTGGGGAACGTGTATTCCAAAGTGTTACAAGACGTGAAGAAGAAGGGGGTACCGCTGGGCACGGGCAAGAAACCCAGTTCATTCAGGACACCCATACTGGGCGCGAAGGCCGCTTTCGAAGACGGGCCTTCGCCAGTGTTAAGCATGAACTCACCGTATTCACTCTACTCCAACAACAGCCCGCTTCCGGTACTACCAAGAAAGATATCCACGCACAATGCGAGCGCCACTGGGGGCAACCGCAGAAGTTCCATCCCAAACCCCGTGTTCAGCCCGCGCAAGCCGTCTCTGTCCACGGACAGTTTCTCGTCAAGCTCCAATTCCAGCTCGAGGGCCAGAGTGAACAGCAAGAGCACGGCGGGAGGGTCGCCCATGAAGGAGAAGGTGCCGGAGGCGGTGCGACACAGCGTAACGCCGACGAGCCCGCACAACAACATTGCACTCATCAACAGATACTTGCTGCCAAACAAAAGCAACGAGAACGTGCGGATAGACGCGCCGGCACAAGCGAATAACGACAAGAGCAGTGGCACCGGCGGCGGCGGCGGCAGCGGCGCCAGCGCCAGCGGCGCCGCCACAGGAATAGGCCTCAGAAGAGACTCAGACGACGAGAACGAGAACGATAACGAGACGACCCGCGCCGAGCCCAGGAGACGCGTGTCACTGCTGAACATACCCATCTCGAAACTGAGAAACACCAACGCCGGCGGCATAGAAGAGCGCTAAGGAACACTGCCTTTTCTACATACCACATTCATAGCATCCTTTTTTTTTTTTTTTTTTATGTAAGCGCGTTGCGTGCGCCATTTTGAAATTTTTCCTGGGTTTTTTTCGCAGAGATGCGTTCGCTAAGTATATAACAGAGCCTGGCAGTGAGGCCAAGGCCGAGTGAGTGCGAAGCAGGGGGCGTAGCAACGGCGGCAATGTTTCAGCAGTTTTTGAGCATTTGCATGGAGGAGTTCCCGCAGACCCTGGACTATACGGGCAGCGACGACGAAAACGGCGATTCCACCACTACACTCCTGCGCAGGCAGATGATGTACATGCCCGAAGACGATGGCGACGACGGCGGCATTGACACGCCCGAGTGCATGAACTACAAATTGCACAAGGCCGACGGCGACCAGACGCTGCACTCGTGCGTACAGCTAGTGGACGAGCACCTGGGCGCTAAGTACCGCCGGGCGTCGCGCACCATGTACGGCAACCGGCTGCCGTGGAAGGCGAACAAGCTTGCCGAGATGAAAAGCGCCGGCCTGGTGTACGTCTGTTACTGGGGCAACGACGCGCAAGGTGAGCGCGCATTGGGCGCGTTTGCCTCCTTCATGCTCACGGAGGAGACGGGCCTCGTCGAAGGTGATACCGCGCACGAGCAGAGCGTGCCCGTGATCTACCTCTACGAGGTGCACGTGGCCCGCGCGCACCGCGGGCGCAGGCTCGGCCGCCGGCTGCTAGCAAAAGCACTGTGTGAGGGCGTTGCCGCGCGCGTTCGGCGCACGTGCGACGACCTTTTCGGCGTTGCCCTCACCGTGTTTGGCGACAACACCCGCGCACGCCGGCTCTACGAGTCTCTCGGGCTCCAGCGTGCTCCCGGGTCACCCGCACCCATAGCCGCACCCCTGCCCCGTGTGACGCGACGTGGGCTCGGCGGCGGCCGCGCCGCCGCCGTGGCGCGCGACCCGCTCTATTACGTGTATTGCCTGCGCCTGGCTTAAGAGCCGGCACCGCCGAACGCGTGCGATAAAAATAACCAAACATACGTATTCAGGCGCGCAACTCCTTGATTTTCGACTCAGGCCTCACAGGGCGAGTCCGTTCTCCGAAGCCGGCGCGTCCCGATAACTGCGCACGGCGAGGAGTACTGGCGATAACGGTTTTTATCGCCGGTGTTTTCGTTTCGTCCTGCCTTTTTCTTCTTCTTTTTTTTTTTTTTTTTTTTTTGCTCAATGGGTGTACTAGGCCCTCTATTACTCTGTTTTTTTATCCTTCCAGGGCGCTTCATCCTGTCATGATCTGCGCTGGATAGTATTTATACTACTACTCCGTCTAGATTTACTGAACTCTGTCTCTCACTTGCTGAAACTTAAAGAGGAAAAAGAAGAAAAGGAAGTAGAAAGAAGCCACCTGCAAGCAAGCAAAAAAAAAAAAACTTCGTTTTTTGGCAGGAGATCTAAAAAATCTAAACCCTTAAGTAAGAAAAAACAGGAACAAGAAGGTACGAACGAAGGAAAGTAGAAGGCAACAATAGGCAAATATATCGCAAGGGTCTCTCACATCACATCTTAAATATGAATGCGGACCACCATCTTCAGCAACAACAGCAGCAGCATACGATACTGCAGAATGCACCTAATAATATCAGCGCCGGTGCTGATCCGCTTACATCGCGGACTTTTAACGCGTCCGTCGCCTCCTCCTCCAACAAGGATGACGTGATAGTAAACCCCAACACAAGAGAGCTGCCCATGCCCTTGCACCAGCAGCAGTATATATATCCGTACTACCAGTATTCTAATAACAACAACAATAGTAGTAACGTTGCGGCTGCAAACAACACGTCCGCTTCTCCGATCATTCACAGTAACAGCAACGCCCCTGCCACTGATTTCGGCGGCGCCGGCGGCCCAAACAACAACAACACCACCACCACCACCACCACCAACAACAACACTAATAATATTCATACAAACCAATATGCCGCTGCTACCACTGCGAACATGAACGCAAACGCTGCAGCCGCCGCCGCTTACTACGCTTTCCCCAACTCAAATATTCCCATACCGCAACAGGATCAACCGTACATGTTCAATCCTGCCTCCTACATCAACCACTACTACTCGGCCATGAACAACAACATGAATAATAATAATAATAACAATAACAACAACAACAACAACAACAACACCGGCAGCAATGCTGCTAATGCCAGCAGCAACCTCCCCCCACATCCCGCGCCTCCTCCGCACCACCGCCATAACAATAGTAGCAACAGCAACATTTCGAATACGAACAACCCTCCTCCGCCACACCAGCCTACCATAATAACCGACCAATTCCAGTTCCAACTACAGCAAAATGGCTCTCCGAACCTAAATATGAGTATGAACCAGGCACAGCCCTTGCATCTTCCTCCCGGTTGGAAAATAAACACCATGCCGCAACCGCATCCAGCAGCTGCTTCCAACCATCCGCCTCTACCGCCTCAGCCCCCAAACTCTGTCGCTCCCAACGCCATGCCGGCGCCTTCATCCGACCAAAAATACATTCATCAATGCCAGTTTTGTGAAAAATCATTCAAGAGAAAATCGTGGCTGAAAAGACACCTACTGTCGCATTCCCAACAGAGACACTTCCTGTGTCCGTGGTGTTTGAGCAGACAAAAGAGGAAAGACAACCTCTTACAGCACATGAAACTCAAACACACAAACTATTTATTAGATGAATTGAAGAAAAACAACATCATCTTCAACTACAACAATTCCAACACTACCAGTAATAGCGCCAGCGGCGGTGCCGGTGGCAGCGCCGTGGCCCCAGGCGCCGAAGACGGGAACAGCTTCGATCCGAACATCAAGACTTTGATCAATGATGGCGTACTGAACAAGGACGACGTTAAGCGTGTTTTGAACAACCTTATTGTTAGTCATAACAAATAGATAGACTTTATAGATGCACGAAGTATGGTTTACCGCATATTTAATATTAATCACTCTAACAAAAGTAACACGCAACTACTCATATAAGGTGTATGTATATACACATATATATATATATATATATATATATATATGTTTATTCACGAATGTTTTGACGCAAAAATGTCTCTCCATTATAACATCTCTCTGACCACAGCCTCGTGAGGGAAGTCGTCGTCTGTGGGGTTCTTGAGGATATTCGTGTTCTGGAACTCTTGATGTTTGGTATATGCCACCGCATAGCTGATCGACGATATCGTCAACCCCACCGCCACCACGATCAAACTCGTGGCCATCACCGCAATTGAAATGTACTGGATCGTCGCCATCGCCAGATAGAAAATACACCTCCACCCGTTTGTTTCAAATCTCTTGATAAATTCAACGAAATTATCGCTAAGGGGACAGATCTTCAGTAAAAATGGTATCTCGATGAAAAGAATCACGAGCCCCTGGATTATACTGATGATTCCGAACGCTATCACTCCGCTAACATGGAACAGGTTCGCTATGCCGAGCGCAATACACAGAATTATGTTGATATATCCAAACCATCTACCATATACGCTAAAATTGAAGCTTTTCAGGTCCTTCACCATTCCGCCCACGTTAATGAACTGTCCTAAACTTAATGCCATCTTGTCCAATCTAGTATGTTGCTCCTGAGATAGTTGTCCTGACAACAACAATTGCAATCATTAACAAGGAAGCAGGATCTTGTCTCTTCTAATGTAGCACCTTCTTTCTTTTTTCCTTGCCTTTTTACGAGCCACAGACTTTTTTTTTTTTCTTTACCCTACTGCGCGAAGCCGCTTTTTTTTTTGTTTGGTTGTTTTTTTGTGAAACAAGTAAAAACAAGAAAGGGATCCCCACTCAATCCAATCCAAAATAAACAAATAAACAAACCAAAAAAAAAAAAAAGCCAATTAATCACGGCGACAAAACAATGAACACTTTCAGTATACTGACCAGATCCTTCCACCAATCTACAAAGTCTCTTTTCAACTTGCCCAGCACCTTGTTGAAAGCTTCCAAGAGAACGCAAATTAGAAATGAGTTGATAAAACAGGGTCCCAAGAGGCCTACCTCTGCTTATTTCTTGTATTTGCATGACTACAGAGACCAATTAGTCAAGGAAAACCCAACTTTGCGTCCCGCCGAAATAAGCAAGGTTGCCGGTAAAAAATGGCAAAATCTGGAGGCTGGTTTAAAGGATAAGTACGTATCCCAAAGAAAGCAATTGTTTTCTGAGTACCAAAAGGCCAAGAAGGTATTTGACGATAAGCTTCCCCCAAAGAAACCTGCCGGTCCCTTCATCAAATACGCTAACGATGTGCGTTCTCAAGTCCTCAGCCAGCACCCTGAGACATCCCAACTGGACCTGATGAAAATTATCGGAGATAAATGGCAAAATTTAGACCAAAATACCAAAGATAAATATACGCAAGAGTATAAGAAAGCTCTTCAGGAATATAACACTACCTTCCCCCTCAAGTAAGCTGCCCTCTCCCGCACAATACTTTTTATGCCTTTAATTTTTTTTGTTTCCAATAAATAAATATACTCAACTTAACTTATCTAACCGAGTAAGTAATGTTTTATATCCTATGTAAGTCTTTTTAAACTTTTTTTCTTCCTTTCGTGAGTTCATTCGCATACAAGGCCAATGAAGCAAACTTGTAATAGTTTTTCATAATTCACCCACTGGTGATACTTATTAAATAGTGTAATCAAGTCATCGCTATCGCGGTGCCTCAATACGATTTTCGATCCACCTGGATGGAACTTCAAATAGCCGGAAATATCATAGACTTTGCCATTTATAACACACCAGAATTCGTCCTCGCCTTTGCAATGTTTCTTGACGATTTCTCTGTTTATCCTCAATGGTGGCATCATTTTATAAAGAGGAATCTTCTGAAGTAGTAGCTGCGTTTTTAACTGAGACGGTGAAAACTTGTAATTATCTCTTTGGAAGATCGGATCATCGAGTAAGTCCTGAATAAGCTGTAGTGAAATGAACTTGGTATGATAGTTTTCTGGGTTGGAGGTCAGCGAATGCCAGTCTAGGGCACTGTGCCCCGGATCCAATTTTACCTTGGTCCTCACAAGAGGTTTTCTCGCTGATCTTGATACAGGCATATGCAGCGGTGATGATGTTGTAGGTTGAGTTACATTTATCCGTTGAGGTGCCGAGAACCTGACGTTTAATTTTGGGTCGGTGCCATCCCTGTTTATGCCGTGATTATTCATACGTGTGGTGTGTTTTGATTCGTTATTGCTTGGCTCATCTCTCTTGCTTGCTCTATGTATATACAGTTATATATAGTTATTTAACTGTACAGGTTTACATTATCGAAATGTAATATTGTACGAAAAGGTCCACCAGTCGTTTGCCTATACTAATCAAAGAAATCGTCATCATCTTCATCGTTGTCATTCCTCGCACTGGGCTTGTCAAACGAATTTAGATCCTCGTTGAAATTCTTCCGGTCAAAAATAATCCTATTGTTACTTTGCGGGTTTTGTTGCTTGGCAATACCATTTAATATTGAAACAATTTCATTCTCTGTGATTTTATGGGTGACATTGTTCGTGCCAATCAATTTCTTTAGATATGCTTCCACCGCTTGGGCCCTGTCTCTACGAACCAAAGCCACGCGGGACAGCCTCTCCAGAGCCTGAGGCTCTAAGAAGCTAGCAATAGCTGCACCTACGGGAGCAGAATTGTCACCTCCACCATTACTAGCACCACCATTTCTGTCGCCATTGGCGCCACCACCATTACTTTTTAATTGGGCCAACCTGGCCTCTCTAATGGCTTGCAACTCCGGATCCATACCTAAACACACGTTTGCTCCTGAACTGGGAGGCAGCTGACGAGAAGCCTCCTCAACTCTTTTGCTTCTTTGTTCTTCTTGTAGATCCATCTCTCGTGCAAAAATTCACGGTTACCCAGCGTAGAAATTTCTCGACTGTTACGCATTTGTTTCTCGTCCGAACCGGTTTCGCGTTTGCAGTTAGGATTTCACCTGCTCACCATAATAGGCAACTTTCTTCCTTGTATAATCGAATTGTACCGTAATATGACACTCTGGTAGGAGGCACTTAACTCATCCTAAGCTCCAGTGCTGAACTAGCGTATATATATATATATATCGTGTCAACCCAAAAGCGCTATTTTGGAAGCTCCGCTGCAAGATCTGTCCCATCTCTGTAAATAACGACATACTCACTACGCGTTTGGTTGGCCATTTGCAACAAACAAGAGAGGACCAAGCACACTAGGCATAAAACAGGAACCGTGACCGTCGGAAGCATGGACAGCGACACTGCCACAACTGTCAACACCAATATGATGGATACCAACAAGAAGGATACCAGTAAGTCGCCTTCACATTCCAACAGCTCGTCGCCTTCAGCATCTTCTCTCTCTTCGACTTCCTCCAAAGAAAAAAAAGCGTCCTAAGAGACTGTCCTCTCAGAATGTTAATTACGATCTGAAGAGGAGGAAAATTATTACTTGTGACGGTACAGAAACGACGTTCAAACACGAGCAGGATAACCTTTCATTTGAGGACGGTATTATAGAGGAAGAACCCAAGGACCTTTTGGAAAAGGATTCTAAAGGTAATATAATCAAATTGAATGAACCCTCCACCATTTTGGAGGATTCAAAGACCTCCATCACTGGATTACCGTTGAATAAAGGCCCCTCTGAAAAAAATTAAACGAGAGTCTCTTTGGAACTATAAAAAAAAATTTAGGAGGCCAATCAAATAATTCGGAATTAACTCTTGTTCCTAGTGTAAAATCCACGCAAGTGCCTAAAAACTTTCAACAATTGAACAAAGATGACCTGAAAACATTCTTAACAGAGAACATCACTGAACAGAGCAATTTGAGATCAACCAAAAGTTGGAAGACCGATATAATAGACAAGGACCATGACCATGAGCACGATGGCGATCATCATAACAAGAGGTCATCGAATGTTAAGACCAAAATAATACTTTCAACAAATGCTACTTATGATTCAAAGAGCAAGTTATTTGGCCAAAATTCTATCAAGTCCAGCGTGGATGCGAATGAAAAAAATTTTCAAGGATAAAAACAGTTCAACGATAGATTTTGAAAATGAAGATTTTTGTTCCGCTTGTAACCAATCAGGTTCATTCTTATGTTGTGACACTTGCCCTAAATCTTTTCACTTTCTTTGTTTAGATCCACCAGTTGATCCCAACAATTTACCTGAGGGTGATTGGCATTGTAATGAGTGCAAGTTCAAAATCTCGATAAATAACTCATTGACGATTTTAAAGAAAAACGAATCCAATTTCATTAAACAAAATGATAGCATCAAGATATTTGCCAAATTACTTTTCAAGATTGATTCATCCAATCCAAGACAATTTCAATTACCAAATTATATAAAAGAAACTTTTCCTACTGTAAAAACGGGCCCCAGGGGCCAATACTCTGATGAAAATGACAAGATTCCTTTAACTGATAGGCAGTTGTTTAACACTTCCTATGGCCAAAGCATAACGAAATTAGACACCTACAACCCAGATATACATATTGATTCAGATTCGGGTAGGTTCTTGATTTGTTACAAATGTAATCAAACAAGATTAGGATCATGGTCTCACCCTGAAAATGCAAGATTAATAATGACATGCGATTATTGTCAAACTCCATGGCACTTGGATTGTATACCTAGAGCTTCTTTCAAAAATCTAGGCTCGAAATGGCAATGCCCATTACATTCTCCGACTAAGGTTTGCAAAAAAATACACTACCATCAAGAAGACGATAACTCAAATTACAAGATTTGGAAAAAGCAACGATTAATAAACAAGAAAAACCAAATTTATTATCAACCGTTACAAAAAATTGGCTATCAGAATGATGGCAATATCCAAATTATACCAACTACTAGTAATACGGACTACAGTTACAACCAAGATTTCAAAATCACTCAAATAGATGAAAACTCCATCAAGTATGATTTTTTTGATAAAATTTATAAATCGAAAATGGTCCAAAAGAGAAAACTTTTCCAATTTCAAGAGGACTTAATTGATAAATTAGTATCAAATGCATCTCCAAATGGCAATACCCAAGATAACAAAATCAAGGATATTGCCTCATTAATATACTTCCAGATAAGTAACGACAATAACAACAATAACAACAACAACAACAACAGCAATTCAACTGACAGAAAGAATAATCTACAAAAACTATGGGACTTAAAGGAACTATCAAATGTAGTGGTACCAAACGAACTAAATTCTATGCAATTTAATGACTTTTCCAGTGAAGAACTGAGAAATTTACTATGCCTAAAAAAAATTATTGAGTCCAAACCAAAGGATGAACTCTTAAAATTTTTAGACATGGAAGATCCAGGTAATTGATTTATTTCAACAGAAACAACATACATTCACCAAAATAAATATAAAAATAAGGATACTATTCTTATAAATATATACTCATACATAGATATTTGTATTTTATTTCAGAATAAAGAGGCTGCCTTTTCTCCTTTCCCTCCATTGACAAAATAGCAACAAATGGTTTTCTCTTCTAAACCATTTCCATATCATCATCTTCATCATCTTTGTAATCAATTTCTTTCCTGACCCTTAATTTCTTCTTTACAACATTCTCATATACTTTTCTGTTTTCATTTTTGTTAGAAGGCAAATAACTATCATTGTCGCTACCTGATTTTTCATCTTCATCACTTTCATCATCGTGCTGCTTTGGTCTTACATGGTGAACTCTTTTCTTTTTCTTTTGTGATTCATTGTTTTCGTGGGCTAATAGCCTTTTCTGTAGCCTTTGTCTTTGAGTTTGTGATGTATGAAGGATGCGCCCAATCTTGGCTCTTATGTTATTTTGTATTTTCTCAGTTAAGCTCTCTGGTAGATATGTTTTAAATGATAATTGTGCGTCTTGAACGGTAGCAAAGGGTTTGAATAAATCCGATGGTAAGTTTAATTTACCAGGATACGCTGAATGTTGCCAATTTTTTTTTTCCTTCAAAGTCAATAAAATCATTTGCGATAGTTCTCCAATTATATACATCTTCTCACCGCGAGATTCACCCCTTTTTGGTGCTTTTTGTTTCTGTGCCTCGTCATCTTCTTCATCTTCCCCATCCTCAATTAGTTTATCTTGATAATTTTTTACCCTTTCTGATAAATAATACAGCAAACTAAAGTTTTCTTGGGCAGCGATAGAATCAAAATAAAACAGCAAATAATCAATTGCAGTTGTCAAAGCATTCAGGTATGCGTCACCTTCGGAGTTTAAACCCTCTACTATATCAGGATGATGAGAAATTGCATGTATCAATCTTGGCAGTACTCTTTCAAAAATTGTTCCCTTTCTAAATGATTTTAGGCCAAACGTAAAATTTATCCATATCTTTGTTGTTGTTTTTAATTCTATATCTGGTTCATATGCGGTAAAGAAAATCAACGGTAGAAACTTAATCGAAATCAGTTCATTAGCAACATAATCTTTCAATTGCTCTAAAAATGTCTTCCTTACTGGCAATGATTCATCTTCCACTAAATTCACTAGTTTAATAATTTCTGAAGGCTTAATAAAATTATTTAAGTTGGAAATTCTGGCCAATTTTAAAACTTGGATGCCTGCCGCACATCTCAACTTCGTTTGATAATTACTTGGAGTGGGATAGAATTCTTTATTAAATTCAGATATCAACTCACCACCACTTGCAATCAAATAAAAGAACAATTTCATGGTTTTCTCAGTAAAACTTTCTGCTAACTCATCTCGAAGAACATCAGGTGCAATTGACCTCAGTTTGTTAGTAAATAGTTTCAAAGTAAACACTTTGTTACCGATTGCAGAATATTTCGATTCATCCAATAAAGAATCTTCTATCCAATCGACTTCCTTCTTCGAATCACCAACGACTTGATTTGATAATAAAACTTCTTTGATTAGGTATGATATGATATCAGTTGAATCATCATTTAAAATGTGAGGGAAGCTCTTGAAAACTTCCATAAGGACTACAATGTGAGATGTGAAATGTTTGTCCTTTTTTAGATCTAAAGGCAGAATGCGTATTTTTATTTTCTTCAATGTTTCTTCCGCTTTTGGTGATAAAGCAATTAGTTTTGTAGAATATTTAGCAATTTCTGGTTCACCTTCAACGGCAAAGTCATATAGTTTAGTGAAAAAAAATGTGTCTTCAAAGTCGACCTGATCTTTTAGTGTTTTGGTAGTTTTGTATAACGTCTTTAGGGCTTCTTCTAGTGTTAAAGTATCATGTTTTTCTGCGCCTGTATCATCCAAATTCTTGATAATGGTCTTCAACGTCCTAATTTGATCTTTAAATAAGGTAGGATTAACTTTTGATATATCATCCAAAATTTTCCTCTTTAAATTTAAATGCTTTGGGTCGGAATTATTGGGGAGTTTCAACAAGACACTAATATTGGACACGTTATAGATTATTGGCGAAGCTCTGAAGAGCAAAATTTGAATTACCTTGGCAATATCGCGCGGCATTATAGAAGACCCAGTAGATATGTTGTATTTCTTGAATAATCCCGGTGTCTGTAATTTATTAATTAATTCATTGAAACAGTTTTTTAAAGTGGGAAATGGGATATCATTAGTGATACACGTGTTTATCAAATAGAAGATCCTCTTATCATTAAATTGTTTTATAGTCTCTAGAGAATCGATGGCCTTTATAGAATCAGGCAGACCGGACGCTAGCCATTGGATAGTTTGATTGTATTTGCTCAATATCAACGGTCCTTGAGACGAGTTTGCATTTTCTTGATCATTTAAAAATTCGCTGAATTCAATGTATTTGGACATGGCAAATGACACTTTGATTTGTCTTGCATTAAATGCATAAAACGAAGTAAATGCTTTCTTATCAAAATGCGACAATACCATTAGTATCCTATGAACTCTTTTATCGTTATCTGATTCAAAGGGCAGTAGATACTCAAAAATTACATTATCAACTTGTTCATTAATGTTCGAATCATTGATGTAATAAAGATTGTATAAAGTCGATGGTATAGTATCGATTATTTCCCAGATTTCCTTATTTTGATAGGTTCTTTCGACTTCGTCCAATGAGCTTGAATAGAACTTGGCCATAGTGTTTATACAAAGATCTCTAACTTCTTTATGTTTTTCTCGAGCTAAATGTAGCAATGATGTATAAATGGCTTTATTGGTGATGTTTTTCCATATTTCAGTAGTAGGGACTTTGTTGAAGATCATAACGGAAGACCTACGTACACGAGGATCAGAATCGATAAATGTTTTTGCCAAAGCCTGATTCAGTTCCTTCGATATATCATCTCTTGTAGTTATAATGTTGGGAATCGATTCTGTCCACTGGACCCTAACTTCGGGACTAATATCAGCAATTTTGGAAATCCAAGTCTTAAACGTATCAGGGTGGGTGGAAACGAAATTCAAATCCGAATATGAGGTAAGTATTTGACCAATTAGTTTAGTAGCTTCTTTTCTGAATAATTCGTTATCCGAAGATAGTTCATGATAGATAAATCCGATTATTGCAGAAATTAATTCTGGAACAGTCTCCCAAAGCCTTAAAATCAGTTTGTGTAGTTTTGTTATCACAGTAAGTGTTCTAGAATCATTGTCATC
Source organism: Saccharomyces x bayanus (assembly GCA_019431265.1). Lineage (NCBI taxonomy): Eukaryota > Fungi > Ascomycota > Saccharomycetes > Saccharomycetales > Saccharomycetaceae > Saccharomyces > Saccharomyces x bayanus. The sequence continues at coordinate 544,061 of CP080216.1, read as the reverse complement.
GTTAGTTCCTTGATGAATAATCTCGGAATAGTATTTGGTCAGATGTCTACTCATTCTATTGGAATAAGCATCGCATAAAATCAAACTGACCTCGTAGCCACAATCGGAATGGACGTTCAAACCTTCCGGGATTTCATTTGGATTATATGTTAAAAATTTATTGAAAATCAATTTCAACACCTCTAGCGGAACAGAATCAAATTCAGAGATAACCTCGCCGAGAATACCGCCAATAACGTTGTAAAGCCTTGAAGGAAAACTCTTATTGGAATCGTAGAATATTTGGAATAGTTCGATCAATAAATTACTTGAATTGGGCAAGTCAGCTAATAATACAATCGATCTATATTCTAGTAACTTTGTGATTAAATAGGTTTGTTGAATATGATAGCCATTTTCTTGGTCACCCAGTTGTTCGAATTGCGAGAGCACCAATTTGAAAATGTCTGTTAGTTGAGAATCCGTGTAAGGTGCATCTGGAGCATATAATCTTAAGATATCACTCAGGCAACAGGCAGTAAAGGCACGAATCCCTACATCTTTATGTTTTAGTAGTTTCCTACTGACCAAAGCGTCCCTATATTTGTCCAATCCAGTCAAGTCAGTATTGTCCTGATCCAAAGCAGCCAGTTCTTCATGTAGAGCCTTCAAACGATCTAGCAGTTCATTTGTTGATATCAGATGCTCCGAAGTGGATATTATAGGCGACTTGAACTTCAGCTTAGCCACAGCGCCTTTCACCATTTTCTTTACGTTTTCTCTTTATTTTCTCTTATAAATACAAACCTAAAAAGAAGAGTGGTACTGTCGGTAGCAGTGGCAATGTATCTCCCTTGCTATAACTTGCCAATCAATTATATTGCTGATAGAGCCTTTGCCATGAACCGCCAAATGTTTATTACGACTTTACGCGTCGCGTCGCGTCCTTCTCTGCTCTGAAATCACCTTAGACGTAATTACCCCGGGTAATGAGCTTTGGCCTGGGCGGCTATATTTTTGACCCTTGGAAGTAATACAACAGAAAAGGTTGGCCAGTAGCTTTCAATTTGTCAAAACGGCAGGTTCGTTGAGATTATTAATCCTTCGTGAATGCTTCTTTGTAGCTATAGTTGGAACTTCGGCAGGTCCATGCGTGCATCGCTTGTTCTTGTTGTTATTTTTGTAGAAAATTGCTTTAATCCACTTGCACACTAGCCAACAGTAGCTCGCCTTCTCGCTTCTTAGAGAAGTTATTGGCTTGGACATCAGTTTAATAATCGAGGTGTAGTTTCTTCAAAAAAATTTGATTTCGCCCAGGATCGAACTGGGGACGTTCTGCGTGTTAAGCAGATGCCATAACCGACTAGACCACGAAACCAATTATTCTATAGTCAATTACCTCTCGAGAGGGGCTTACACCAACTACGAGATTATGGGATCTCCAAACGGTAAACTGAATATACCTGAAACAGACTAACTACGAAACACAATAAATTACATTATTACCACATTAAGAACTATATGCAAGAACGTAACCCCTAGCTAAATGAGTCACCCGAAATTCTGCGCTTCCATCCTTTTTTTCTTGACATTTCGGATCTAATACACACACTTGTAAGATAATTAGCACGCCGTATGTTGGAACAAGAATTGATTACTGTCCTTCTGTCACCAGTGTGACAGAGCAAGCTTTTTATTCATGCTCCTATGATATTATTATATACGGAGTTAGAAGATGACACAAATAACAAGACCAGCAAAACAAGATTCAAAATGTCATTAACTTTAATGGGGCTGAACCGCAAGTATTGATAATTTAATAGGATCAATGGATGATAAAATATAGAAAGAGGACAAAACATTTATAGTATTATATAAAATAGCCAAAATATTACGGTATTACTATACTAGTAATATAACAGTGATCTACACATACGCGTCCAATTATAATTTGGGTAATTGCGAAAGCCACTTCACCCTTTAGTAACTACTGTTGATGCGTTTTTGAAGCGGTGTTTTGGCTTACTCGAATTACCAGTTTGTTCATAACACGCTTGTTTGCGGCGAATGGGGGCGCATTTTGAAGGGAGTACCTCAACTAAGCGACAGTGTCGTACTCTCCCGGTTGTGGATGATTGTGCTTCGCGAGGGATTGTGCGTCTACCATATGATGTGAAGGTCTTATAGACTTTAAAGACTATCACACTCGATATAAGATAGTTAGAACTTGCCTGATTTGAGAAAAATTCTATAAATGCGCTGGGCCATACATATCACTAGTACTTTTCAGTTAGTCCAGAAGTTTGATAAAAACTGTTTTTCTTACAAGTGCATAGTATTCACTTACCAGTCTCATGCTCAGATCATTGCATGTGGTACCAATGGCAAAGCTATAGGTTTTTTCTCCTGTAAAATGTTCATTGTTGCGGTTTGGATGAATGTATGACCGAGATAATGGACATCTATCATATCTTAAAGTAACTATACAAATGCACTTTACAAACCTATTCTTGAGCAATTTTATGTCCCAGATACTAAACAAAATCTATAAATGGAACCAAGATGTTGTCGCTTATTATCTTGTTCATTTCTAGATTTGGAGGGATGTACAAATATCTAGGACAATAATGCTACAGGTTCCTTGCTGTTTTCCTTCTTATCTTGCGCAAACTCTTTCTGTTCTTTTTGGTCAGTTTGCTCTTCTTTAGACAACGATGGCAACCCTTCTGTTGACGGTAAATTGACTGCTCCTACCTTGTGCTTCTTTTCCTTTGTATTGACCTCCATTTCTAGTGCATCTAATTCCTTATCTAACTCGTCTTCATAGTCATTTGCTCCAACGATACTTCTAGATAGTGTTTCATTAATTTCATTTTGGTATGCTATTTGGTCCTGTACATCGTCCATTAATTCATCAACGTTACTAAATTCTTTGTTCAATTTTTTCAGTATTTCATTACCGTTTCTTAGCCCGTTGATAAATTGTGTTTCCACCATTTTGAATTCTAGAGTTGATATCATGTTTTCCAAGTTAATGAGCTGATCTGAAGCTTGTTGCAACAGATGCTCTTGATAATGAATTCTTTTCAATAAGAACCGTACCTTGATGTTGGATTTGTAGTTGTCAGGATTATTTCGTATCAACTCTTTCAATTGGTATCTTTCTGCTTGTATCAAGCTGTCTGTCCTTCTGGTGAATTTGTGAATTTCATCCTTAGATCGTTTGACTTCTAAAATTGCCCTGTCCGTCTTAGTTATTTGCACTTTGCTACTTTTCTGGCCCATCAGATGTATAAAGATGTATTGAAAAAAGTACCGTTGTGGTTTGCACTTCCCCTTGGTACTTTAATGTGTATCTGTTTCGTTCTTCTTTCTATATCCGGAATTGTATCAATTAGCTCATATTTGGATTTTCGGTCCTTTACTAATCGGGCCCAGCATATGTACATTTACGAAGAACAATAGTAAAGAGAGAAAATAAAGGTCACGAGTAAAAGTGGAAGGCAAATGTTAAAATCATGATTTTTGCAACCGCCACAGATACACTTTCAGTTCTTGTCTTTTATATCTATATGTCGATACGTTAGTCCATATATAATCGTAGGCCTACTGTATATATTTGCTTTGTCATTTACTCCCATAAACTATTCCAGGTTACATTCTTTCTTACTGCGTTGGAAAACCCCTCCTTATATTTCACCCATATTTTAATCTCCTCAGTGTTTTCATCAGGTTCACTTGAGCCAACATTTTTCCTTCCCCCAGAAGCTTCCTGGGTTTGATTTACTATTCGGTACTGATTTTTAAAGAAGTCGATTGTACTGGAGGAGGAATTCGACGCCATCTTGGCCTTTTTAGTATGAATTTCCTGCGACTGAAATCTTTCCTTTGTTACTTGGTCGATGTGCCTTTTCTTGACTTTGTTCTCCTCAATTTTGGCCAGCAGTGAATTCAAATTATTTGGCCTCTTATGTTGGACTTTATTGATATGTTTTGGATCTAACAATACAACTTTGTCGATGGGCGGATCGATTATCAATCCACCTCTCACATCAAACCCATCCGAACGATTCTCCATCAAACTTAGTTGAAAGTTTTTCATCACCTGGACTAATGTTTCAATAATCGTTTGTTTGAATTTCAAATTTTTCACTTTATTTAAGTCAGAAGAGACCATAGAATCCAAATATGGAAGTATTTGAAAGACCAAAGAGTTTCTATCAGTAAAGCTAGCCATCAATGGTGATTCTACCGAGATGTGCCTGATAATCGAATCAACTATATCTAAATTGGCTCTTTTCAATTCTCTTTGTTCATACTCGCTGTTTTTCATTCTAATATCGTCTTTGTTTGCAATATCACCGAATGTTTGGAAGAATACTAAAGGGACAAGAGAAGAGTATCGCAACAACTCGCCGTTATGCTCATACATCGATTTATACATCAAGTCGTGGAAAAACATCCAATCTGAGATGTTTGCTGGTTTGCTTATACCATTATCAGAATATTTCACATGAGGGAAAATGTTAAAGCACCCTTGTACTATTTTATCTGAGTTACCGTTGAGCTCTACTTGATGTAACAACTCGTAAAATTGATCTTTAATGTCCCGATGTGGATCTTTCCTAAAGAGTTGGTTTACGATTTTAAACCAGGATATCGGCGAATCCTTGTTGGATGACTCCCATGTGCCTTTGTTGGAGTTGGACTTATCCAAGTGATCACCGCTTTTTCCGTCGATGCCTGAAGCTAAAAATTGTAGATTGTTTATGCAATTCCTCACATCACCTTGAGCCAAATCAATTAAATCATTGATTGTCTTTAGAGGGATACTCATGTTTTCTTTATGGCAAATGAGATTTAACCTTTCTTGTAGTGTGGTATCAGAAGGTCTTTTCACAGCAACAATCTCACAAAAGGGTTTTAGTTTTTCTAAAGAAGGTGCATACAAATTATTGCAGATACAAATTATAGGCCGTATAAGTAGAGCTGACCTTCTGCTCTTACTCTTTTTGTTTCTCTTATCCGGTTGACCAAATATTAGTTTATTGGTAGCTTTGATGTCGTTTTGAATAATGTCAACTAAAATTCTGATAAATCCACCTTCGGCGCTTCCGTCAATTTCGTCTGCAACTAAACATACCGGGTTGGCATTGAAAGTATGGTTGAATAAAAGATTGTGAATTTTCTCCTTTACCATAGGGCCAGCCCTTTCATCGCTTGCATTTATCTCTGAGACAGAAAAACCTGATTGTTTGGCAATAACGTGCGCCACTGAAGTTTTCCCTATTCCGGGTGGACCATGCAGTAGCATGATCCTCTTCAGTGGTCTTTTCAACGGATCCGGTTCCACTTCATTTTCCTCCTTTTCACTGGGCAATTTAGGTAATTGTTCTTTAAACACAGCGGGGGTCCACTGTCTTAGCCAACCTAATATCCTCCTATTAGTCTTCTCATTCCCCACTAAATCCAAGAATTTTTTGGGACGCCATTTCTCTACCCACAGCGAGTTATTATCTACTTTGTTAGCCACCGTAGATGTCTTGGAACTATGAGAACGGTCTCCACTAGACGCATCAATCCGATCTAGTAAGTAGTTGATATTGATACCATACGTATCATCTGATCTCCAAACAGTATCAGCATTGGTGTACAAGCTTATATTCTCCGTGGCCGATTTTGCAGGCTTTTTCTTCAATCTAACTATTTCACCATTACTCGATACAAACGCGTCAATGTCTTCCTGGTTAACACCAATTGTGTCACCACCAGAAGCCAATTCGCCATCTCCCGTATCAAAAAGTGAGCTTCTCCCCAATGAGCCAATGTAAGGTACAGTATCTACCATGGTGCTGTTATTCTACCCGGGTCCTGGTTGGTCCAATTCTTTACGCATACCATATATTACTTGAAGATCTTTCAATTTACGTGTTAGATGCCCCGTATAACGCGACCAGCCGGGCCGTTTTTTCCAATTTTTTTTCAACGTTGATCAACAATAAATTGGTACATCGTCCATTGTTTGTGTCTTATGTGTCCTTTAATGATATGTTGCTTGGCGAATCCTTATATCAGTAAACCAGATCTTCAGCATTCTCAAAACACAATGGTTACAGTATGTTGCTTATTGTTATTCATTTAGCTTTTTTTTGGACATTTACTGTGTCTATTTCCACGTTCTTTAGTCGATTCTCATCCAAGTGAAGCAAGCGGCATATTTAACAAGTTTACTAACAAATCCATATGGTTTCATGACGATCTTACTCTTTAAATAGCAACAAGAAAAGGAATTTTTAGAATCCTACCCACAAAATTGTCCTCCAAATGCTTTACCAGGCACTCCAGGTAATTTGAATAGTGCGCAAGAGAAGGCCTTAGGAGAGCTCAGAAAAAGCTTAGAAGACGCTGGTTTCGTTGAACGTTTAGATGATTCGACTTTATTACGTTTCCTAAGAGCCAGAAAGTTTGACGTTCAATTGTCTAAAGAAATGTTTGAAAACTGTGAAAAATGGAGGAAGGATTACGGTACAGACACTATCTTACAAGATTTCCACTATGAAGAAAAGCCATTGATTGCCAAGTTCTACCCACAATATTACCATAAGACAGACAAAGATGGCCGTCCAGTATATTTTGAAGAGTTGGGTGCCGTTAACTTGCATGAAATGAACAAGGTTACATCTGAAGAGCGCATGCTGAAGAACTTGGTGTGGGAATACGAATCCGTTGTCAATTTCAGATTACCTGCTTGTTCAAGAGCTGCTGGCCACCTGGTAGAGACTTCGTGTACAATTATGGATTTGAAAGGTATCTCCATATCTAGTGCATACAGCGTCATGTCATACGTCAGGGAAGCCTCCTACATCAGTCAAAACTATTATCCCGAACGTATGGGTAAATTTTACATTATTAACGCTCCGTTTGGTTTCTCTACCGCATTTAGATTATTTAAGCCTTTCTTGGATCCTGTCACTGTTTCAAAGATCTTTATTTTAAGCTCATCTTACCAAAAGGAATTACTAAAGCAAATTCCTGCCGAAAACTTGCCTGTCAAGTTTGGTGGTAAGTCCGAAGTTGACGAGTCCAAGGGTGGGTTATACTTATCCGATGTCGGTCCATGGAGAGATCCAAAATACATTGGACCAGAAGGTGAAGCTCCAGAAGCCTTTTCGTTGAAATGATATCATTTTAAAGACATTTTTTTCGAAAAAGATAAAGGGGGTTATAAGTAATATTATTTTACAACTAGGATAAGTACAGAATATGATTGTTTTCTCTCTTCAACTTTTTCGAATAGGCATAGTTATCTCTATTATCTCCTTACTTTGTTGTTTTTTTTTCTTCACTCAACTATTTGCTTACCTTAATATTATGTCTGTTATTCTCAATCATACCTTGATGTGAGTTTTTTTTTAAGCGGTTATATACATTTACATTATAGAATACTTACGCACGTATTAAAACAATAAAAACAAAAAATAGTGTGAAAACAAAATTGAGCTGCTTGTTATGCGTCATATATATACTCATAAAGTACATGCATGATAAGTTTAAAGATAGCTTTATTTAGTTCCGCCATCCGTACACACTGAAAGAGTTAGGTAAAAGTATTTTAAGTGACTAATCGTTCCACTCAATGGTCTAGTCGTAAAATCCTCTCTTGCAAGAAAAAAAACTCTCCACGATAGCTAATACCCTCGTAGACTCAATCCAGCGTCTATTCATATCTCAATTGGATTTCCTGTCTTCTAACCAAACATGGTTGTTTTACTTATAATGAGCCATTAGTTTAAATCCCTAAATTGCTAAAGTCTTTTGAAAGTTCATGCTTCTGTTCTTCTCTTTGTAATTCTCTCGCAAAATTTGAATCTAAACGGGGGCCTTCCTCCTGGTAGAGGTTTCCGTCGTTCATTTCATTGTGATTTTGCTTTTGGGAAAAAGCGCTTTTGAAGTTTTCAAAATTCCAGTAATCATTATTAATGTAAGATGAAAGCTCAGAGTTATTGACAAATGCATTACTAAAATTGCCCATTTGCCCACTAAATGACATCATACTTTGAGTGTCAAAATCTTGAAATTTCGGAAAGTCACCCATTTCTGATTCTATGTTAAACTGGGGATTTATTGGTTGATCAGTCTTTCTCGGTTGGGGGCGAACGAGTTGCACAGTACACAGTTGCAAGTTGTCTAACGTACCTTCGACTAAACAGCCCTTTTCTCTAAAATGTATCAACAAATGGTTCCATAGTGTATTCCTTGCTAGAGATCTTGGGTTACCAAGAATAACTAACCCGTATTTGGCACGAGTTAGTCCGACGTTTAAACGGCGAGGGTCACGTAAGAAACCGATAGCCTGTTGTTCATTGGCACGGACACATGATAAAATGATGTAATCCTTCTCACGGCCTTGGAATGCATCAACAGAGGCAACTTCGACTTTTATATATAAATCTTTATCCAATGAACCGTTCATTTGCATATATTGTAAAATATATGCTCTTTGACCCTCATAGGGTGTGATAACACCAATTTGCTCAGGTTTAACACCATCTCTGAAAAGTTTGGTAATAATACGTTCACAGTTCATTGCTTCGATTCTGTTTAAGAAGGAGGTACCGTTAGCAGAAATTTCTTCTCTACCATAGTTAGCCCAGAACATCATTGGGATGCCACGAATGGGCCATGGAAATTTACTATTTGGAACAGTCCGTTGTTCGACGGTGACACCATTCTGTAAACTACCTTCATAAAACATGTTACTTGGAAACTCACTTAAGCAGGGGTTCATACGATATTGCACCTCTAAGCGGATTGGCACGTGACCTAAAGAGATTAGTCTTTCGAATAGAGACTGCTTTAACCCAGCATCTGCTGCCTTACGTTCTAATATGACTGGGCCTAATTGTTGGTGATCGCCAACTAAAATAACTTGTTTAGCACCCTTGACGATTGGGATTAAACATTCTGGCTCCGAGGCCTGAGTACTTTCATCGATCAATACAGTTCTGAATTTGGTATCTAAACGTTTATCACCAGCACCAACACATGTACAACAGACGACGTCCGCTTTATTCAGAATCTCCGCTTCTGTTTTCCTTACTAATTTGACAAATCTTTTTGTATCAGAAGCAGATAATTCACCGACTTCGTCCTTCAGCTTCAGTAAATTTTTCAATTCACCTTTGGCACCACGTCCAACCAAATTGTGTAAGGCTAGATTAGAGACTGAGCTTTCTACATCTTCTCTACTCTTGGCAGTGAGTCGAACAACTTTTAAACCCAAGTCACGCAACTTGGCCGCTAAATGATCAACAGCGACATTGGATGGGGCACAGACTAATATCCGATCCTTATGGATTTTGGAAAGGTGATATACAATCGTCGCAGAAGTAACAGTCTTACCTGTACCTGGAGGGCCTTGAATCAAAGACAATGGGCGTTGCAAAACATGGCTGACGGCATTCGATTGAGATGAGTTTAATTGTGCGAAATTGGCGATTGAAAACTCTTTGGGTAATGGAACGTCGAAAGAAATATCAACGACTTGATGACCTAGAATTTTGTAATACAAAAACCCCGAAATAGATTTCTTGTCAATGGCAAATTTTTTTAATGCATCTTGCATTCTATCATAAGAAGTACCTTTCCAGATGAACTCGGCAGTAAAACCAGTGGTCAAGTGAGTTGGTGGCGGAATCTTACTTGGTTTTAACTCTAATGTGAAAGTATCTTGGAAGCTATTAGGTAAACGGACAATGTAACCACGGCCTTCCCAGTCAGGGTGCTGCATGCCAGAGTACCAAAGTATCATCTCATCACCAATAGCTACTTTTAGTTCATTCGATTCAAAAGTAGATAAAGTGAAGGAAGCCAAATGTCTGTTGTTTAGCGCTAGTGACCATGAAACAGAAATGTGTTCCAACGCTTGAGACTCTTTGAGCTGCTTATCGTAATCAGCCTCTAGTTTGATCAGGGGCCCATAAGATCTTTGGTATTCATAGGCGTCTTGGTATCTCAATAATAAAGGTGGAATTGCTTCTTGTTCCTCTGGAGCATCAATATCATTAATCGTAGCATCTTTGTTAGATCTCCATTTGGCTTCCAGTTTAGAAATTTGGCTAGGAGTTATTAGGCGAGCCTTTAATTTCTCTTCTTCAGTGGGTTGTTCAGCGACCCATGATAAAAGCTGTCTGTCCTCAATCAAAGGCTGCCATTGGTCGGTATCCCAATTTGCATTCTTCGTTTGGGCGCAAGGTATTCTACAGAGCAGTACGACTACGGCTTCGCTTTTGGCAGAGACGAATCCCAATAAAAACACGTTTTTACGACCACAGTTATAACACTCCAACACAGTATCCCCCAAATCGGAATCTGGATGCAACGACACAACGTTATGATGAGACAAAACCAAATGGTTGATAATATGGGAACTGCTTGTACCATTCTTGGTGTTACAAAACCATTTCTTGCATGAATTACATTTAATGACACATTTCGCAGAATCTATACCACAATATGCACATGAGTTATCGGAGGCTGATGCAGAGCGGAACCCTGCGTCAGTGACTTGGGCCTCCTCGAACATTTGATTATCCACATCGTCATCCTCAACCAAAGTGGAGGTTAATTGTGTGGCAGGTTGGATATTTACATCAGATGGGGAATTTGATAAATCATAAGGAGTGTGAGAGCCGGCGACCATTTGATAAAAACAACGATTGATATAATGTAAAGGTAGATTCGGTGGCTGCTTCTCCTAGCTCTTCTGTTCTAATGAAGTCTTCAATCTTTCAATACTCTGCAAAGAAAAGAAAAATCATAAGTATATGTGAGGAAGATGCCTTTCGCCTCTTACATGTTGTAATTTTCACGCTTTTTTTTTTTTACGTATTAGGATCGCCAGCTTTTGGTCAACTTTTCACCTGATCAGTTGGTACGAAAGTGCATATAGAAATTAATATATTTACTATTGAAAGACAAGCGGACGGATTAATGTTGAGGGATATCACACTACAATTAAACTGAAATTAATCTAAAATTAGTAATTTAACATAAATCCATTCGTTAGCATTTAACGGAGAGTAATTATGTATTTGTTTATTGTCCGTTCATGAATTCATTAAAGGTTGGGCGAATTACTCTAACTCCCCAAATGCATATATATGTTTTTTTTAATTAGAAAAGGAATTTGCTAATGATAATTTTATGAATGATTTCCTTGCTGGTTTCCTATCCTCCAAACAAGTAGAGGAATTTGATAGAGGCTCTTCTGTAGAAGAAGCTACGCTAGTATTCAAAGAACTGTTCGAAGACGATTTTACCAAAGAGTTGGAATACGAGTTATTTCTTGTCTGCAAGGGAGATGAAGAGGAGCCGGTTGAGAGCATTGAAGAGGATTCCCTTCTCAGATTAGCTGGGGTGCGTTCTTTAATATGATGACCGAAGTTTCCGCTATGGATTGCAACGTTATTTGATGGTATTTTTCCATGAGAAATCAATTTCAATCGATTAGTTTTTTCATTAGTGAGGTAAGACGCTTGGCATGCGGTAGAGTTGGGAACAGGGTTTACATTCCAGTTGGAATTTAGATTCAAATACGAGTTTGAGTTCGAAGTCGAGGTCGAAGCGGATGATAATGAGGGAGTAGTATCATTTGGCTGATCGTTATTTGCTGCTAACGAATCCAATTCAGATGAAACGTACTTTTCCAACCCATAAAGATGTGTTGGTATACCGTAACAGGACGACTGTCTGGATCTTGACTTTGCGCGTTTACGCTCAATACAGGTGTTTGTTGTGTCACCCAAAGATTGTCTAGTTGATTGTCTGCACAGTTGGTGAATAAGCGTACTGCTGTTTGCTCTTACTCTTCTTGGGGCAGGACGGATTGTTTCATTAGAATGGTTTACTGAACTTGGCGGAATGAAACTGGATAAATGATGTGGAGCAGTTTTGATTTTTCTCAAATGATGACCAATGATATGTGGACAACTGTTATGTCTGCTCGAATTAATACTGCTGTTGTTACGAGAAAAGTTATTTTTTAAAGAGTTTTCGAAACTAAAAGAGGCTAAATTGGAGTTTACGAAATCGTTTGAACCTACAAAGTTTGGTACGAATGTTTCGTCCTCATAATCGCAACCTTGACAAAATGGATCTTGCACATCTCTTTCGAAAATTTCAGAAGCTATCATTTAACAAAACGACTTTTTTTTTTCTATTCTTTTTGCTGCTTTAGATTTTTACAGTGGAAAGAAGGGCTCGAGCTGAAATCTTTTACGAAAACTTTTCTTATGTTCTTCTTTTTAGATCTAAGCGATGACAATACATATAATCAGTGAAGTAGTAAAGAAAGAAATAAAATTTTAAGTAGGGTGAAATAAAAGTAAGAATGAAAAGGGATGTGAGCTAATCAGATGATGACTTACAAAATAGACCAAGACTCCTTCAATAACAAAAGTTGGGCAAAGTGTAATTGTATTTATAATAGTGACTTTCGGAACTTAAAAATCCGTTTTTCCATTAGAAGAAGCACAGATCAATTCATATAATGAACTTCCCTTAAAAAGTTACCACACCAAGTGACTAAACCGTAATCCTTATCAGGTAGCATCCACCCTTACGCTAGTGATTTCCTTCGAGCTTCCTCTGAGAAATCCAGGAGTTAAACGGCATTTTTTCCATTTTTTCCCACTTTCACTCAATACTGGGCTTCTTTTAGTTAAAAAGAGAGCAAAACAAGTCCGCAGGAAAAGCATGGCACAGAATACACTGCGGGCGCACGGTAATGCAGTGGCCCACAGGCACGTTCGAGGGGCTCAACTAAATTGCGCAGCCTCTCCTTCGTCCTAGAAAATCCGCTTCGCAGGTCACACACGGCCTGGGCTTCTGGAAGCAATCGCCGCGAGTCCTCCCCCCTTCAATGTACTGGTGGGATCTGGTCAGCGCGGTTTAGCAGCGGCTCAGAAATTTCCGTGGCCGGTTCCGATGCGCATGTGCGGGGGGGTTGTAGGGGGAGTGATCGCGCTTTGTCACGTTGTTTTCATAACTTTTCTTTTTATTTTTAAAGATGAACAAGAATCTGGGGAAAAAAATGCTACTTGTGGGGCGAACGAAAAGCTCTAGACTTTTCTACCTTGGCACATTTTCGTTGCCCATGAGTTAATATGTGGTGAATGAAAAGGGGTAATAGCATTTTGTCCTTGCTTGTGAGACGAATAAAATTGTTCCAGCCCTGTGGTTTTTTTGTAGGACAAGGAGACTACTGCTTAGATAATCAGCGTACCACACGAAACTTAGAGCTGTGGGGCTAAAGCTAAAAAACAAAAAATAAGTTGATACGTACATCGCATCTCCTTGAGTTTTACCTGCTGCGTGTGGCGAGCGCGTGTCTGCTGCTGACGCCTCATGTGTGGGCTTGCGCATTTTTACATAGGCGGACTCAGATAGTTGATAAGAATACAAGGTTATTTGAGTCATATTTTCTTGGGTGATTTTGGTTTTATTTCAAGTTGAGGCCTCCTCTTGAACATGGCTTGTCGTTTGCGTTTTACTGAAGGGATGTTTAAAGTTCGTTTTAGTTATTTTTGTCATGCTAGCATATCAATTCGTAAACAGAGGTTGCTTGGGGAGTGGGCTGCTGATATGATATGTTAAACGGTAAACACTAAAACCAGTTACTTCCAGAAGTTCTGATCAAAAATATGGATTTATATTACTTTTATTGCTGAGTAAAAGAGCATACATCAAAACCTTAAATCGCTCGTAGAATTTCTCGGGGAGATCATATGCAACGTTACTCTTCGCCTCCGTACTGCATGCGCTTATATTTAATATGGTTTCTGAAACGAAAAAAAGGCATTGCAAGAGCAGTTTCACTTTATGCCCTACCATATTCTTCCAGTGTTGGCCAAAGAGGTACCGTACACTTTTCTTAGCAATAGGCACGTTTTGTAACAAACCTATTTTACTTTAATTTTAGTTACAATACTTTTTCTTAGTAGAAACCACACGGCCAGAGGAAAATAATAATTAATAGACTAATAACTAAATTAAGTGAGCTTGCACTGCCATTGTGCACCAACGCCTAGGATACGACATCAGCCCCATGACGTACGACGGCTCTTGAATTATTTCATTTGGGACACTTAACACTAATAACCTAAAGAGAAAAGGCCGATTAATTCACGCAATCTCCGTAAGCCTCTTCAGCGAGCCTCTACCAGATTAGTTACCAAACAAAACAACTAAGCCCAGTTGACATCATGATATGCACACATACTCCGGCTTTTATATTACTTCCGCGGTGCTAACTGAAAAATATCATACCGGAGAGCTTTTCTAACGTACTTCTCCGCCAACTGGCGTCATATTTTTTCAAAGAGCGAATTACGTTTATGTGTACTAAGGATTGCATGGGTGCGTTCTCTTCCCCAAGTGGTTATGCGGCAAGGAATGCTACTTTACCCATTACAGTAGTGTCTTATGGAAAAAAGCCAGGGTTTAGGAATGTCCTCAAGAAGTATGACGTGTGGGCTTACCTAAGTTCTTTCCCAGTCGTTTGAAAGGAAACCACTACACCAAGGAAGGATTCGTGCAAGGAATAAATTTCGCGGCGCCTACATCCCTTTGAGCTTGTACCGAGCTCAAGATATAATAATACAGGGGTCCGAAACCTAACGCACGTATTAGCTGTGAAAAAGAAAAGAAACTATAAAAACCAAAAAATCCCCGCCGCCGTACATTGAATCTATTTCTAGTTAGGAAAAAAATGATGAACGAAACATTTGAGAAACAGAAGGGAAACGCTATACCGGATTTTTTCATTTATACCGTCTGGCCAAAAAAAAAAATCATCCAAGCTCGGAGAATTTACTTTCACCGAGAAATTTTCATGTACGAGCCTTTGAAAGTTGCTCTCCATAAACAAGAATACTTATATCCCCTTTTTAATTGGGCATGTTACGATACAAGCTGCTGAAGCCCTGTTTCAAAAAAGGCTCCATGTCAAGTTTTGCTGTGGAATTCTAAGCGCATGTAGCAAACTTATATAACAGATAGAAATGAATCTCCCAGAGCAGGATGCTCGCTACCCGGCAAAATATTATCATAATACATGATAACGATGCCGAATGTCGAAATGAATGGTATCGGAACGGAGCAGATCGGGATAGCAGAGTAAATGTAATGTGTAATGCAATCGGCGCACCCTCACCCTGGAAGATCTCTCCTCATGCTAGACATCCAACGCACACTGTTTTCCTACTGTGCTAACAGTTCCTAAGGAATTTTTTTTCTTGATGACTTTCCAACGGCATCACCAAATGCACGTAGCCATCCGTATAGATCATTTGCTCTTTTCATCCTATCACGTGTCACATCACTCTCGACGACAGGTGAGAACAACATTTTGCGTTGTGTGCACTGCAACGCAAAATGTTGTGCGCAGGGCGAAGTAGAGAAGCAAATGAGCAGCAGCCATTTTGGAAGTTGTAGGCATCGGAGCGTTCTGCGTCCATGCACTCCTTTTGTTTCTTGGATAATGGCCAAGGCAAGCGAACGGACCACAGGAGTCAGAAACATTTTGTCAGCACCTGAAAGCCAAACGTTTGATTTTTTGTTTTTCTTATAAAACTAGCTCGAAGTCCTTCAAACGGGAAGGGGAAAAGGTGACTTGTTTATCACTTCGACACAATTTACTGCACACATCTACATATTTACATATTTTCTATTCTCATTTGTAGTCGAGTACAAACAACATACTTATAGAACCACATCATGCTAAGAACATCAACGCTGTTCACAAGACGTGTTCAACCAAGTTTATTTGCCAGAAATATTCTCAGATTGCAATCCACTATTGCAATCCCTCAAACTCAAAAGGGTGTCATTTTCTATGAAAAT
This sequence comes from Saccharomyces x bayanus, assembly GCA_019431265.1. Lineage (NCBI taxonomy): Eukaryota > Fungi > Ascomycota > Saccharomycetes > Saccharomycetales > Saccharomycetaceae > Saccharomyces > Saccharomyces x bayanus. The sequence continues at coordinate 528,179 of CP080216.1, read as the reverse complement.
AACGGGAAGCTACATTACAAGGATATTCCAGTCCCAGAACCCAAGCCAAATGAAATCTTGATTAACGTTAAGTATTCCGGTGTTTGTCACACCGATTTACACGCATGGCACGGGGATTGGCCATTGCCCGTCAAGCTACCTTTAGTGGGTGGTCACGAAGGTGCCGGTGTTGTTGTCAAATTAGGTTCCAATGTCAAAGGCTGGAAAGTCGGCGATTTGGCAGGTATCAAGTGGCTGAACGGCTCTTGTATGACCTGTGAATTCTGTGAATCAGGCCACGAATCAAACTGTCCAGACGCTGACTTGTCTGGCTACACACACGACGGTTCCTTCCAGCAATTCGCTACCGCTGATGCTATACAAGCTGCCAAGATCCAACAAGGTACTGACTTAGCTGAAGTGGCCCCAATACTATGTGCCGGTGTTACTGTATATAAAGCACTAAAAGAAGCAAACTTGAAAGCTGGTGACTGGGTTGCCATTTCCGGTGCTGCAGGTGGGTTAGGTTCTTTGGCCGTTCAATATGCTACAGCAATGGGCTACAGAGTTTTAGGAATTGATGCAGGTGCTGAGAAAGAAAAGCTTTTCAAGCAACTGGGAGGTGAAGTGTTTATTGATTTTACCAAGACCAAGGATATGGTTTCCGACATCCAAGAAGCTACTAAAGGTGGCCCTCAAGGTGTCATCAACGTTTCCGTTTCTGAAGCCGCCATCTCTCTATCCACGGAATATGTTAGGCCAACCGGTACTGTCGTCTTGGTTGGTTTGCCAGCCAATGCCTACGTCAAATCAGAGGTCTTTTCCCATGTCATCAAGTCCATTAATATCAAGGGTTCCTATGTTGGTAACAGAGCTGATACAAGAGAGGCCTTAGACTTCTTTAGCAGAGGCTTAATCAAATCACCAATCAAGATTGTTGGATTGTCTGAATTACCAATGGTTTATGATTTGATGGAAAAGGGTAAAATTTTGGGTAGATACGTTGTCGATACCAGTAAATAAGAGCGTGTTGGGCACCAAACTTTGTATGAGAGTCTCTGTTTATAATGATGAAGTTTATAAATATGTACCAGAGAAAAGAGTAGTTACTTGATCAACAACTAGGCCTATATGAACCCATACCGTATTTCAACGAAGGTGCATCACATTACATTACATCTCGATTTCCAGTGGCAGTGCAACACTGCCCCTCAATTGTGAATCCGAATTGTAAAGGAGGCATAGGCGAACACATCGCTATCACGAGACACAATTTCTGCACCTCATTTCTGTGTTGGTCGTACGCTACGGAAACGGGCTAAGTACATCGTTTATTTCCCGAATTTAGAAATTCAGAAAAATACCGTAAGCGCTGCTTCAAGGGTCCTCTGCTATTAATAATCGGCCTCTTTTAAATAGGCAAATTGATTTTCAGTGGACAAAAGGTGAAGCAAATGTGGTAAATCAGCCTCAAAGAAAATGCGTTTGACGGCTGTGTTTGGCTTTTCCTTCATTTTTAAAGGTTCCCCTTAAGCCGTGATAAACCAAAACGCATCGAGCATCGAATGAACATATGCCGCCCTTAATTTCCGTATGCAAATTCGGAATGCTATATATATTTCACAAATCCATTTAAGGATGACGAAAATTGATCAGAAAAATGTTCATAATAATGGTCCCATCCACTTAGGGGGAAGAACGGTAAAAGAAGAAAATGTGTGGTATTTTTGGGTACTGCAATTTTTTGATTGAAAAATCAAGAGGTGAAATTATTGACACTTTAGTCGAGGGCTTACAAACTCTTGCATACAAAGGTTATGACTCCACCGGTATATCAATTCAAGGCGACGAATTGGGGTCGCTTAACATTTATAAACAGACTGGTAGGGTATGCAACTTGAAGGAAGAAATTGCTCTCCGCAGCCCCAATAGGGGCCTGCCATTTATTTCTCACTGTGGCATTGCTCATACAAGGTGGGCAACACATGGTGAGGTAAAACGTGCCAATTGTCACCCTCATAACTCTGATCCATCTAACGAATTCGTTGTAATTCACAACGGTGTCATCACAAACTTTAATGACTTGAAGGTTTTGCTGGCCAGTAAGGGCCACGTATTCAAAAGTGACACTGATACCGAGTGTATTCCAAAACTATTTAAGCACATTTATGACATAAGCATTCAGCTCGGGTATAACCTTGATTTCCATGAACTAACGAATTTGGTGCTTAAAGAATTGGAAGGGTCTTACGGACTGCTTTGCACTTCTTCTCACTTCCCAGATGAAGTTATCGCTGCAAGAAAGGGCTCCCCGCTAGCTATTGGCGTTAAAAGTAAAGCGAAGTTGAAGGTAGACTTTGTCGAAGTGGAATACTTGGATAAGAAAGAAAACTACCTTGATATTAATATGACAAGCGACCCTAGTAATTGTTCAACGGGCTCTTCTTTAAAATATGATGCTTGTTTAAGGAAATCCCCCCACTACGTTCACGATGTCTGACGGTCCCTTCATATGACGAAGATGTCTTTAACACGGATCACGCTTCATCCAGAGAATTATTGTCAGAAGGTGAGTTGCCACAGCCCATAGAATTCTATTTGTCATCCGATTTTTCTTCATTAGTGAAATACACAAATAAGGTGTTGTATTTAGAGGATGATGATATTGCTCACATCTATGACGGAGAAGTTCATATTCATCGTTCTAGAAACGATCACGGCGATCTCCCGTTTAGAACAATCCAAACCATAGAATCAGAGCTGTTACAACTTGAGAAGGGTTCTTACGACAATTTCATGCAAAAGGAAATATACGAACAGCCTGAAACAACCGAAAATGTCATGAGAGGAAGAATTGACGCCTCTATGAATCGAGTTATTTTGGGTGGGTTAGAACACTGGATGTTCGAGCTAAGGAGGGCAAGAAGAATAATAATGATTGCATGCAGTGCCTCTTATCATGCGTGCTTAGCTACCCGTGCCATCTTCGAGGAATTAACTGAGAAACCAGTTGATGTCGAATTGGCTTCAGATTTTATTGACCGCAATTGCTGTGTCTTCAGGGATGATGTTTGCATGTTTGTTTCTCAAAGTGGAGAAACAACAGACATGATTTGCGCTTTGAACTATTGTTTAAAAAAAGAAGCAGTTACCGTTGGAGTTGTCAACACCACCGGTTCTTCCATTTCAAGATTTACGCATTGTGGTGTTCACATAAACGCAGGCCCAGAAAAAGGAGCTACATCAACAAAGTCTTACACTAGTCAGTATATTGCTTTAGTTATGATTGCGTTATGTCTATCAGAGGATACGGCGTCTCAAGTTGAAAGAAGAAAAGAAATAATCCAGGGACTGACCTTGATCCCAAAGCAAATCGAAGAAGTTTTCAGGCTAGAATCAGCAATCATTAATTTATGTGACAATGAACTCCGAGACCAAGAATCGGTATTGGTTTTAGGAAGGGGTTTCCAGTTTGCGTCCGCTTTGGAAGGAGCTTCAAAGATGAAAGAAATTGCCTACGTTCATTCCGAAGGTGTTCTAGCGGGTGAGCTGAAACACGGGGTCTTAGCTCTGGTGGATGAGGTTTTGCCAATCATTGCATTTGCGACCAGAGACTCGCTCTTTCCCAAAGTCGTATCTTCTATCGAGCAAATAATAGCAAGAAAGGGCAATCCGATTATCATTTGTAACAAGGGAGACAAGATATGGGAGCAGAAAAAACTGCAAAGAAACTTTGTTACACTCGAAGTGCCCCAAACTGTGGACTGTCTGCAGGGAGTGCTGAACATCATTCCTTTGCAATTGATTTCCTATTGGTTGGCAGTCAAAAGAGGCATCGACGTTGATTCTCCAACAGAACCGGCATAGACGGCCACCGTGCAATAAAGCACTTTATATATTTATATACCCTGACCCTTTTAAAACCGCTAGCATATGGCGTTTATATTATTATGTATGTATAAATAACACGCTAGTGTTCAACTTCTATATGTTCCGCACTGCGATCACTAGCCCGGTCAATCCCCTGCAATTGGTGTCACATCTTGCAGCAATAGCTGTAAATCCGCAAACGCCTGTCGCAGCGCCGCCAAGCAAGCCCTTTTGGCTCCCTGCGACGTCGGGGCTGGCCGTGTGGCGCGAGGGTCAACATGCAAAAAAAAAAAGGACGATAACCTTAAAGGAAGTAAATATTCATTTCTTCGCAGTACTCCCTTAGTCTGTCAACAAGGTGAATTAGGCCACATAAAAGAAGACAATCATTGGTTGCCACATTGTTTAATCCTGTAAACTTTCAGCCACTCGTCCTTGAAAATGTTTAGGAGAAGAACAACTGCAGCGGACATGGAACAAGCGAACCCGACAGCTTTAGCAGCTGCAGCAAGTATCGGTAAATTATTCATGAACAAGGAGAATCAACCAGAAAATAAGCCAAAATCGACCTATCGCTCGGCTTCGATGACAAATTTGAGGAAAACTCCTGCTTCCAAAAGAGTGTCTTCTATTTCCAGTACGTCGTCGGAGTCTATGCGAGGGAATGGTCAAAGTCGTCCCAGGAAGCTGAATAGTCTTAACCAACGCTCGTCAGTGGTGAGAGAAAGCGCCTCAAATCTGCCCTCGCGGACAGGATCACAGTCCAAAACCGGTTCACACAGTCGAACCTCGAGTCTTCCCAATCAGAGAGGCCAATTAAGCAGAAACAATTCTGGTTTGCAACACCGTAACTCGAAAGCACACCAAAGTGTAAGCTACGACGAGGCTCAGCGTACGTTCAAAGATTTTGGTGGGCCACAGGCTAGAGGCGTTTTAACCAACAAACAACGTTCCGGCAGCCACGGTAGTTCTGCCCCTTTGAAAACTACGCGAAAATATATTCCTGGACCTAACGGGCTAATTGCGGTCGATGTTCCAGTTGAAAGACCAGACAATACTTCTAGTTCATTAAGACGTTCAAATTCAGCTCACAGCGGCTTGAATGCTAGAAACGGTTCGTTATTAAGAAAAAAGATTTCACAAGATTCTTTACATTCCCATCCAAAAAGAAATTCTTCTTTGAGGAACTCGTCAAACTCTCAAACAAAACAAGGAAACGAACCTACTCAGAATGGGAAACTCCCAAAGAACCGTCCTCTTATTGAAACACAGGTCCGTGAAGAAACCGATCAGGAGCTAAAGCTAGAAAATTCCAGCTCTTCCGGATCCGAAACTGTAGTCAATAGCGAGAATAATTCAGAAAAGCCTAAATCACAAACAAACGGAAGGGACGATCTAAGCAGACTGATACATGAAAACATTGAGTTAGAAGGTTTCATTAAAGAAGAGGAAAAGGAGAAAATTTTGAAATCTGACGAAGAACATGTTATTGTGGACAAGCCGGCTAAACAAGAGAAGTTGAATAATAGACACCCAGTAGTTGTTGTTGATAGGTCTTTTAACTCTGACAAAATATCCGCTGCAAAAGAGGCACCAAGAGAAAAATCAAATAATGTACTGGAGGAACACTATGGGTCTAAAACTGAAAAGCCCGAAGAACAACCTAAAAATTTGGACTATGACGATAGTTCAGCTGTTCAAAGGTCGAAAGCTGAAAAAGACAGATTGGAAAATGGCGATCGTAATTTAACAAGCGATACAGTTCCATCTTCCACACAAAACCCTTATGAAAATTCTAATTCAATTCAAGACCACAGTATTCCCAAAGGTACCAATACTACACATGAAACTGAAAAAGTGGATAGCTCTTCGGAAGAATTATCTCCTTCAAGCACTTATTCTACACAGGAGAATATCGATGACAACAACAATAGAAATTTCGATGCAGTGGACAAGAAGACTCAAGAAGCAACAAAGCCAAATACTTCCCAAGAAAACAATGGGCACAAGCAAGCAATATCAACACCCTCTTTGGCTCAATATCTAAGAACCTCAAATAATTATCTTTCTCCAAAAAATCCACCAAAACAAATTGAACCAGAAAGGCTTCTCAAACCAGAAAGTCCAATGGTACCAGCAACTAAAGTTGTTACACCAATCAAATCTGCTTTAAAGAAATCATCAGGGCTATCTGACCACAAGAATTCATCCGTGTACTCTGAGAGCTCCCCTGCAAACGGTGCATATCTGTCTCTTACAACTGCTGAAAATACAAGACTGAATGCTCAAATGACCGTTACTGATAGTGTATCGCGCAGAACTAGTGTAAAACGCTCTTCCATAAAAAGACCTCAATCAGTGGGCCAGTTTAGAAACAACAGATCGAGTTCACCTTCTCCTCCAGAGAAAGTAAGTAGTAAACGTCACTCGGCTATACCTTTAGGAACTCCGGAAAAAGGTAAACCAAAAAGAAGTTCGGTGGTAGCTTCTGTTCCTAAATCCATACCACAAACTCAAGATTCAACAACCGTATCGGAACCTAATGGTCAAAAAAGCAAATTGAGAAATGAAGTTAGCGGAAAGCTCAACGATACAAGTACGAAGAGAGGACCACAGGTTGCACAGAATAACAAGCCTGTAACAAAGGACATGAATAGTATCTTATATCCTAAGGAACCACCCGCCCGCAAATCTAGTTTTGAGAAAACACGAAGTAATGTGTCTCATCTTGGATTTAAAAAGCTATCTTTAAGAAACAGTATTATGGAAGATGACACAAGTGATGGGAATAGCGGCCAAACTAGCCAGAATAATGCAAACCGAACTGAAACAGCACAGGAGTTCTTTAAAAACCTGGGTTATTCCTCCAGGTTTGTAGATTCAGACTCGGACAACGACTCGCAAGTTTTTAGTCAAAGCCCATCAAAACAAACCGCTGGAACAGAAGAAATTAATACTAATAACAACAAGAAGACTAGTAGTGGTAGTAATGGTGCTTTTTCATTGTTCAAAAGCAAGAGCAAGAAAAAGGAGGACGACATGGCCCCACCACGCATTCCACAGGCCAATCACAATACCGTCCATCCTGTGACTCCAAACATGAAAGTAAGCAAGAAGTTCAGCGGTGTATCTTTAAGGGCTGCTAGTGACGCTGAACCTGCGAAGGTTTCAAGCCCTACAATGAGTAATAGGTTAAGATTCTCTAGTAATCCAGAAAACAATGAAGGAAAATACCTACAACCACATGAAAATAATGATACAAAAGAAAAGAAAGGAGGACTTGGCAAAAAGCTAAAGAAAATTTTTGGTAGAAAGAAGTAGAATCTTTTGAATAATTCTAAACGCGGTTTTTTTCTTCTTAAATTTAAGTATTTAATTTTTCTGTGCTCGTTTAGCCTTTTAGGAATGGACTTATATTGCACTCCGACTATGTAAAAGTAATTTTTCAATAATGAATAATCAGGAAATTCACAGGATGTTTGTGAGCTCTGTTTTTAATGAATACCAAGCTCATTTTGCGAGTATTACGAGTAGGAGCGTTTGGACTTTCATACGTAGTGCCATGTGTGGGTTGTTCATCTATAACAACTCAAGCTTCCAAATCCCTTATATATACTGGCTGATAATAGCTACTTAAAACAGCAAAGTTAGCTTAATATTATACTTTAATATCCTCACAACACGTCCATAAGGATGACAGGTCCTCTTAGTAGTGAGTCTTTACTGAACGGAGTAAAAAGAATGAGAATAATATTATGTGATACAAATGAAGTAGTTACCAATCTTTGGCGGGAATCGATACCCCAGACATATTTTCAAAATGACAGATATCTTTGCATTCATCATGGGCACCTCCAATCCCTTATGACTTCGATGCGAAAAGGTGACAACAAAACTCACCACGGTCACTCGTACGCAATTGTTTCACCAGGAAATTCGTTCGGCTATCTAGGAGGGGGGTTTGATAAAGCTCTGTATAATTATTTCGGAGGAAAACCCTTTGAGACATGGTTCAGAAATCAGCTTGGAGCAAGATACCATACAGTTGGATCTGCAACAGTAATTGATTTACAACAATGTCTAGAAGAAAAAACCATCAGATGCAGGGATGGTATAAGGTACATCATCCACGTCCCGACAGTTGTTGCACCATCAGCTCCTATATTTGATCCGAAAAATCCTCTTAACACAGGATTCGAGCCTGTTTTCAACGCAATGTGGAATGCTTTGATGCACGCTCCAAACGGAATTGATGGTCTTATTATCCCTGGGTTGTGCACCGGGTATGCAGGCGTACCACCCGCTATTAGTTGTAAAAGTATGGCATTTGCACTAAGGCTCTATTTGATGGGGGATCTTATAAGCAAGGAACTAAAAAACGTACTCATTATGTATTATTTACGATACCCATTCGAACCTTTTTTTCCCGAAAGTTGCAAAGTAGAATGCCAAAAATTAGACATAGATATTGAAAGGTTAAAATCATTTAATGTAGAAAAGGACGCTTTAGAAATAATTATTCCTCGAAAGAAAAATTCAGATTTATAAGTATATAGAAGTCTACTTCCTTTGTGCTCAAGTACTACTACGTTTAAGCGTATGCTTTACCAAATATAGTGACAAAACAATTCCCACTACTGCAAGGGCTATATTTGGGAGATAGGAAATCAAAAATGCTTTCTTGTAGACATCTAAGATTCGGACAAAAATATCCGTTGGGAAATTCGGCTTTCTTAAATAGCTTGAATCATTAATGAGGGAGTAGTACTGTTTTTTAGTGAAATGATATCCGTCGTCACGCTTTCTTTCAAACATATAGCTCCATAACATGGACGACAAACTATTCTCATAGGAAACTAAAGTTAACGACGCACCAAGGACGTTACCAATGGATCTCCATAGGTAGAAAACACCGGTCATGGTCCCTTGTTGAGATTTTTCAACAGTGAAGACAATGCTTACTAATGTGGCCACCAATAAACACGCATAGCCAAATGATACTAAGACTGATGCAAACACGTAGATCAATTTCCACCAGATGGAATGTGATTTAAATGTGATAGACTCAAGCATATCGTAAACAGTATAGTCGGGATATAGGTGTCCCAGCAGCAAATATCCCATACCCAAACCCAACAACTGTGTAACCATACCGCCAAAAATGATCTGGTATGCACAGTGAGCTAGGTTCATTTTCGTATTCCGCAAAACCCATCCTGTTACTAATGATCCTACTGCAACTGATATAGAGGGGAAAATCAAAAATAGACCAGTCTTTGTAACACTAATATTTTGGAGTAGTTGTAGATAAATTGGTGACCTAAAAATCTCACCAAATACAACAAAGGAAGATATAACTGTAACCGCTGAACTTAAACAGAATGACCCAGTCAGTAATTCGAACGGCAAAATTCTTTCTGTTGCGTAATACCGTTCAACGAGGACAAAAACAATGAAACTGCCGATGGTAAACAATGCTAAGTAAATCTTGTTCATGTGGCTAGAGCACAAAAATAGCACACCACTAATGGTGGCCACTAAACTTAAAGAACCAAATATATCTATCCTTGATAGGTTCTTCAACGTATACCTTTCCTTCATAGGAGGCACATGAAATAGCTTAATATTGATGTTCTTGATTGCCAATATCGAGCACACAATTATCATGGGTACTTGAACACCGAAAAGGGCTCTCCATCCAATGGTCTCTATGAATATACCACCCAATGGAGCACCCAACAATTGACCAAACCCAAAAACAATATTTGCATATCCTTGATAAACACCTCTTTCTCTTGCAGTGCATATATCACTGACCGCAATACTACTAATGGCGTTCAACCCACCTGCACCAATACCACATACGGCTCTAGCTATTGAGAATTCCGTAACGTTTCTGGCAAAACATGTCATCAGGCATCCCAGGCCAAAGAAAAACTGAGCGGTTAATAGTGCTGGCCTTCTTCCTATTATATCGGAAAGTTTACCATACAATGGTTGGAAGGCGGTATTCGTTAGGAGGAAACTTGTGGCAATCCATTGTTTTTTACTGGATTCAGAGAATTCCTCAGCCACCCTGTTCATAATATTTGCGACAATAGTACTGTCTAAAGAGCTCAGGAAGCTACCTAGCCATAACGAAAACAGAATGGGAAACTTTGGTAAAGCCAAATTGTACTCGTGATATTTTTGCTCCAGAGGGAGGACTTCTGCTTCCTCAGGCGCGGGAAGCAGATTCGCTGTCTCGTCTAACGTTTCCATTCTTCTTGTTCCCTCAACAACTAGTGTTCTTAGTTTAGTGAAGAACAAAGAAGAGACAAAAAACAAAACTATTCGATAAAAGAAAATTGCTACTGTGTTCTTATATTATGGGAAATGAATTGGTCTAGATAGAACCGCATGCTCTTCGTTCTGTCACAATTCTTAAGATTACATATATTTATTGTCGGACAGATCCCTTCCAACAAAACCTCGTAGTAGAAAAGCGGATTATCTGGACATTGGTGATAAGAAAGTACCAATCCGGTGGAATTAACGATAAAAAAACATCACGTGCCTTGATGGCACCCTATCAGAGAGCGGTAGATCATATATAGATATAGGCATATACATATATATATATTTACATGTTTTAGGTTAGATTACATAATGAATAGATGAAAGTGCTGTACAAAAAAAAAAAGGATTCGTGACTTACATCAAGTGAGCGAAATGTGCAGAACAGTTTTTTTTTGCTTTTTTTTCCCTCTTTTGGCACTATAGAATACCAATCAGTCCGTAGATGGCTTCAACTCGTTATCTTTTCCGTTTCTTTGCTCATCTTTCCTGATTTTTTCAGTTTCGTAATCGTTCAAGTATTTGTCAAAGGCATCGTTTCTTTCTGGGAAAGGACGCTTACCAAGTAAATTAATCATATCTTCTCTTGTCAGAACTTCTTTCTTCAGCAGGAGTTGAGCAATCTTCTCTACATCTTCTGCCTTTTCCTTGAGCAACTTCGTACACCTGTCATGACATTCTTGAATAATTCTGTACACTTCGGAATCAATAATATCACCTGTCTCATCTGAAAATGGCTTTGTCAAGTCGCTATCATCTCTCTTTTGATAATTGATCCAACCGATCTTGTCACTCATCCCCAACTCTGTGACCATTGCAGTGGCCATGCTAGTCACTTTTTGAAGTCATCAGAGGCGCCACTAGTTACTGAGGGGAAGTGTAATTCTTCAGAAACTCTCCCACCCAGAGACATTGTCATTCTATCCTTTATCTGTTGTTCAGTCAACAAGAAAATATCACCTGGCAGGTATTGGGCATAACCCAGAGCACCCTGACCACGTGGAATAATACTGACTTTCAAAAGAGGGTCTGCATATTTCAAATACCATCCACATACAGCGTGCCCAGCTTCGTGATAAGCAACCACTCTTTTCTCCTCAGGAGACAGCAACTTGGATTTTCTTTCCACTCCACCAATGACTCTTTCAATGGCTTGTTCAAAATTTTTCAGTTTCACTGAATCTTCGTCACTTCTTGCAGCAATCAATGCGGCTTCGTTACAAACGTTTGCAATATCAGCACCGGAAAATCCGGGAGTTAGAGCTGCTAGTCTATTTTTCAGGTCGAAAATCTCTCCAGCAAGCTTTATGTGATGTAAATGAACGGCAAAAATAGCCTTTCTGCCTTCCAATTCTGGCTTATCAATATTGATGTGCCTATCAAATCTACCGGGTCTTAATAAGGCTTTATCAAGGATGTCGGGCCTATTAGTACCAGCCAAGACAACAACATGATCAGCTGGAGTAAAACCATCCATTTCCACCAACATTTGATTCAATGTGTTTTCTCTTTCATCATTAGCACCTGAAAAATTACCTTTTTGTCTAGCTTTCCCGATAGCATCAATTTCGTCAATAAACACAATCGAAGGAGCGTTTTCCCTTGCAGTTTTGAACAAATCTCTTACCCTTGCAGCACCGACACCTACAAACATTTCAACAAACTCTGAACCGGAAACAAAATAGAATGGGACGCCGGCCTCACCGGCGGTAGCCTTCGCAAGCAAGGTTTTACCGGTACCTGGTGGACCGGATAAAATTGCACCTCTTGGAATCTTGGCTCCCATTTTCTCATAACGGGAAGGTTCCTTCAGAAAGCTAACGAATTCCATGATCTCTTCCTTGGCTTCATCACACCCCGCAACGTCTTTGAATTTGATCTTAACATCTGTTTCAGTGTTGAATTTTTTTTGCCTTAGAACGACTTAAACCAAATATCCCCCCACGACTACCGCCTGCAGCTTGCGCAGATCTTCTTGTTAACCAAATAATGCCAGCAATCATTAAAACAGTTGGCAAGATTTGGAACATAGCTTTAGCCCAATTACCTTCTTGAACGTATAATACAGGGATCCTAAAATCCTTGTCAATGTCTAGTTCGTCCTGTGCTTTTTGAAGTTTGTGTTCAAAGCTATCAATGGATCCAATTGAGAAATAGTAGTAATTACGGCCATAATTATCGGGCTGGTTTTTGCCATTGTCATTTAAGATCACTTTCACCATGGATTTATTGACAACAACTAATTTGGCAACATAACCCTTTGCCAGCAATTTCTCTCTAAAGTCTTGCCACGTTATCTCACTTTGTTCTTCGGAGCTATTCAAAAGATCCAATAAAAATGAAAGTAAGAAGAAAGTTAAACCTATTTGAAATAAATTCACATTTTTCGACACTGGATTACTAGGGTCATTTAGAGGTGGTTTAGGTGGAGGTGGAGGAGGTGGGTAATTTTTACTATTATTACCTTCGAAATAGCCTTGTTCAGTGGTTTTGCTTGATTTTGCTTTCAAAGGTTCATTTTCCCCCCTGTTTTCTTCTTCTTCTTCTGCCTTTTGCCTGGATTCTTGTTTCAATACAGCATCTTCTAGACGTTTGATACTTTCGTCTATTTTGCGTTTTTGGTCTTTCCAATTAGCCGGTATAGTATTATTTTTGGCCTCCTCGATATATTTTTCTACTTCTTTTCTTATCGCTTCGACTTCTTCGTCTGTAGGAATTCCTTTGTTAAGCCTGGCGTCTTTATTACTCCTTCTACCTTTTTTATTGCTTCTATTATCCTGCAGTCTATTGTTTAGCCGGTACTGGGTATGCAAACTCTTAATTTGGGTCAAACCGTAATAGGGCCGGATGTACATAGGCCTTATGGCCACCTTGACCATAATTCTCGACCAAGAATGTATTAGCATTGACATCCTTTCTTGTTATTTCTCCTGTTGTCACGACTCTTAGATATACTATATTATATTTGTTAGTAATTCAAATCCTTCCTTGGAGAACTATAGTGGCAAAAGTTAAAAAGCGTTTTCACGAGAAAAATAAGGGTTAAAACGAAGCAAAAGGCAAACACATACACAGACTCGAGTTAGTTGGTCTAGTATTAGGTATACGTGATCTTGTATGACACTCGCTATAGACAGAACGGGTACTTTCTTTGAGGTGGGCCGATATGTGCATTGCGTTATCCTATAAACAAATGTGCCCGGATGAGATATTGAAACAAAGACCCCGGACAAAATAATCTACACCTATAGAGAATCATACGTACATGAGCATAAAATGAACCAAACGCAGAACAGTGAGGACCACTGGAAATGTCAATGACAAGGTCTATCTTTGCTACAAACGGACGTAGGTTTACGTGCAATTTATTTGGCGAGTTTTTTTAACGCCTGGCGCATCCTATTGAGACACCAGAGACAAGGCTTTACACAGGCTAGTATCACATCCCCTTCATAACCTTGATGACGGCGGGGGCTGTAATTAGAGATCAGCGCTCTCAGAATATTTTTGAAAGGTACATCTGGGGCATTCGAGTGGGACAGTTCAGATTTTTTTATACTATATGCGTTTACTAAGCGAAAACCTCTTGCCTGTATTAAATGCCGCTATACTCCAGCATATTCACCTCATGGAAAGTCGGTGACTTTTTAAGAGTTAAGAGTATATATTCAAAAAGCAGCACTTCTTTCCTTTTCAGGGGACAAGACATGCATTATTCTTGCGATATACCTGTGGGCCCAAGCTAATCTGTCAGCCACAGTGGCGTAAACGAGCAGAGCAAATGCAGCACGATCACCATAGCAATGGCTAAGACTCGACGCTCTTTGCGGTCACAACTCTCCCTTTTAAACTGTGGTTGCTACATTTGATAATTAAGCCTTGGTACGAAAAGTCTTGTCGCGTTGTCAATAGAAGGGGGTCGCATTATTACGTAAGGATGCAATTAATGATGTGCATACATATATAAAGAGCCCACTGTGACACTTCTCATAGGTAGTTTTCACTCTTAATATAGAAAGGAGGAACAAATCAAAGTTTAGTTATAAACCAAGCTCTAAACAAAAAAAATTGGCGAAATGTCCCCCTTAAAAGTCGCAGTCGTTGGTGCTAATGGTAAAGTGGGCCGTCTGCTGTTAAATCAGTTGAAAAACAGCAGCAGTTTCTCAACACCTTTAGCCATTGTTAGAACGCAGGAGCAAGTTGAACATTTTGAGAACAAAGTGGGTGTCGATGCGGTCTTGACAGATATAGAAAATGCCTCCGTCAATGAGATTGTTGATGCCATCAAGGGTTATGACGCCGTGGTCTTCAGTGCAGGTGCGGGTGGTAAAGGCGTTGAAAGAATCTTCACTGTAGACCTAGATGGTTGTATCAAGGTGGCTGAAGCTTGTGAAAATGCTGGCGTCAAGAGATTTGTTGTTGTTTCGGCTTTTAAGGCAGAAGATAGAGAGTTTTGGTGGAATTTGAAGGGTTTGCGTTCGTACTACATCGCAAAAAGATCAGCTGATCGCGAAGTAAGGAGGTCTAATTTGGATTACACTATTTTGCAACCAGGTTCATTGGAATTAAACGAAGGAACAGGCTTGTTTCAACCCTTGGACAAACTAGAAGAAAAGGCCTCTGCTTTTTACTCTATTAATAGGGAGGATGTTGCTTCTTTTATCACACAAAGTTTGCTACATCCAGATGAGACTGTGAGGAAGACTATACCGTTGGTGAATGGAAATGAACCAATTGAAAAATTTATTCAAAGCTTGTAGATCAAAGCTCTGTACTCGTTTATATTTATAGTGAAAATTATGTAAATATCTTCAAGATTGAAAGAAAAAGTAAGAGTATAACGCTATTTTGACTTCAAAAGCATTTTTTTTATTGTTACAATAGATATACTATTATTTATTTATTGGACTTTTCAAAATCCTGTTGTTCACTAATGGCCTTCAGTACATCTTCGTCAACAACATCTTCATAGATCTCTTTCGGGATCCCCGACAGTCCGGTCTTTGGTCTATTCAAATCACTATCGTGTATGATGGTTTCATATGTAATGCTGGTGTCGCCAGCGTTAACGTTCTTCGATCTCTTCCATCCTAGAACAGTAGTTGACTGTGTGGATTCAGGTATATGTAACGTATTCGTATATGCGTCTCTTAGACCTTGTTGATCTACAAGGAGAACCTTCACTCTATCATAAAAAAAGATCACTGTTGAACCTACTACAGGCTGCGGAATGCTGATACAACCAATTTGTTGAACTCAACTTACTACCTGAGGCAATAATATTAGAATTACTCATATGTCCATGGGGCCTGTGTTCAAAAAAATTCCACTTGGTTCTTTGCTGGATTTATACCATTCTCTGAAACCGGATACAATATGGTCTCCAAGTCTCTAGCAGATTTTTCAACAGGATCGCCAACAAGCGTCCCTTCAATTACATTTCCCTTTGTCCTTAATTCGGAGGCATAATAATCATCGGTTATATTTTTCCCCCCGCGAATAATCTTGGCACCAAACTCTTTAAACACGCCCCTAGCCGTGACAAGAGCAATTTGTCTATTTCTATATGAATATGGTAAGACGCCACGATCTATCAGGTCGTTTTTCTGGGTTTGATTTAAAATAAATTTGTAAAGATTGGGATGGGTTTGGAAAAATAAGTATGAATCTCTAAATCCTACTATCCTAGCTGGCTCTGTGGCTAGCATAAACTTGCGATTGCCCTTTTCGGTTAGTGTGAAAGTACGCACTAAAAATTCCCTACCTCCCAATAGATCACCATCCGCAGTTATCTTAGTTTCGCCCTCAGGATCATCGGGTACAACATATTCCTCATTGACTACCGGTAGAGGGTTCAAGCTTTCATCAATATCGTCAATCCCCGGAAATAGGGGTCTTTTGGAAGTTGAACGACTCCTAGATCTAGTTCCATCTTTTTCATCGGATAGATCCTCCTCTTCATCTATGTGCTTTCTCTTATTTCTTCCACTTTTACTTACATGTTCCTCGTCGTCACTCATTTCTTCTTCATGTCCTCCTTCGTTGAAGTCCTCTTCCTTGTAATCATCATCTTCACTCTCATCGTTTTCATCAATATTTAAATCTTCTGTGTCAATTGCATAATTGGGTCTGTTACTTGTAGATCTTGCCCGTTTCTCCCGTTCAACGTCAGAAGCCAAACTGGTCTCTGAATCTGACATTGTTGCTAGCTTATATTTTCCTGCTAAAATAAAACAAGAGTAAGGCTCTCTGGTTGTTTATCCTAAATTCTCAGATCTGACCTTTGCCTTATTTTCTTGCCGTATTTTTCACTATTCTTGTTATAATGTCAGAAATCTTGAATATACTTTTTCCAATGAGGCGAAAGGGTTAAACATTCGGGTAATATCCGAATAAGCTCTACATGTATCACGCCAAAATATATGCATAAACTTCTGTAGTATCTATTTTGTAAAGTTATGTACTCGTCTGGTTTATATTATTCAAAGTCTACTTTCCACTTCTTAATACAAGCATCTGCACCTGCACTGACCAAAACAGACTGGGTCTCCCACAAAAGATTATTGACACCGTCCTTGTGTGCGTTCAGTGACTTAATAATCTTCATGGGTCTCTTGACAGAGTAGATAAAAATATTAGTATCTAGGGAGCCAGTGGCAACCAGGTCTTCTTCGCAGTCGTCTTCACCAACGTTAGCAGCAGGTCTCCATGAAATTGCGTTGATTTTGCTGGTATGGAAAGCCCATCTCGACGTTTTAACGTCTCTTGTTTCCAAATCATATAGCAGTATTTTCCCCATAACATCACCAGCAGCAATGTACTTTTCGGATGGTGAAATCGATACGTAGGAAGGCTTTGCACGGAGAGGAGTTTTTAATTCGAAACTAACCTCCAAGTCCGATAATTTGAACACCTGAATGCAGTTAGTTTCTTCCAGGCCAACCGCAACATGATTTTGACTCAAACTGACTGCAGAGCCTGGTGACTTCAATCTCACGCTCTTCACTACCTCTCCAGTGAACGAGTTTAGTACCAACAAGTCATCATCATTTGTGATTGTCGCTGTGAAACCATCATCATTTACGCTAGCAACCTTTGGTTGCGACGTAAAGTCATGTTCAGTTACACCATTGACTCTCAAAGTATCGTCCCAAGAAACACTCGAGTATGCATGCGGTTTGCTATTATCCAATGATACCACCAAGTTGGAATGATCTTGATGCATGGAAGGGACCGACTTAGACCATTCCACGATTCTACCATCATATGAACCACTGATTAATGGATCCACCGTTAAGGCAGTAATACCTTTGTTGTGACCGCTAATACTCTTCAAAATTTCATCGTTTCCAAGTTCATAGAAATTTAACGTACCGTCCAATGAAAGGGAGATGACGCTTTTATCTCCTGTTGCAACAACACCAACTTGTTGGTTTCCCAGTTGTTCCTTGTCTAATGTCCATTTTTGAACGCACTTGGAAGTTGTTACGTCCCATACTCTAATAGCAGCGTCAGCACCCACAGTGGCAAACTTTTCGGAATCGAGCCATGACAACGCGAATATACCACCTTGAATCGGTTCTTGATCATCCTCTATATATTTCACAAACTCACCTGTTTTACCATCAAAACACGAAATCTTCCTGTCGGACCCTACCGTGACGACAAATTCACCGGTGCCCGGCGAGAATTCGACGTCTCTGACAAAGGAACCTTGTTTGTGATGGACTCTGTCACTAGCAGCAAACTTGAATGGAGGCCCTTGGTAAAAGACTACGGAACCATCATCTCCGACTGTCATAGATCTCATAGGTCTAGATTGCTTCAAATGACATGCGTTAATGCGTTGTGAGTGACCTGAGATTTCACCAAGGGAATTACCAGAGTCCCAGGATATGAAGACACCGAAGTTGTCGCGACCTTCCCCCACGACGCAAAGTCTCCGACCTTCAAAGTCCCAGGATATATCACTAATGGGACCAGCTAGGACTTGGAACTCAGACTTGACATTCACTTCAACAGAGTTGTTTTCTTTGTCAAAAGCCCAGCCCCAGACAATCACTTTCCCGGATTCGTCACCAGAGCATAAATACTGAGAACCCTTAATGGGAGAAAACTTCACGGTTGTGACCACTGAAGAGCCATGGCCTGTAAACTGTATCACTGCAGGTCTTCCCTCGGCCTTGTCATCCAAACAACGCACAAAGGCAGACTTACCACATGGGTAGGCAATTGCGTTAGTGGTAGAGTCGTATGACAAATGCGTGGTAAAGTTACGCTGCGTCGAAGGTTGAGGTGGTATGATTTCCTGTAGGTCGATCGTTGGCATTATTCTTGTTTCTTTTTTGCTCTTCTCCGGCAAAATAGTTTGAGGTCTCTAAAAAAGCGTGAATCAGCAATAATTGGCTTTTTCTAACTACTATAAACAATTTATAGTCTTAGCTGATTAAGGTTCTGTCACAGTTCTTGTAGCAGAAAAGGTGGCAGCTTATAGGATGCATACAACAGTACACCACATACAGTTCCTTGACGAAATCCTGATGTATTTTGGTCGTAAGAGCACATTGTAGTTGCAAATTGTAGTTGTTCATTCGCGGAAAGCTACAATTTGACTCTCCGAACGAATATGAGAGGTTGTCTAACGACTTGTGGGATGCATTACGGCTATGTGTCTT
This sequence comes from Saccharomyces x bayanus, assembly GCA_019431265.1. NCBI lineage: Eukaryota > Fungi > Ascomycota > Saccharomycetes > Saccharomycetales > Saccharomycetaceae > Saccharomyces > Saccharomyces x bayanus. The sequence goes on along the minus strand of CP080216.1, from coordinate 509,319 downwards.
CACATTCCAGGGGATTGTTAGATAGTTGGTACTGTCCTCTTTTGGCATCTCGTACCTCGTGACTTTTGTTATTTGAAAATTTTTGGCCTACTAAAAAAATTTGAAAAACTTTTAAGCTTTTAGAAGAAAAATGATGCTCATCACTGAGTTTAGCCCATGCAAAACAGCTTCTTGGTACGATCAAGCACAAGCATAGTAGCAATCAAAACATGTCCACTGCTAGACCTAGAATAATCACCTCGAAGGCTCCGCTATTGCCTCAACAAACTACCCCTGAACAGCGTTACTGGCGTCAATACACCTCAGCACAATTAGTCAAAGAACATAATAGTGTCACTCACATATCTTTCAATCCGCAACACCCTCACGATTTTGCAGTGACCTCGTCGACTAGAGTCCAGATATTCTCTTCAAGAACAAGACAAGTGATCAAGACATTCTCAAGGTTTAAAGATGTCGTTTATTCTGCATCCTTTAGGAACGATGGTAAGTTACTATGTGCCGGTGATGCTACCGGTTTAGTATCTGTATATGATAGTTATAATCCAAGGACTATTCTTCTATCTATAAACGCATCCACACACCCTACTCATGTTACAAAGTTTCACACACAAGATAATAAAATTTTAGCCACGGCAAGTGATGATAGGGTTACCAGACTTTGGGATATATCTCACGCATACGAACCGCAATTGGAGCTTACCGGAGCTACTGATTACGTCCGTACATTATCCTTCATTCCTGATGCTCCACATTTGGTTGCCACGGGTTCATACGATGGTTTGATTAGATTATATGACACAAGATCCAGTGGATCCTCTCCAATCTATTCTTTGAACCACGATCAACCTATCGAGGACATCACCGCAGTTTCCCCAACTCAAATTGTCTCGTGTGGTGGTAATAACTTCAAAGTATGGGACTTGACTAGTAATAAAAAATTATACGAACGTGGGAATTTCAACAAAGCAGTCACATGTTTGGACTACGTAGAGAATTTTGATTCTCCAATGCAATCCGCGTTGATTGCTTCTTCATTAGATGGACATGTCAAGGTATTTGATCCATTAGATAATTTCCAAGTCAAGTTTGGTTGGAAATTTTCAGGTCCTGTATTAAGCTGTGCCGTTTCTCCTAGTACGGCTCAAGGAAATAGGCATTTAGTGGCCGGTCTATCGTCTGGTCTACTAGCCATCAGAACCAAAAAGAAGGAAAAACGAGCATCCAATAAAGAAAGTGCCCTAACCACCTCCAATACAAATGCTAAGAGTAATAACTTCCAAAGAATGATGCGTGGTTCAGAATACCAAGGTGATCAAGAACATATAATCCACAACGATAAGGTAAGATCCCAACGTCGTATGCGTGCCTTCGAAAGGAACATAAATCAGTTCAAATGGAGTGAAGCATTAGATAGTGCCTTTGTCCCAGGTATGGCTAAAGAGTTAACGCTTACTGTTCTTCAAGAATTACGCAAGCGTGGGAAAATTCGTGTTGCATTATATGGTAGGGATGAATCCTCTTTAGAGCCACTACTGAATTGGTGCTTGAAGGGTATTGAAGATGTAAGGTCAGCATACGTAGTGGCAGATTGGATCGCTGTGGTTTTGGAATTATATGGAAATACGCTAGAAAGCTCGCCAGTTCTTCAGGAATTGATGATAGACTTGAAAACTAAAGTCAGACATGAAATTCATAAATCTAAAGAAGCTCAAAGAATTGAAGGTATGCTTCAACTTTTGACGAGTTAAGTAAATTATTCGCATATATATTTATCATTTTTTATTTTATAGATATTCAGGCATATATATAACTCTTTTCTCAATGTAACTAAAAGAAAAATGTCTCCCTTTGTTTGGTAGTCGATTAGTTGAAAGTTCGGAAGTGTCCATTAAAAAGTCTTGGTGTTTATTTTTAATTCGCGTTTTGTTAATCATCTTCGAGATGTTGAAAAGGAAACATTGTGCGATGAGATGTTTATCAGTAAAAACATATTTGGATACAGACTAATGCGCATCTTTCAATGTCCTCTTTCAATCCAGTTAGATTTTTGAATTTACCGGTTAGTATCAGGAAGGAAGTCTACTTTCATTTGGATGGAAATTTTTGCGGAGCACATCCATGTCCCATAGATATATTATACACGTCTAATAATGTGGAACTACCAGTAAAGCCGAGGTGCAAGAGATCTAAGAGATCTAAGAAATTGCTGAAATACATGTATCCTGTTTTTGCCTCTTATTTGAATATTTTTGAATACTCACCACAACTAATTGAAAAATGGCTTGAATATGCGTTTTGGTTACGTTATGATTGCTTAGTCCTGGACTGTTTGAAAGTAAATCATCTCTATGGAGGGTCTCTTATTGGTGCGTTGGAATGGACTTACCTTGACAACGAGCTTCGGTTGGCTTATTTTAATAAGACTAGTATGCTGGAAGTCTGGTATACTTTTAAAGAGTATAAGAAATGGGTAATAGAAGTTGCTGCTTATGACGAGCCTGACTTAACTGACATTAATTACACTCAATTCAATATTGAAAATTTGACCCCACAGAAGGTAGATAAATGCTTACTATTATTGGAACAAAAAGACCTGCTTACAACGGTCAGTGAAATACAATTTGGACAAGATGAAGAAATTGGAGGAGTTGAAGAAGAACAAGGAGAAGATGATAATGAAGACAATGAAGCTGATTCTGACGAAACTGCAAAGCCTAAATCAAAAGTGACAAATAAGAAAAGAACAGCCTCGAAAAGTTTGGGTAATGACAGTGTGAGAAAAAATAGAAATCAATTAACGAACATGTCTGTTATCAGGACAATTAAAAGCACGGAATTTATGAAAAATTTGCGAAAGATTTCTGTACGAGGGGAGCAACTATATGAATTGCTAATAAATTTCCACGGGTTCAGAGATAATCCTGGGAAAACGATTAGTTACATAGTGAAACGCAGAATAAATGAAATACAATTATCACGAACGGATCAGATTTCCCGGACAGGATTGGCAGATTTTACAAGATGGGATAATTTGCGAATCCTTGTATTAAGTAGAATGGCTTATGTTGACTTAAATAAGATTGTCTTTCCCAAGAATCTTAAGTCCTTGAAGATGGAGTATATAAGTCAGATTAAGTGGTGGGAAATCGAAGAAAACATAAGAAAGGAGTTGAACATGGATAAAAAAACTTTTAAATCATCTTATATAAGGGAAAAGAATAACAGATTTACAAGATTTTTAGGCCTTAGCCAGATAAAAATAATGGAACTTGACAAAAGCGAAATTGATCAAATAACGTTTTTTCGTTGTCAAGCATTAGTTTGGCAGTCCTTTGGAACTTTAAACCATATTAGACTGGAAAGAGTATCAAAAGTTTGTAACGATAACATTATTGTACCAAGAGCATTATTCTATAGCAAACGGATAGAGATTTTTCAATGTGAAGAACTCTCTGAAGTTATGGTAATATAGAAAACAAACATAGCGCCTCAAATAGATACGAATTGTCTGATAAACCAGTCATGGAATCTTATGTCGTTCTCAGCCAGCTCCGGATGGAAAGAAGTCACTAGGATGTTATGGTCTTGCTGTGCGGCTACAACCACATTCTTCCCATTCATTGGCAATTCGTATAAACTTTTAACCGCAATAGGATCCAAAATTTTCTCTACAACAGGGGCTCTAATAAAGGTGGCAGGAAAATCATTACAGCCAGGTATGAATTCGGAAAAGTCGCACTCTTTGGTAAAAGACTGCGCTTGTCTTCCAAATGCATTTCTTCTAACGTCGACTTTTAACACACCCAACGTCTTCACTAGGGCATTTTCGTTCTCTAATTGTGCACTTAAAAAGATCAATCCCGCACAAGTACCCCAAATCACCTTTTCTGGGTTATGAACGAATTGGTATAGGTGAGGGTACAGGCCAGTTCTTTGCGCTATTAGTGACATCGAAGTGGACTCACCACCGGGGATAATGAGGGCATCGCACTTGGCCAGCTCCTCGGGTGTCTTTATAATCCTGACTTCTATACCTACTCCATAGTCGTTAGCAGCCAGGCACTTGTTTAGATGGTTCGCATGCTCCAAAAAGGCACCTTGCAACGCTAGTACGCCAATTACTTTCATTAATTTGGTGTGGCTTTCCATCTTGGTGTTTAGTGTGCTCTAAGATCGTCTTCTCGATTTCTCCGCAATGAGACAAAATGGCATGAAAAAGACAGGTCACATAAATGCGACGATTTGGAAAGAAGAACAAAATGCTCTGCGCATATATTTTCAACCATTGTTGGCAATTGATATTAAATGAGTCAATTGAGTTTATATCACTACCGGAAAAAGCCTTCCAATGACTCAGCCTAACAGGGTCAGTGTAGAAAAGCGGGCTCTTTGTTATTTGGGAGACGTGGCGCCGTTTCTGGATGACTCTGGCATCGCCTGGTACCTTACAGGTAGATACGTCGGTAAAAATTTGGCTGTAAATGCCGTTTCAGTATAAAAACAGGGAAGTTCATAGTTGGAATAAGAAGGCTTCTGGTTGTATAGTTTTAAGAAGCATACCAAAAGAACAAAAAAAATTATCGAATCTTTTAATGTCTGGAGAAGATTTCAAAATCAAGAGTGGGCTCGCCCAAATGTTGAAAGGTGGTGTGATTATGGACGTGGTCAACGCTGAACAAGCCATTATCGCCGAGAGAGCGGGCGCTTGTGCCGTAATGGCCTTGGAGCGTATTCCAGCCGACATGCGTAAATCCGGTCAAGTGTGTCGTATGTCAGATCCGCACATGATCAAGGAAATCATGGCCGCAGTATCAATTCCAGTCATGGCAAAAGTAAGAATTGGTCATTTTGTTGAAGCTCAAATTATTGAAGCTTTAGAAGTCGACTATATTGACGAAAGTGAAGTCTTAACTCCCGCTGATTGGACTCATCACATCGAAAAGAACAAATTCAAAGTTCCATTTGTATGTGGTGCAAAGGACTTGGGTGAAGCTTTGAGAAGAATTAATGAAGGTGCCGCCATGATTCGTACCAAGGGTGAAGCTGGGACTGGTGATGTCTCTGAAGCCGTCAAGCATATTACTAGAATCACAGAACAGATAAAAACTTATCAACAACTGAAGAGTGAAGACGAAATTGCATCGGCTGCTGAGGAAATGAGGGTACCAGTTTCCTTGTTGAAAGATGTTTTAGAAAGAGGCAAATTGCCCGTTGTGAATTTCGCAGCTGGTGGTGTAGCTACCCCCGCAGATGCCGCACTTTTGATGCAGTTGGGTTGTGATGGTGTATTTGTCGGTTCAGGAATCTTCAAGTCATCTAACCCTGCAAAGTTAGCCACTGCCGTGGTTGAGGCTACTACCCATTTCGATAACCCCGCTAAATTACTGGAAGTGTCCAGTGACCTAGGAGAGTTGATGGGCGGTGTATCTATCGAATCCATTAATCATGATTCGAAGGGTGTGAGACTTTCCGAAGTTGGCTGGTAATTCCAGCGCGTCGAGCTACTTACTACCTACTGCGCCATCGATGCGAATAAGTAAGGAATCATACTAATTGAATTAGCCACTTTCCTTATTGTAATTCAGTTTTGACTTTACTTTGCAGGTTTTCGTATTAATTAATTACATGCTTATATATGCAGAATGTTATTTACTAAAATATTTGATTGGGGTTTCCCCTTAGTCTGTCAGATAATCCTTCGTATGAGAGCTCGCCTAACTTTTCTAACTGGCTATCTACATACTTTTTATAGGAAAACTCATCGTTACTCAACAGTACCTCGGGGTCAAAAATAATACCTTTTCCTTGTAGTCTCCATTTATTAGTCCATTCGATAGCCACTGATTTCTCGTTCTGGCCTTTATTTACTTGAAGTCTCGCCAAGACCTCATATATATCGTTCGTAGGCGAATCATTGCTTCCAGGATAGAGTTCCTTTCTTCTTTCATAAAAGTTTTGCAAATTCATTAGATATAGAAGATAATCTGCCTGGAATATCGGGTCTATTAGATTGTTTTTGACACTACCACATAATGCTAGGCCAAGCATTCTATTATGATCTGAAATTCGGCCAGGAACACCGATACCTGGGGTATCTATAAGATAGATTTCATTTTTGGATTCGGCGGTCCTCGAAGCTACCCTAATGACTTCACTTGTGCTTCTTGTAACACCAGCTTCTGCACCAGTCCTTGCCACTTTTTTGCGTTTCCCTCCCGTATTATCTCGATCATGCTCGTCAAATATCGTTCTTAAACTATTTATCAAAGTAGACTTCCCAACATTGGGCATACCAGTAATTAGCGCTCGGTATCCCATGGGCAAGTAGTCACCCTCTTTTTCAAGCTCGTAGTTTTGCCATTCTAGTATTTTTAGTAAGTTCTTGACGTCAGTTTTGTCCCGACAGTCTAGTAAAACAAACTTCTCTCCTAGCTCCTCATGCCAATGCATTAACCTATCTACATAAGTTTTCTTGCCAGGCATTAGATCTTTTCTGGTATATACCACCAACTTCAACATGTTGTGTTCCTTTCTTGCAATTCGATCGAAAATCACATTTCGTGTAGATAATGGAGCTCGAATGTCACGTAATTCTATTATCATGTTCATTTGGGGTACTAATCTCTCAAATTTTTTAAGAGCTTTGAGTTGATGTCCTTTGAAATCGGTAAGGGCCATATTGTATTTGGGGAACTTATATCTTGGTATAAAAGACCGTACGTTAGAAGTAAATCTCCTGGCCGCCCTTACATTCATATACATTGTGATATAAATCAGTTGTCTCAGAAACCAGAACCCGGCGTTCTCTATTGCTATTTCTTCTTTCTTTCCAAATAACCAGCTATGCTATTTCGAAGTGAAAAAATCGTACTTTTTAACATACTGGTCGGAGGAGTATTTACTCTGCGGCAGAACAAAACTATCAAATGCCGGAATGAATGAGGTATCATTTAAGAGATATGTAAAGCAATCGCTAGAATATTGATATGATATATACAAGAAATATTATTAGTGCGTTGCTTCACGGATTAAGTATTCTTCTAACGAAGAATTTTCCAATCCAGCGGTCTTCAATAACTCTTTAATAGAATTACGTAATTCCGGAGTCATTTCAACATTGAGGCGTCTTATCCACAGTAGATGACCATCATTTACGATCTTTGATATAGCATGACTATCGCCACTTTGAATAAGAATATTTATAAATTCATTCCATGGCCTTGTATCCCGGCCCTTCACGGCAACGGGTATCTTAGCCTCCCAAACTTGAAGTATTTTTATCCAATCCTTGGTTTTGGCTAGTGTTTGTAATATTGAAACAATCATGCAACCTGTTAAATTATCTCCATAGGTCTGGCAAATGTGGTCTATCGCTTCATAAAAGGATCTGAGTTTCACTTGTTCATCTGTTACCATAGTATCTAAAAGAAGAGAAACTACTTGTTCATCATACAGAACAGAATTATCTGTCTCAGATTTTGCTCCTTTAAACAAAGCCAACCCTCTTATTATCACCCTATTCTGCTTTACAAGGTTAAAATATGAGTGATTAGAATGCTTGGTTTTTGAGACTATTTTTACAAGGGCAATGAGGTCTTCTTTAGTTAATTCCTGTCCTAGTGATTTCTTCAGAAGTAGATAGTCCTTGAGAAATACACGATCAGAATAAATTTGCGGATCTGCTTTGTTTAAAAGTGTGGCAAACCTTAACCGTATTGGCCAGTATAAGGTTGCTTGGTTTACGGTTGGCAAAGTGGAATGGCTATCAAATAGCGATTTCCATTGAGTAACATCTACATCTTTCTCTTGTGCTACGGCATCTTCAAAACAATCTTTAATGAACAGTAAAGCGCTTATGTTGTGGTTTTCATTGGCATGATTGCTGCTAATTATCTTAGTGGCCTCTTGAAAATCTTGTTTCTGTAAAGATTTCCGCAAGTCATTCCATTCACTAGAGCTACAAGTTGAATAACCTCTTCTTTGCTGAGCTAGCCTTCTCAGTCCTAAGAGTATATTGTTGTCTCCTGAAGTTTCGTCCACCCTCGAATTGGCGGAAACGTCATTTTGTTCCGTTTTCTGAAACTTGCATTTCTCGTCTTCAGGTGCATATAACTCCTCCAAGTTTAGTTCATCACGTCTTTTCTGTGTTAAAATGTTGACGAAGACACCATCGACGTGGCAGTCAATCATATACCACGCCTCACTATTTACATCTTTCGGGGAGCCCTCGGAGCTTCTACCCCACAATTTACTCAGGTTAGATTTCCTCGCCAGCCTTCTTTTCCTTCTGCTTTCTTGTCGCTCATTGAAGTTCCCCTCAACGTAGGCACTACTGGATAATTCCCGCTTTAGAAACTTGTTCAATTCTAAGAAACTCTTATGGCAATGTTTGGTAGATCTTGCTGTGCATATGAGCATGAAGTTTCCCAACTTATTAACGGCAGAGGTAGAATTTGGGTCATTGTTTCGTAAATCGAAAACCAAAAAATTAGTCAAACCTAGTTTACTGGATAAAAAATCTGTAATTTGTTTTAGTGAGTGTGGGGAGTCGTCTGGTATTTCAACCGTCTTTTGGGCTGAATCTCCTGCATTTTTTTTAACTTCTATCGATGCTTTTTCATCACTAACAATCTTAAGGTACCAGGGTGTTTCTAGAGGGGTAGAAGGAGCGGATTTGGTTTCATCACTTTCTCTGGCTTTGTCGTTATGCCCTTCAGTCGAATAACGGCGTATTGCGCTACGACATTGAAGAATCAGAGGCCTTTGCTTAAAGATTATACCAGTGGGTATACTAATTCTATATATTCTTCGAACAGGGAAAGACGGTAGAAAGAATTTTTTCATGGTTCAGAATATGAAGTATTGGTCCTCTCCAAATGGTCTTATTTATAAAGGTAGCCTATTTTTGGGCGTCTTCTTTCACAGTTGTGTTTCTCTCTCGTCTTTTTGGTCAGAGAGGCCCTTCTTGATTCTCAGCATCGGGATAAAAAGCGTAATTCGCAAAGGATAGTGCAACAGGCTGATTCTGGGTAGAGGCGTCATAAAATAAAAAAATATCACATAACACCAAAGAAAACCATTGCAACGCATGATTGATTATAGTGAAAGGCGGATAGCCATGTATAATTATTTCTGAATTTTTTTAAGTTTTGTCTCCTTTTCGTCGATTTTTTTCTTGGTCATCCATACCAAAGCCACTGTTTTCTTCGTAGCCTTAAAAAGTTGAAGCCAATATTCTTTCCTGATACGGTACGGTTGGGTTTCATATAACCAATCAGGGTGTGCATTGTTGGAAGAAGTTTCAACTATCGTCCATCTATTACTATTATTTATGGTGTTAAAGATGACATAAATTAAGACACCAGTAAGACAAGATTCAAACTGTCATCGAAATTAGCGGAAGCTGAAAGCGCAAGGATTGATATTGTAATAGGATCAATGAATGACAACATATAAAAAGAGGAACAGAATCATTTATAATATACTTTTTGTGGATTCCTGAATTCATAAGGAAAATCTCTAGTATAATCTATATACGTGATATTATAACATTAAGAATAATGGAATCCTAAAGATCATCATGTAACTTTAGAGGTCATTATGCATTATACACTTCTCTTGTATAATTCAAGAAAGAGCTGCTTACTCTTAATTTTCTAACAACTAATTATTAACAAAAACAAGGTATCTTTCCATATGTACCAATCATTTCAACATAACGGCTATCACTTTCTCCAAACAATAGAAATCTAATCCGTGATAGTTTAATGGTCAGAATGGGCGCTTGTCGCGTGCCAGATCGGGGTTCAATTCCCCGTCGCGGAGATTTTTTTTCATGAGTCAAATGTTAGTTTATGTTATTAACAGAGCAGACAATTGGCGGCACAGTTTTCGACAAGTTCCCCTTCTAGATCATTACCTTGGAGAACACATTAAAGGTATTGGGAGGCTAAAGGGAAAATATGGAAAAGATTCTGAAGAAACCTAACCGTTTTTCTGTTCCTTACAGTTAGCTTGCGCTGCTCTTAAAAAAACCAGATCGAATGCTCAAACATTTCCGTGTTGGTACTTCAGAATTGGTAGCCAAACTGAGGCCACCAAAAAAGAATGGCAATTGTAAAATATCCATAAATTAAAAGTTATAGAAGTAGACATGCACTTTACAAGAAACACCATGTTATGTAATAATCATATTTACGTAATTTATTGGATAGCTTGGTAGTTCAATTCATCCTTGCAAAGCAATTGATGAGCGTTCCATTTCTTACCAGGAGCCAAAGTGATGAAATCATGAACGTGGCCAGGTTCGATACATATCATTTGTTCGTAGCCAGTTTTTGGTTCGAAATCAGCCATCCCTTGGGACTTCTCAACCCACGGATTCCAAACAACAGTATCAGGCAAGTTGTATCTTTTCAAAGTATGGACTTGTACACCCTTGTCGACTATTTGAATGGCACGTTCAGGATTGACGTTTTGATAAATGACATCTGTTTCTTGATGGAAGGTGACCACTGGGTGTTTATCTACGTATGACTCTTTCAACAGTTGGTCGTAAAGTTTCATACCAGCCAAGTTGGAGACCATTGTCCCTTCGATGTCTTCAATTCTGAAATAGGTATGGAACAACCAGTTGAATTTCAGTTCCTTGGAAGTGGAAGTGTTTTCCACTTCGATGGCGGTTTTCAAAGAATCAGCACCCAATTCAACAGTCAAAATCAAAAGAAAATCCATTGGCCATAACTTTGTCAATTCGGGGTTGGCGATTTCAGGTTTCAAACCAAATTGCACTGTCGGTGGGTCACTCTTAGTTTGACCCAAGAATTCCCAAGTGGAGTTTCTTGCAAGACCATGTTGTGGCAATTTACTCAGATACTCATCAGTGGTGTTTTTCCCAAAGACAGGGAAGACCAAAGGTATACCACCTCTCACGGGCTTGGAGCCGTCCAGTTTAGCTGCAGTAGACAGCCACAATTGTTCCTCAGATTTCAATTTCCAAGAATAAACTGTAGCACCGTACTTCAAAATGGTGACACTGGTAGTTTCATCATCAGGACGAGTTAGGACAACCTCTCTATCAGTTTCTTTGACAGGCATAGCTTTACTTATTGATGCGTCTTGATGATCCGGCTTTAGCCAACAGAGCTCACTTAAACAGCAAATGCCTAAGTATTCATTCATATCAAGGGACCGACCCGACCGCCCTTTTTGCTTCGGGAAGAAAACAAAAGAACGCGTTCCGGTGACCCCGCCTGGATTAAACAAACGGCATCGTGAAGCAAAGGATTCATCATCATTAGTGATGAACATGAACGTGGTAAAAATCCTAATCCCCTGCTGAGCAACATGTATTGGCATTGGTTGGTCGAGCAACGGCTTTCTGGAGGCTTGTGATCTCTGAGAGGCTGTTTTTTCTGCGCCGCGGCGGATGTGCTTCAATTGAAGACGAAGAAAGTGATACCGGCATCTATGTAATGCACGCTTGTATTTTGTAAATACATAGAAATGCGGGTACTGTGCGGGAACGGATTCCTATCTCCATCAAAAACCGATCCTTTTAGTCGATGTCTCGCTCTGAACAACGGCAGAGACCAGAAGTATCTTGGTAAACACCCTCTCTTACACTCTATTCCCCTACAGCGCTGTTCTACAACATTGAAACTTCATCATTTTTACCGCAATCAAGGTAGTCTAGTTTGCGTTAAGTATTGTATCGCTTTTTCCCAAGGATTTAGCCGCCGATAACTACCCCGGATTATAGGAAGTAAAAAAAAAATGTAACTGGAATCATGGTAAAACCGAATTGCTGCTCGTTCAGTTAAAGAACCCAACTATACAAAAGCACTGGCCTTTTTCCCTCTTTAGCTGCTTCTGCATCTAGTCATTGGAAGAAGAGGGCCTATAACACCACGTATAGCAGAGGAGAAAAATGAAAGTGACATCGGATTCACCCAAACATTCATTGTTGTGGAACGTGGTGTAAGAGGTGCTTGGTCATACTGGTTCTTAGTTGATCTCTTTATGGATGCTTGCGTCAATGTATTGAGTTGAGATGGTAAACAACAAAAAATCGATTATGTAAGGTATGGGTGTTCAGTGGCGAAAAATGAGAATGGAATATTAATGGTGGGTTGGTTGATAGGAAAAGAAAGTAGTCAGGAACAGCTTGGAACGAAAGGCCGTCTTTTAAACAAACCTCTCCCCATAAAAGAAAAAAATTCCCCATACTTGGTGTCTCTACCTGTGCACAGTGACTGTACATTTAACGGCCGATAAAAACAGCTTCGCGTTTCATCTAAATTTGTTGGTTTCCATTTTCCACCTCCAAATTTACCTACCTAAAGATAATAACTGCTTTCTTTTCACTTTGCAAACTTCATCACATTCATTAACCGCCTTTAAGTAAAGCGTCAAAGTCTTTGAAACTACCTAAAATACAACTCTAGTTCGTATTGTTCAAGACCGTTGTCCTGGTAAACCTTTTGTTTTGTTTTTCCACAACAACAGACTAAACAACATATCAATCAAGTAGCGTGCCTTAATAAATAGAGCGCAGATATAATAAAAAAATGAGAGATTCTAACCATCGATCACTGACGTCGAATAAACCTATAGTAACGATAACGTCAACCGTTTATGACCGAAGGGCACTGGATATCAACTCCAGTATCCCGCTAATAAATTCCCTGAACTATTTAACTTACCTAACTTCGAACTCATCAAAAGTTAGAGAAACAGTAGCCAATGACGGGGCCTTGGAAAGATTGGTGTCAATATTGAGAAATTGTCATTTGAGTTTGTTTGAGTTACTGGATTTGGATTTAGAAGATTTTAAAGGACATGAGAGTATTAGGAATCTGTGGAGGGAGAAAAAATTAGCGTTATGTGCATGGAAATGGACCTTAACCTTTCAGTGTCTAGTATTAACAGGCACTAGGGGAACAGAACAAATTCGAAAAAAAAGTCGTAATGTCTGGTGTCTTATCTGTGCTGGTCACAGTGTTGGATAACTATTTATTATATCATAAAAATTATGATTTCATCAAAGATCAAACCATGAATTTTGATTTTAAGGGAATAACCACAGAAACGATGTATAAGTTTTTGAGAAAGGACGAAAATGAAACTTATCAACAATATATAGAGTTCGTTACAGGCCAGGATAAATTGAAGTTATCAAACGATAAAACTTTTTTAAACGAACGATTAGTAGCACCATCCATGACAATCCCAACAGATTTTAGTGATACGTGGGTTAATTTTGCACATCTAGCTAGCAATTTTGATACTCACAACAAAAAAAAATGACGACGATACTGACAATGATAGCGATCGAAACGATACTAATTTCAATGCATATGAAGAATTCTTCTCCCAGCCGGACGTTAATAAACCCACCATCTCCACTCCACGTGAATTTTTCTTAGGAAGAATCGTGCCCAAACAAGACGATGTTATTTGGTCTCTTCAACTGTTAGCTTTCGTTTCTAAATATACCTACATGAAGTCTACCCTGCAAAATGTTGAATTGGTCGAATCGTTATCATTCAGAAGCATGGCTTCCAGAGTGAAACAAAGAATTTCAGAGGATAATGACATAGAAGAACAGGAAAGAAATGTCACCGTAAAATTTTCCACACTATACCCCTATTTATCAAATTCTAACAATAATCTTACCCATAAAGATTTAAATTCTAGTAAAGAGAATCCATTTTTTGAAGAGTTGAAAAAACTCTCGAACAAATGCCAGCAAAAGGAACAAGAGCGAATGTCCAATAATCGCTGCCCGGTTCTCAATTTATTCGAGCGTTACCGTGTGCCCAAACCCAATGACAACAATGCTAATAATACAGACAAGGAAAGAATTGTTCTAAGGAAAAAGCTATCGGAGAAATTTGAAAGAAATTGGAACTATGAGAAAATGAAAAAAAATCAACAAACAGCATAAGCAACTTTAAAACACTATCAAACATTGTAAACATATTTCCTCTAGTAGAAAAATATACTGTGAATACAGAAAATACACATGATATTATTTATTGGAGTTCAGTCATTATGAGGAATTCATGTCGAAAGAACGAAATCTTAGGCGTACGTCAATGTGCCAATTTCTCATGCGGCAAATGGGAAGACTTCCCAAGACAATTTGCCAAATGTCGTCGATGCAAAAGGACGAAATATTGCTCAAGAAAATGCCAATTAAAAGCGTGGGGTTATCATAGATATTGGTGTCACGAAGTTGGATCAAGTCATTTGAGATCCACTAACACTACCACAGGCGTCAATACTCCAAATGAACCGAGTTCCTTAAACGCTACTGCCACGACGGCTGCAGACGTTTCAAATTCTACTAGCACTTTCGCTCCCAATATTTCTACTACCGTGCCTGATGAAATAGGCAACACCGACGATAACAGTATACCCGAATAAAATGGGAGTATTTCGTGATCAAAGCTTGATGATATTAAAATATTCAACAAAGAAGTTGTTTTTTTCATTTTTTTTTCAATTTTATTTTGTTATTTCTCGAAATTAGCTACGCATTTGGCATAGGGTTATTTTATATACCGGATATAAATAATCAAAAGACTACAGATTCAAACCAATTTAGTATAATAATAGCACGGATCATTCCTATTTCTCAATTGTTCATTCTTTATATATTTCTGTAAACTTCTTTTTTGGGAGTCCCGTCATTCAGTCTTCGCCCGTAATTGACACTGAAATAGGTGGATCGGGAAATTGATATAATGACATAGAAGTCTTCTTTCTTTTTAGTATAGAGGGGACACCTTCGTACACCCTTTCAAATAGTGAATGGTTTCTTTCATTATATCTTTGAATTGTGCAAAAGAAGGACCATTTCAGAATCATTAGATACATGGCAAGGAAACTAAAGTTTGGCCAGAGCGTATCACTGAATTCAATGGTGGCATTTTCATGCACTTGCCATAACATGTAATCGGACAATCTCCTATGACCACTAGTTCTGATCAATAATTCACACTTATTAGAGTAGAAATCCATGTACATCTTACTAGTAAACTTTTTAATATCTATCTTGCTTTGTGATTTATTTTGCAAACAATCTTGAACTGAACCTTGAATTGTATGTAACATATCATTTCTCGAAGTGTATGGGAAACATATATATAATGTGAAATCATCCCCAAGTTTGGTAATTTCTTCCACTTTTGCAATTTTTTCCCTCATACCAGCGGAAAGTAGTGATTGATCACCTACTATCCTTATTTTGGAGCCATATAATGGATCTTTATAATCGTTAGCCCTCTTTGCAAACTCATCCAGCTTTACCGTGAATAGATTCATTAGAGTGTCTACTTCTTCTTTCGGTCTATTAAAATTTTCAATTGAAAAGGCATAAGCAGAAACACATCTTACACCGAGTCTTTTGCATATATAGAGTAAGGTAAGTAACGTCAACCCACCTGCCTCATGGCCTTTTTTTCACGGGCAACTTTCGTGATTTGGCATACCTCCGATTACCATCCATGATAAAGGAGACATGCTCAGGTACCGGCCCTACGCTTAACACTTTTATCAAAAATTTCTGAATGTTCCTATAAAGCCATGAAAACAGACTTAATGACATAATCCACCCGAATATGCTCCGAAGTTTGTTTTTTATAGCAAAGCAAAACTGCTCCTTGGTCTCTGCCAGGAGTCTTCTTAATGCTACGAATTGAATTTGAATAACACTAGGCACTTTCATTGAGGTCGATCAAATTACAAGTTTTTTGAAAACACTAAAACACTTCCTGAGCTGTTGGAAAGACAAAGAGAGAGTCTAAATTCCTATCTTCGCCACGCCATCTGAAGTTCCTTCCTTAAATAGCAAAAAGCACAACTTTAGCCGCCGAGGTCTAATCAAAGTTACATGGTTACCCTTAAAAGGCACATGCTCCGTTTTATCCTTTAAATTGTTTGCAGCAGCGCCAGTACATCGACAACAAATGATAGGCTGATCGGAAACGTTCATTAATTAATTAATTATTAGGTTGGTTTTTATATAATGTATCATGGGTTTTTTATATACAGCAGAAATTAATGCATTTTAAGGTGTCATTGAAAGGAGAGAAAAGTAATATTAGTCGTTATCTGAAATTGTTGACCACTGTGCCACAGTCTACGCAGTAGTAGTTTCTATCTTGCTGGCCATTAGCACCAGAAAACGCTTCAAATCTTGAACCGTTACAAACATTGCAACGTATTGCTAAATTCATCGCACTTTTCGGGGTAGTAGCTCCATGCCCATTAGAGAAAACAGATGACATGCTTTGTCTTGGTGTTTTTGGCTGCAGACTGCTCCCTAAGGTCTTTAATGAAGTACTACTTTTTGGACGTATATTAGAGCAGCTACGGCCGACTGGAGAGCTTTTCCCACCGATGTTGTAAGTGGCTGTCGAAGATTGGCCCGGCAAGTTGGATTTGGCTCTTGAATTGAAGCTTCTACCTAATGAATGTAGAGAATCAGAGCTACTGAACTGGTTCTTGACCTCTTTATTGTAGTATTGTAGTTTCTGCAACACACGTTTTCTTATAGCAGATGGCATATCTGCTCTAAACACACGAATGTTCCCTACGTTATCGGTGCTGATCAGTATGGTCCCAATTGCGTCTACCACGTTAGGAATTGCACTGGTGACTGAGGCATTAGATATCGAGCTTGGTTTAGAGTTATGAGCCAAAGAGGATTCTACATCGGAGACTGAAGAGTCATCGTTAGTTAGGCTCAGAACATCAAAACTATCCGAACTCTGAAAAAATTCTAAAGACAATTCACAGATGACGTCATTAGATAAGGATAATGTTTTTGAAGTTTCTGGAGGTGCAATGCTGATGGACGTGACAGGTGCCTTATGAGCGTGGAAAGAAATGTAATCTGTATTTTTGATGTAATTATCATTGCTGTGATGCGGCAAGGGGAGTAGGTTACTAAGTTTTAAATGATTGTTGTGAAGCAAATGGTGTGGTTTTTCTTCGCCGTTCTGACTGGATGATCTACTCATGGATTTACTGAATATGCTTCTCAAACTGCCAGATCTGGCTAATCCCTTCGGTTTCCTCTTGGCTTCGTCTTGGTCGATTCCTTTATCTGAAGACTTTAACCTCCAGCCGTAAACCCAATGGTCATCACTGCTATTCACAACAATCGGCTGACCATGCCAAATAGACAGTTGTGCCTTATGCTGAGAGGAACCACTGTGGAACCCCTTCAGTACTTCCAAAAGTTTCCTTTGTTCTAAATTGAAAATTCTTATTCTGGAATCATTCGATGTGGCTACTAAACGAAACGAATGATCCAGTTGAGATCTAAATGATTGCAAACCTGTTACACGTGGACCATGACGAACTTTTGAGTCAGTCTCGGTGATCATGACACGTGCGTTCTGCTCCTGGGTATGTCTATCCGATACATGGAATGAAGAAACGGGCGTAAGACCCTTTGTTAATAAAATGTGAATATAACCGTTGAAAGTTCCTATTATAGTGTATTTCCCTTCCTCTGGAGATAGTGTGACGGAGGTGATTAAATCTTGGCAATCATACTCGAAACTAACTTCATCATCCAAGATAGACCACAATCTACATTTGTGGTCCAAGCAACCGCTAATAAAAAATCTATCGTCTGTGGGGTGAAATTCTACACAAGTAACAAAATCAGGATGAACAAACGTCTTCAGAGAATATTTCCTATCTGGGTGCCAGAGCTTTACCGTTCTGTCCATCGAAGCTGACAATATAAAATTATTCTTGGACCAATTCAAATCCAGAACATCTTGCGTGTGTTCTTTGAAGAACCGGAATGGCGTTGGGTGGAATACTGGCGCATACAGATTTAACAGTTTTTCCTTTTCTTCATATTTCTCCGTAGCAGCATCTAAAAATTGTTTCTCCTTTGGACTGCTAAATGAATTAACTTGTTGTTTTATGCGCATCGACTTGGCCCGTGCTTCTTTATTGGATTCTGCACTTGAGTCCAATTCGGCTCTTTCCACGGGCGAACCAATAACTTTCCAAATTCGTATCTTACCGTCTTTACTGCCTGTAGCCATGAATTTCCCATCGAGGCTGAATTTTGTAGTCCATATGGCTTTAGAAGTGGGTTCCGATGATTTGGTGGTGGCGGCGGTCGTATCACCCTCGTATGCCGTCAGTTCTTGAGCCAAAAATAACCTTCTAAACTGTTTGAGGTTTTTTCGCCGTTTCAGCATTTTGATGTATTTCGGCTCTCTCAAATAGCTTTCAAACTGTTCAGTATCAATAGTGTTGAAAGGGTAAAAGTCATTAGCCCTAAGGTTGGAAGTCAGGCTGTTGCCTCTTTGTAGATGTTCTTTCAGTTTCATAAAGGAATCTGTAGTATTGCCTGCATCGTTATTCTTGGTACTGGTGTTGTTCGTTTTCGTCATTCTGAACTTCAGTGGTTCAATGTCTGCAGAGTATTCAAGGTTGAGTTTGCTTTTGCTTTCATTTGAACTGGACCCATCTAACCCATTGGAAGATTGATCGTCTAGGCTCCCCTGGTGCGATCGCCTCTCCTCTTCAGACCCATTAGTATTGGAGGAGCTACTAAACTCAGACTGCACTTTGCTTGTGCTTGTTTTAACTTCCGGCATATTTGTCATACTTAACACTTCTTATACGCTTCAACCGTATACGACGTACTAGAGATACAACAGCCGGCGCTTCTTCTCTTTTTCCTGTTTATCTTTATTCTTCTTTTGCCTCCTTCTTTCTCTCTCTTTGGTCGTTCGTGAGGGATAGTAACGCTGTTCTCTATACGGTCTAGTTGAGACTTGTACGAACGCGTATTGTATTCTAGGAAGAAATAGTCAAGTAACTCGCTTACAAATAGCTTAAGAAAGAACAGAAAAAAATATGTTCCCCTTAACAGCGGCAGTGAGTGAAAAAAAAAGAGAGTACGCTGAGCTTGCACACTACTAGGTATGACTGTTGGTGTGATAAGACAGAGCAATAGCAAAAAGAACTTTAAAGCCTTGCCTAAGCTCTCTTTCTAACCATGCACATATCTATTTATACATAGCTCATATACGTATATAAATGTATATATAAACCTCATACATATAGTTTTTTCTTTCTTTTTCCACACCCTTCAGTTTGCGAGGCGTATAAGGTAAACTTGTCTTCGCGCAGGCCCACCGAAGGCCTTCCATGGCTGAGCCCGCGCAAGGAGATCTGGGATCATCCACGGAAGGGCCAGCAGTGGCTCCCGGCCCAGAACAAAGGAAACACGGCGACAGAGAGCAAGCGAAAGTTTCCCAGTAGGCAATGCAAGGGTCCTTCGCCGTTGTCTGGCGAAGTTTCGGTGAAGCCAACTTGTGCCCTACGGGCTCTTTCTGGCGCGGCGGATTTAAGCGTTCGTCCTTTGGCTGGCGGTTGGTCAGCTCTCTGATCCTATTTCCACGGACGGTGGTCTCAAAACCCGCGCGCGCGCACGGTACATCAGGTTCCATAAGACAAGACCTAAACTCGGTAGATGTCGTGTTGTAGCCTGAGTGCACGAGGGAGAAGCGGGGCCCCTGTGTGTTGCTTCTGCTCTTTGGCCATACTTGTGGCAGGATGCTGCTGCAACACCCAATTAGCATACGTTCTCTGTTTTAAAAATGTAGGTTACATACGAGAGGCTTGGGTCGACTCTGCACGGCTTTAGCGAGAATTTTTCCGCTGTAAAACCGAGTCTCCCAATTGCTCGTCACCTATATACGTCCACCCGCCAAACTGCTTTTGAATGCTTGCGCTCAAGTATTCATCTACTACACTGTCGATTGGGTTCTCACTGGTGAACTCTTGGTCGAAATTTGCCGTGTCTATTTCGCTCTTGACATGCGGCTTATAAGGCGGAATGTAACCCTTCATCAGTAGTTTTTTCCAAGAAATGTCTTTGAAGAAGGGATGGTTACGAATTTCACTGGTGCCGTTAATGCCCAATCTTCTGTTTGGATCCCTACTCAAAAGACCGATCAATAGATCTTTAGCTACAGGATCGAATCCGTCCGGGAATAGTAATGGCTGTTGCAATATTTTTTTGTACATTACAGGAACATTTTCGTCATAGTACGGCGGCAACCCCGTCATCATCTCGTATAGCAATATGCCCAATGTCCACCAATCCACTGTTTTGTTATAGCCCTGTCCCAGTAAAATCTCCGGCGCTAAATATTCTGGAGTACCACAGAAAGTGTCTGTTTTGTCATTATCCTTCATATTCAGTTTGCAAAGTCCAAAATCACACAATGCGATATGGCCCTGGTAATCCAGGAGAATGTTCTCCGGCTTCAAATCACGATAAATAACATCAAGCTTATGCAATGAATCTAGGGCACACAATAGTTCCGCAATATAGAACCGGGACCGTGCTAGACTAAATCGTCCTTCGTGCTGTAAGTGGTAAAATAGTTCACCACCATTAATGAACGCTAGCACTAGGTACAGTTTCTCCGGAGATTGGAACGAAAACTTCAAAGGAACAATAAAGGGGCAGTCAACTCTTGCCAGGACTGTCCTTTCTGCTAGCGTATGCGTTACTTCACATTTCGATATAATATATGCCTTTCTCAATGCCTTCAGAGCATATATCTTCTGCGTATCCTTTTTCCTGACTTGCATCACTTTACCGAATGAACCTCTCCCAATAACTTTTAGGAGATCAAAATCGTCGATGGAGAGGGGTTCATTTTTGGAAGGCTGGTAGTCCACAGTTATATTCAATTTACCAAAACCCTTCTCCAACGAAATCCACTGATGGTTATATAGTCTTATTTGAGGGGATGTAGAATGAATTTCAAAATTCAACGGTAAATGGAAGGAATCCAAATGAATATCCTGGTTTGTGTTTATCTTCTTCAGAATATCGCTTAACGCTTCGTCTTGCTCA
Organism: Saccharomyces x bayanus; assembly: GCA_019431265.1. Taxonomy (NCBI): domain Eukaryota; kingdom Fungi; phylum Ascomycota; class Saccharomycetes; order Saccharomycetales; family Saccharomycetaceae; genus Saccharomyces; species Saccharomyces x bayanus. The sequence continues at coordinate 488,399 of CP080216.1, read as the reverse complement.
TTGATCTCCTGCTGCCAGTTTTTGGATGGTAAAAGTAAAGATGGTATTCGGGCAAAGACGTCTATTTTCAAAAATTGCAGCTTTCTTGTTACATCAAATGTGGAAATTTTATTAAATACAGGGTGTTCCATCGTGCCCATATCAGGTCCGATAGTAGTAATGGAATTATCAAATTCTAGCGTAAAATAAAGCAGAGGACTCGGATTTTCTGATCCTGGTAACACTATGGTTGAAGGTATAAATTTGGTGGCGCAAGTCCCTTCAATTATACCTTCACCAACAGAATCTTGCTCTTCTGTTTTGTATCGAGGCAATTCCTGTATCATGGCCGCTACTTTCGAGGAGTCATCAGGTGATGAACTCAAGACTCCGGAGCTCAATAATTTTTGCAAAATAGCAGTATTAGAAGTGATTGGGAAGGGAAGAGCAAAATCTTTACCGGAATATATTTTCACCGTCATCAGCCCAGATACTGAATGTGCTGCATTTTTATCTGCAGTAGATTGACTAGATTTTTCTTCCAAAGCCGTTGGAATGACGGTTTCTGCCCCCGACGAGTTCCTAGAGGACGCATTATCATGTAACTTTGGAGAAATTAAAGAATTTGGCAAAGTTTCGTTTGTATAAGTCTTACTAATGTTCTGTTCCTGTTGAGGTTTGTTTTTGTTACTGCTCGGGTTACTGTCATGATGCTTTTCCCCCAAGTGGAAATGAAACAAACCATTACCCCACGATTTGTCATTGTCATCTACGTCGTTATGAGCCTCATCTTTAGATTTGCCCAGTTTTAATTTAGGTATTCGCCACGAATGCATATTTTTATGTGAATATATGTGTGGAGCATTCTAATTTTACTGAGAGGCCTTTATTCTCTTTGCCACGCAGATTGGATTTGATACTTTATTTTATAAATCCGGAGATGAGTACCACCATGCAGATTCTCGAGGGAAATTCATAAAAAACTCGGGGTAGGAAATCTGGATCGGAATGTGCCAAATAGGGAAATATTTCCGGTAATATATACAGAAAGAGAAAAAGGCCTGAAGAAGATATTGGGATGATCCCAGGCCTACCATTCTTCAAGAGAAAAAAATAAACGTTCACAATTTATGCGGCTGTTTGCTAATCGTTATAATATGAATCTATTAAGTATATAGAAGTATGTTCATGAAATCAGATGTTTTTTTATTCTTCCCGTCAAAATTTATTAAAAAGAGAACCATCAGGTCATTATTATATTTCGTTTAAGTACGGACAGTTGGTTCGTCAGTTCCCAATACGCCCTTGAAGTTCAAAAATTTAATGACCGAGTTTATAATTGGCTTCAAATATTCTTCGGCAGTTTTGTGGTACTGAGATTTATCATCGCAATACTTCTCGATGTACAATCTGATCGTAGCGCCCGAAGAACCTGTACCAGACAATCTTAGAACGAATCTTGCACCATTAGATAACTTGACGTACAAACCTTGATGGTTGGACACGGAACCGTCCAAATCTGTGTATGAAAAATCACCACAGTCGGTAATCTTGACGGATTCATCAGTTGGGAATGGGGAGCCAATCACGCCAGGTTTAGAGGTAAAAGCTCCCAGTTGGTCAACAATCTCGTTAGCTTTTTCGCTTTCTACTTTCTCAAAATCGTAACGAGTGAAGAAAGTACGACCGTATTTAGCCCAAAATTCGTCTTGTATAGTCTTGATAGAAGCTTCTTTTTCTGGATGGTGTTTGTTGTAAATGGCCAGGATGTTCAACCATGCCATGATAGCCCAAACACCATCTTTTTCTCTTACATGATTAGAACCCGTACCAAAAGATTCTTCACCGCAGATGGATAACTTCTTAGCATCGAACAAAGCGCAGAAAAACTTCCAACCGGTTGGGACTTCATAACAGTTTAGCCCGTGAGCCTTGGCGACACGATCAATTGCTGCTGAGGTAGGGAATGAACGAGCCAAACCGTAGATACCTTGCTTAGCAAAATATGGAATTTCAGCTGCATATTCAGCAATAATGGCCACTGAGTCACCTGGGGAGACAAAAGATGGGCCATAACCGTAGATCATGTTTCTATCACCATCACCATCAGAAGCAGCACCAAATTCAATTTGTTCGCGATCCACCCTTTTCACTAATGAACTAGCATAAGTCAAGTTTGGATCTGGATGCATGCCGCCAAAATCCGGAGAAGGATGCCAGTTTTGTAGAACTTCTTCGGCTGGTAAGCCGAATTTGTCAACGAAAATGGCCTTGCCGTATGGGCCAGTAACACCATTCATGCTATCGAACAGTAGCTTCCAGTTTTTGGTAGAGCGCTGGTTATCGATAAATTTCTTGATTAAGTTGAAATCGAAAATCTCCTCCATGAGCTCAACATAGGCTTTTGTCACATCGATAATATCGATTAATAATGGTCCATATTTTCTATCCTTGCCTATTGTCTGCAAGTCTAGTTCCGGGAAGTCTTTGACAATTTTATAACTAGTCAACTTTTTGGATATTTCCCAAATGGCATTTGTGACTGACTCAGGAGCTGGGCCCCCATTGGATAAGTTGTACTTGATACCCATATCATTTTCCGGACCACCTGGATTGTGAGACGCAGTCAAGATAATACCCCCAGTACATTTATCCTCGTAAGTTCTCATGATGTGGGAAGCGGCTGGTGTAGACAATAGACCATGTTGGCCAATAACTAGCTTTTTGACCCCGTTGGCAGCACTAATAGCAGCAATCTTATGAAGAATGACATCATTGTAGTAACGACCATCACCACCGACGACAAGAGTGGCACCTTTAGAGCCTTCAGGAATAGCATCCAGGACCGATTGAATGAAGTTCTCGGTGTAATGAGGTTGGTCTTTAAAGATCTTTGTCTTCTTACGCAACCCAGAGGTACCGGGCTTTTGATCTTCGTAAGGTTTAGTAGGAACTGTCTCGATTTGGAATGACATGATGACTTGGTTACTTTTTTTTTTTTCGGTGCGGAAGACAGGCTTAATCTTCTTTGCTATTCTTTTGTTCAAGCAATGCCTAGAAAAGATATCCTTCAAAAAGCAAACAATATCAACTGTGCCTTTTTATATTTTTCACCATACTCGGGCTGCAGCCATCCAGATCCTTGAAATGTCGACTAATTTTACACTTTCCAACCCCTGTCTGTTCGTGGCACTACACCATGGTAAAAGTTTAAAGTCCCCCTTTCATAGTGGTTCCCCGCGAAAATCAACGGGCAGGACTACCCCTTTTCACGAGCCCCGCGCTTCTCTTCACCGAGGCCAAGTTCTGCTTCTCCCCCTAGAAAGGACTACTAGTCCCTGCTATCCTTACCTAACGAGCTCAGGGGTAGCGTGTGCTGAGAGGAAAGAACTGCTCGACCTCATCGGGTGATAGTGCCGGATGCGCATTCGTTGAAAGCGTCATGTGCCCACGTTATGGCGTGCGCTGCATTTGTTTGGGGGCGGCAGCAGTGGAAGACACGAAGGAGAAAAGAGCACTTGCATCGCTGATGCCAGTTACAGGGGAACTATGCAGATCAAGTATGAGCTCGCTCGCCGCCTTTTTTTATCCCATCGCGACCACAGCGCGGATCAAAACCTTTGAGTATTCTCGAGCTTTTCCAGGGCTAATGCTCCTTGTTGTCTTGTTCTCCACGCTTCAGTAGTGTTTTTAAGTCCGGGATTTTTTCTCTTTCCAATTGATCCTTTAATTCTGATGTAAGATTTAGTTTGTCCGCTTTCTTGATTCGAAGGATCTTCGCTAATTCCTTGCTATCGAATTTCTTGTGCGTATAGGGGCTGATTTTCTCTCTCAGTGAGTCTGGTAGATCTGGAATTTGAAATTCTTTCGAGTCGTTGATCATCAATTGGTGAATCCACTCCAATAGCACTTGCTGTTGCCTATAGATGAACACCGTGGGTATTCTAAGAGGATCATCTTTGTTTGCGTCTTGTCCCTTTTTTAAAGCGGGCAGAGGAAGAGTGGTGTCTGTCGTCACGTCGTTTATGGATTGATAGTAATTATAGGGTGGGATTTCCGGTAGTTCATCTGTGTCCATGGACTCCACAAATTGCTCCATAAGGTCATCAATCTGGTCCTCATCGGCTTCATTTTTCAACGGCACCCCGGATGTAGTTGTTCTATTCAGTAGTTTGGGGAAATCTGTTACCCTTTCATCTTCCGCAAATGGTAACCTACACGAAATAAGACTTCTAACGACTTTTCTTTCGGAACCAGCCTGCTCAATTAAAACCGGACACAGGGCGCACATGGTCACTTCACTGTCTTTCCTACTTACGTATCTTGCAACAGCAATCTTCCTGTTCTCTAACATAACGTCCACTAAGGCACTGAATGCCATTGAGTCAGATAGACAGCCAAGTCTTGTATCTGCTACTATGAAAGAAGATTCAGATGTTAAATAATATCTTGGCAAAGCTTCTCTATCTAGAAACCCTCTTAAATCCATCCCGGGAAATGTTTCATATACAGTCTGATCGACCAAAACAGATGGCAGTACTACATAATCTGCACCATAACGGTACGCCTTTGTTACCGAGTCTTTAGAGATAGTCAAGGGAGTGTAAGAGGGCTCCGCCTCATCACTTCCAGTGGCGTTCTTGTTGTTTTCTTCATTATGAATCTCGTATTCAATTATGGATTTAACCCCTACATATTTTACTCGCTTATTGGAATCTTCAGTCTGAATAACGGTTTTTCGATTGAGTCCCGAGATTGCCTTAGTGGCGGGAAATGCCTCCACTCTGAAGCATAAACAATTTTTATCTTCCACGCTACCCTTTGGATTCGATGTTTGTGTCGTTGATATATCAGCTCCCAACCTAAGCTCGCCCGAGAATAGTCTTACCGGTTTAACTATAGTCGTCGCGGGAGAAGTGATTTCAATTAGAAGCTCATTGATAGAGTATATTTTTGAATCTGGGATGGCCTCCACTAGCTTCAGCCAATTTGATTGCTTCTTTTCATCTTGGCTATCTTTCCTGCAGTCAATCAAAATGATTCTTGCGTTTAGTTCTTCTACCAGTACATTTATCTCTTCGTCTGTGATATCTAGCTCGTCTAGATTATCCGTGAATACAACTATTTGCTTTAGTAATTTTCTTGCTTGAAATTGTTGCTTGATATCCAATGAAGCAACTAGTAGACATTGAATCATAGACTGAAAATCTTCAGTTGGACTATCACGAGTATGCTGATCACAATACTGTTTCAAATGTCTTATGAATTTAATCGTGTCAGTCGTTGTGACAGGAGCCAAAAACGGTTGTATTTGAAACACATTAGGAATGTCCTGGGAGTTCTCGGATATGGGACAATTTGCTAGGTAACAACTTATCCAGTCTGTTTTCCTACTCTTTTTAGATTTGTTCAATAACGTGTATTCCAAGTATGCCATAGATTTAGAAACACTATCATTTTTTATCATTGATGGTGACACATCCACGATGAAGGTTGTTGATTCGCTTGACATTACTACTACTTGTGATTTTGTAGCTCGCTTATTAATTTTCTCAATTCTTCTTTTACTACTTACGTTATTTTAGCTTGGTGATGCCCTTTTCATTTTTCCATGGCAACAAACGCCTTGTCGGAACATAAACTACCTAGTCAGAGGAGCGATCAAAACCGAATACATGAACCATGAAAAATAAATAGACCCTGCCAAAAAGTTACTACAGGTACCTAAATAAGAATCAGATAAAACAAGGACAACATCATGCTTCAGATTTGCAAGAAATTAGTACAGCTTGGATCTCAACCAAAAAAATACTGTAAAGTTTCATTCATCAGAAACAGTTTTTTTAAAAAAGAAAGCCCTGTAGGGGGCTCGAACCCCCTAACCTTATGATTAAGAGTCATACGCGCTACCGATTGCGCCAACAAGGCTCTTTCTTATGAAAGAAGACCTGAAAATTTCCAGTTATATACACGTACACTGATTGCCTCACCTTGCAAGCCCAATATGTGATACATAATTGTTCGCATCAGACGAGTCTGGTGCCCGACCTTCATTATTTCCCATTACTTCTGTATTATTTGCGTCATACTCGGTCACTTCTGATGAATAATATCGCTCGCTAGACGTAGTAAATAATCATGTTAAGACTGCTCCAGAAAAATGACTACGTTACGGGAGGATCGATCACTCAAGTGTCATACTGTTGGAACAAGATTCCACTATCGTCCATATATTACTATTATATACGGTGTGAAAAGATGACGTAAATTACAAGACCAGTAAGACAAGATTGAAACTGTCATCGAAATTAATGGAAGCTGAAGCGCAAGGATTGATATTGTAATAGGATCAGTGAATGATAACATATAAAAGAGGAATATAATTATTTAGAATACTATGCAAAATTACAGATTCCTTTTTGTGGATTCCTAAATCCATGAGGAGAATCTCTAGTATAAATCTATATACATAATATTACAACATTAATAATAATGGAATCCCAAAAGTCATCATATAATTTTGAAGGTCAGTACATACAAACTGCGTTCTTGAATGGTCATAAGAAGGGCGGTACTCTAGTGTGGGTTCATAACTTTTAACTTTATTGGCGTCGACAACAATGTGGTAGTCAAGTTTAAGGCTGGGCTCGAAGCAACTACCGCTTTAACAGACACCGCCACCATTGGGAACAAGCTAAAGTGCTGTAAACAGAGATGCGATTATGTCATCGAGTATCTCTCGCAATTAATCTGAATGCCAAAGGTTCAGCACGTCACTTTGGCGACATTGGCGACCTAGCCGTCCGTGCATAGAGTTCCTGTTAAAAAAGTGTTTTTAAATCTTCGGGATATTTTGGGTTCCCAAACATAGGAAGGATATGTTCTATCAATGACCAGCAAGTGTACCGATCTGAAGATTACTTCAAAATTTTAAACACTAAGTTTGCTACTTGTCAACCTTTTGTATATCAAAGCACACCATGCCTATAATATCCATCAAAAAGAAACGCCTTTAATACGTAGCGTTACAAGAAAATATGTACAAAAGCGTGTTTCGAAAACCCTTCATATGCTCCATAAGTATTTAGAATTAAACGACCTTCGGTGACTATTTGCATTTTTCAATCTTTCCATAGTTTAGAATGCCGTAGCCGAAATATCATTTCTTGTAATACTTTAACTAGCAAAAAAAATTTTCCTCTGTTTATACGCCGCTCGAAGATTCTCTTTATAGATAAACGCCAAATAAAACTCATCTAGAGCAATAACAGATAACAATCACCGATTTTGCACGCATTTACAGTTGCAAATCGAGAATAAATTACCCCATGCGCTTTTTCAGCGGAAGTCATCTTCCACGCCGCATTACTAATACAGAATAATGTGAGGAGCGTCGCCTCCTCATCTCGTAGTTACGAACCATGATTTACTCGCGTCTAACAACCGGTCTTTTAAAGCGGCCGTGTCATCCCAACACAAAAGAGTGACTTCCCTGCGCGTACAAAACCCCATGCATCACGCCCTAACAACCGGAAGGGCGGCTAATATGCTACAGCCGCGTCCCTTAACTGTGAGAACCTCCACACAGTGCACATCTGAGCTATTCTTTGGGGCATTTCAGCATGCTGGGCAACTTGAACTAGCTGCCACGGAAATAGGGAAATAAGAAGACGGAGTTTAGTGGGGTAATGGTATCTGATAAGACTTTTCTTGATAGCCGTATATGATATTGGCGAGTATATAAACAGGAAACCCCTTAAGATATATCCTAAACTGCTTCTTGGTTTTTCGCTGCTCTAAAATCACGAAATTCACGAAAATTCAACCTATTCAAATATTAACTATGGGTGGATTTTGGGACGCATTTGCAGTATACGACAAGAAAAAACATGGTGATCCAAGTTTGTACGGTGGAAACCATATGAACATCGGTGAGAGTAAGACACAAGTCATGTTCTCGCAAGAGTATCGGGCACCCAAGACGCAGCAGGCCATGCCGGAGAATATGCAGAATATGAGAAGGTCTTCTATGTCTTCGGTGGACAGCTCCGATGTGGAGGCCGTCAAGGAGGGCAAATTACCCGCAGACATGGAAATACCCAAAAACGTTGACATATCTAACATGTCTCAAGGCGAGTTTCTGAGGCTATATAAGAGCTTGAGGAAGGGCGAACCTGACAACAAGGTCAACAGGTGATCCAGCAAATTATTTTATGCTCTCTCTAAACACTCCCCGCTTAACGATTTTTATTTCCGCTTGATTTACTTTCACGTGATTAATGTCGCGTAATATGCTTTCCGGTTTTCGTTATTTCTTTCATAGCATACATTGACTTATATAAACCCCATACATATAGAAATATAATATGGAACTTTGTAATCAAAAGCGTTACCATTGTTACTGTGGTGTCCGTTGTTCCGGTTTTGATGGGTTATGACACATCTCTAGTCCGCGCTCTGCCGGTACCGGCTTAGACTAGCCACGAATCTCGGCGCGGAAATACCAGCGCCTTTACGCTGAAATGTTGGGAAATCTTTTTTTTTTCTTTTTTCTGAATCTTCCGTCTATTCGATAGCGATGATTCATTTCTTCTTGAAAAAAAAAAAAATAGAAATTTTTGTTAACATGTAACTTTCTTATCTGTTTAATATATATGCTATCGTTTATTTTCTTATCGAATTTTCATCTTGCTACTTTTTCGCCATCCCTAATTCATAGTATAGATCCACGTTACTATTGTAATTTGCTTGGTTATTTTGCCTTCATTGTTTTTTAAATCATCAGCCACAGTTACTGTCATCTGAAGTGAAAATTGCATATTTTTACTGATTACAATAAATTGAATTAACATAGTCTATACGCTTAAAGTCAGAAAAAGCACAGAAAACAACATACAATAGAAATTCACTCGCCAAATGATTAGACAGTCCACACTCAAGAACTTCGCTATCAAGCGTTGCTTCCAACAAATGACATACCGCAACACACCTGCTATGAGATCAGTCGCCCTCGCGCAACGCTTTTATAGTTCATCTTCCCGTTATTATAGTGCGTCTCCATTGCCAGCTTCCAAAAGACCGGAACCAGCCCCAAGTTTCAATGTCGACCCAGTCGCACAGGTACCCGAGCCTTCTAAACTGGCCAAGAGACTGCGCACTGAGCCTGACATGGACACATCCTTTGTCGGATTAACTGGTGGTCAAATCTTCAATGAAATGATGTCCAGACATAATGTCGACACCGTGTTTGGCTATCCAGGTGGTGCTATCTTGCCTGTGTATGATGCCATCCACAACAGTGACAAATTTACTTTCGTCTTACCAAGACACGAACAAGGTGCTGGTCACATGGCCGAAGGTTATGCCAGAGCCTCTGGTAAGCCAGGTGTCGTCTTGGTGACCTCCGGTCCAGGTGCCACCAACGTCGTTACTCCAATGGCAGATGCCTTCGCAGATGGTATTCCAATGGTTGTTTTCACAGGTCAAGTGCCAACTAGTGCCATCGGTACCGATGCCTTCCAAGAAGCCGATGTCGTCGGTATTTCCAGATCTTGTACCAAGTGGAATGTCATGGTGAAATCCGTGGAAGAATTGCCATTGCGTATCAATGAAGCTTTTGAAATTGCCACAAGCGGTAGACCAGGTCCCGTCTTGGTTGACTTACCAAAGGATGTTACAGCAGCCATTCTAAGAAACCCAATTCCAACAAAAACAACTTTGCCATCGAACGCGCTAAACCAATTAACCAGTCGTACACAGGATGAGTTTGTTTTGCAAAACATCAACAAAGCAGCAGATTTGATCAACTTGGCAAAGAAGCCTGTCTTATACGTTGGTGCAGGTATCTTAAACCATGCCGATGGTCCAAGACTACTAAAAGAATTAAGTGATCGTGCACAAATACCTGTTACAACTACTTTGCAAGGTTTGGGTGCTTTCGACCAAGAGGATCCAAAATCCCTTGATATGTTAGGTATGCATGGCTGTGCCACTGCTAACTTGGCTGTGCAAAATGCAGACTTGCTGATTGCAGTGGGTGCTAGATTCGATGATCGTGTCACTCTAAATATTGCTAAATTTGCACCAGAGGCCCGTCGTGCCGCTGCGGAAGGCAGAGGTGGTATTATCCATTTTGAAGTTAGCCCCAAAAACATAAACAAGGTCGTGGAAACTCAAATAGCGGTGGAAGGTGACGCTACTGGGAATTTGGATAAAATGATGCCAAAAATCTTCCCAGTAAAGGAGAGATCAGAGTGGTTTGGCCAAATAAACGAATGGAAGAAGAAATACCCATACGCTTACATGATGGAAACCCCAGGATCTAAAATAAAACCACAAACAGTCATAACGAAACTATCCAAGATCGCCAACGACACAGGAAGACACGTTATAGTGACAACCGGTGTCGGGCAACATCAAATGTGGGCTGCTCAACACTGGACATGGAAAACCCCACGTACCTTCATTACATCAGGTGGTTTAGGTACAATGGGTTACGGTCTTCCAGCCGCCATCGGTGCTCAAGTCGCTAAACCAGATTCTTTGGTTATTGACATTGATGGTGATGCATCTTTCAACATGACCTTGACAGAGTTGAGTTCCGCCGTTCAAGCTGGCACTCCAGTGAAGATCTTGGTTTTGAACAATGAAGAACAAGGTATGGTTACTCAATGGCAATCACTGTTTTACGAAAACCGTTATTCTCACACACATCAGTTGAACCCTGACTTCATAAAACTAGCCGATGCTATGGGTCTAAAGGGTCTAAGAGTCAAAAAGCAAGAAGAATTGGACGCTAAATTGAAAGAATTTGTTTCCACAAAGGGTCCTGTCTTGCTCGAAGTGGAAGTTGACAAAAAGGTTCCTGTTTTGCCAATGGTTCCAGCAGGCAAGGGTCTAGATGAGTTCATATACTTTGACCCAGAGGTTGAAAGACAACAAACTGAATTACGTCACAAGCGTACCAATGGTAAGCACTGAAGTCTCAAACTCATTCTTCGATAAAAATTTAGACTATATCATTATTTAACCATGCGTATATGGTACATCCTGTCCTACGACAGTCATGTATACTTTTTAATAAATTTCTTTTTCTAAACTATTCACAGCTAGCCTTAAACAATTGATGATTAGAAAGTAACACGTCCGACTGGGCAGCAATTAGCACACGATAAGTAAAATATTTCACGTAATATCATGTAGCTTGTTTTCCTCGTCTGACACGATTTCTTCTTTAGTAAATTGTCAAAAATATTTCCGAAAAGGGGCCGCTAAAAAATGCATTCTCTGTTAATATTGATCTAGTGCTGTAAATAAATGAAAAAACTTGTAGTGCAAAATAGGAGCGGTCATTAACAGAAAAGGTCAACGGGCTTATAGACAATGGCTATCTTAAAGAGAGGGGCTAGAAAGAAAGTTCACCAGGAACCAGCCAAACGTTCTGCAAATATCAAGAAAGCCACTTTTGATTCCTCGAAGAAGAAAGAAGTTGGTGTGTCTGATTTGACACTTTTATCTAAAATATCTGATGAAGCTATCAATGAGAACTTGAAAAAAAGGTTTCAGAATGCCACAATCTATACCTACATTGGCCACGTGTTGATTAGTGTCAACCCATTCAGAGATCTTGGAATATATACAGATGCTATTATGGATGAATATAAAGGTAAGAATAGGTTGGAAGTTCCACCACATGTGTTCGCAATTGCAGAATCAATGTATTACAATATGAAATCTTATAATGAGAACCAGTGTGTTATTATTTCAGGTGAATCAGGTGCGGGCAAAACTGAAGCGGCTAAGAGAATCATGCAATATATTGCAGCTGCTTCAAGCGCCCACACAGAATCAATTGGGAAAATTAAAGACATGGTTTTGGCCACCAACCCTTTGTTGGAATCCTTCGGCTGTGCAAAGACCTTGAGGAACAATAACTCTTCTAGGCATGGTAAATATCTGGAAATTAAGTTCAATAATCAATTTGAGCCATGTGCAGGTAATATTACAAATTACTTGTTGGAAAAGCAAAGAGTTGTGAGCCAAATCAAGAATGAAAGAAATTTTCACATATTTTATCAATTTACCAAAGGTGCTTCCGACGCCTATAGGCAAACTTTTGGTGTGCAAAAACCAGAACAATATGTTTACACAGCGGCTGCCGGATGTATCTCAGCTGATACAATTGATGATTTGCAAGACTATCAAGAAACGCTAAAGGCCATGAAGGTCATCGGTCTCGGACAAGAGGAACAAGATCAAATATTCAGAATGTTGGCGGCAATCCTTTGGATTGGTAATATATCTTTTATTGAAAATGAAGAGGGGAATGCACAAGTCAGGGATACTTCTGTAACTGATTTTGTTGCCTATTTACTACAAATAGACGGTCAATTATTAGTCAAGTCATTAGTTGAGAGAATTATGGAAACCAATCACGGTATGAAAAGAGGGTCTGTGTACCACGTTCCATTAAATATCGTTCAAGCAGATGCAGTGAGAGATGCTTTAGCAAAAGCTATTTACAACAACCTATTCGACTGGATTGTTGGCAGAGTTAACAAATCTTTGCAAGCGTTTCCTGGAGCTGAAAAATCCATTGGTATTCTTGATATTTATGGTTTTGAAATTTTCGAACATAACTCTTTTGAACAAATTTGTATCAATTATGTTAACGAAAAGCTACAACAAATTTTTATCCAATTGACATTGAAATCTGAGCAAGAAACTTATGAAAGAGAAAAAAATTCAGTGGACTCCAATCAAATACTTTGATAATAAGGTAGTTTGTGATTTAATTGAGGCTAGAAGACCTCCCGGTATTTTTGCCGCAATGAACGATTCTGTTGCAACAGCACATGCCGATTCAAATGCAGCTGATCAAGCTTTTGCTCAACGTTTAAACCTGTTCACAACAAATCCACATTTTGAATTAAGATCTAGCAAGTTTGTGATTAAGCACTATGCCGGTGACGTCACATATGATATTGATGGTATCACAGATAAAAACAAAGATCAATTACAAAAAGACTTGGTAGAACTACTTGGTACTACCACTAATACATTTGTAGCCACGATTTTCCCAGATAATGTTGATAAAGAGTCTAAAAGAAGACCGCCAACTGCAGGCGATAAAATCATAAAGAGTGCAAACGAGTTAGTCGAAACTTTGTCAAAGGCACAGCCTTCTTACATCAGAACGATAAAGCCAAACGAAACCAAATCCCCTAATGATTATGATGACCGCCAAGTCCTTCATCAAATCAAGTATTTAGGTTTGCAAGAAAACGTACGTATCAGAAGAGCGGGCTTCGCATATAGGCAAGTATTTGAAAAGTTCGTAGAAAGATTTTATTTATTATCTCCGCACTGTTCGTACGCTGGTGACTATACATGGCAAGGTGATACCTTAGACGCTGTCAAGTACATTTTACAAGATTCATCCATTCCACAACAGGAATATCAATTAGGTGTTACAAGTGTCTTCATCAAAACACCTGAAACCCTGTTTGCCTTGGAGCATATGAGGGATAAATACTGGTATAATATGGCTGCCAGAATTCAACGTGCTTGGAGAAGATTTTTACAAAGGAGAATCGATGCCGCGATTAAGATTCAACGTACTATCAGAGAAAGAAAAGGAGGCAATAAGTACGAAAAACTTCGTGATTACGGTACGAAAATCTTGGGTGGAAGAAAGGAAAGAAGATCCATGTCTTTGCTAGGTTACAGAGCCTTCATGGGTGATTACCTATCATGCAATGAATCCAAATCCAAAGGAGCCTACATAAAAAGGCAAGCGGGTATAAAAGAGAGAATTATTTTTTCTATACATGGTGAAGCCTTGCATACAAAGTTTGGCCGTTCTGCACAAAGATTAAAAAAGACTTTTTTGCTATCTCCAACCACATTTTACATTGTAGGCCAGACTTTGGTTCAGAATGCTATGACGTATACGCAAGATTATAAAATCGATGTGCGGAGTATTCAAGCAGTTGGTTTGACTAATTTACAAGACGGATGGATCGCCATTAACATGACTAATTCGACTCAACCTGACCCATTGATCAACACTTATTTCAAAACAGAATTAATAACGCACCTAAAAAAACTTAACGATAAAATTCAGGTTAAGATAGGCCCAACAATAGAGTACCAAAAGAAACCTGGAAAATTACATTTAGTTAAATGTCAAGTCAGTGAGTCAGCCCCCAAATACAGCGACATATATAAATCCAGTACTATATCTGTTCGTCGTGGAAACCCCCTAATTCTCAAGTACGTAAAAAACCGAGAGGTAAGAGCTCAATTTCTTCAGCTTATCGTGCTAGTCCCTCACAATCAACGAAAAGACTTGCCTCGAGAGTTCCCGCACAAACTCAAAGAGTTCCTACTGCTCCGACTTCAAGAAACTCCAAAAAACCTGCTCCACCGCCGCCGGGAACGCAGAGCAGAGTTAATGTAAGAAGCTCCAATCCTGCTCCTGCTCCAACTCAAAGAAGTGCTGCTGCCCCCGCTGCTACGGTTCAAGCCAATAGACAGACCAGTGTACCTCCTCCACCTCCTCCGCCTCCACCGGCTTCAAAACCAAAGGAGCCTATGTTTGAGGCAGCCTATGACTTTCCTGGTTCGGGTTCACCATCCGAGCTACCTTTGAAGAAAGGTGATGTAGTTTACATCACAAGGGAAGAACCAAGCGGATGGTCCCTTGGAAAACTTTTTGGACGGTTCTAAAGAAGGTTGGGTCCCATCGGCATATATGAAACCACATTCTGGAAGTAGCAGTGTAGCTGTATCTCTCCCTCCACAAAATGGAATATCTTCTCGGCCTGTCCAAAACTCTGAGCAACAGAACAATGGCACTCAAACAAATGTTTCCCCAGCAGTTAATCAAGCAAGTTTTGGTGATGGTTTGGCCAATGCACTAGCTGCGAGAGCAAATAAAATGAGACTAGAGAGTGATGGGGAGGAAGGTGCTAATGAAGACGAGGAGGAAGATGATTGGTAGTCTACTGTAGTAGCAGATGTTTAATATGTAAGAGCAAATAAAATAAATTTGTATTTAATAAGAATTGATATATTTTGAGCGAAATGTAAAGTCTCCAAGTAAAGCAGTTACTGCATATAAGATGACAGAACCAGGTATGAAGCCTTAAAAAAGTGAAGAATAGCATGCGCAGATGCCACTAACTAACACTACTACGGCTGATAGAGAGAGATATTGGCGAAGCCCCCATTTGTTGTCACCATTTCTATCAAACCAAGGTTTTCTTTCCAAGGCAAAACGAAGCAATTTTTCCTTTCGTTCATTGTTTGGAGGGTATCTCATAGAGAGAGTAAAGTCATTCCAATATGGCTGTTTGAAAACTGTTCTTTCGTGGCTAAAGGTATTAAATCCGTGAAGTCCACCATAATTACCATAACCCGAACTACCTATTCCGCCAAACGGAGCGTCAGAAATAGCTACATGGACTACGGTATCACCAACAACACAGCCACCAGACCTCAAGCGTGTCAAAATACGGTTAATTTCCGTTTGGTTATCAGAGAAAATATATTGGACCAACGGAGTATCATGCTTTTTTAATATTTCGTCAATTGTCTCATCAAGATTGTCGTACTCGATAATAGGTAGAACAGGTGCAAAATTTTCCTGTTTCATCAAAGGGTCATTCCAATCAATGTCGTAAACTACAGTAGGTGGTATAATATGTAAGCTTGCGGCATCTGCGCCAATTGAACTTTTCGCTGGTGAAATTTTGGTGCCTCTGGTTGAGTTCAATTTCTCCATAGTATTTTCATAAGCATTTTTGTGGATCATGCGAGTGAAATCTGTCTCCATATCAAAATCTGGATAGAACTCATTCAATACAGACTTGCACTCCTCAACGACTTTTGGATACATAGATTTGTGAACCAACAAATAATCTGGGGAAACGCAAATTTGACCAGAATTTCCAAAGGCGCCGCAGAAAATCCTCTTTATAGCAGTCTTTATGTTGCTGGCCTTGAAATTTTCTGTGATAAAGGTCGGTGACTTACCACCCAATTCAAGTACACAAGGAGTTAAGCTTTTTCCAGCCTTTTCAGCGACTATTGAACCGACACGGGGAGAACCTGTATAAAAGATCATGTCAAATTTTCCACAGTCTAGCAACCTTGTAGTTTCGTCTTTACCGCCCTGGACTACGTCAATCAATCCGGGTGGGAAACCCGCAGTTGTTAACAATTTTTCCATGGTAATGGCAGTGTGTGGTGTTGATTCACTGGGCTTCAAAATGACAGTATTACCTGCAGCAAGTGCGGCAGCTAGGGGAGATAACGCTAAAAGTACAGGGAAATTAAAGGGAGCAATAATCAAGACACTGCCCCTCGAGATCCTTTCCACAATTGTTTTACCGAACATGAATGGAGGAGAATTGTCACGTACTTTTCTGGGCTTCATTATTTTAGGCAAAATTTCTATTAGATGAAGTATATCATTCATTAGTTTCGTTGTTTCGTTTGCAATCGATTCTAGCTTAGTCCGATGAAAATCTTGGTACATAGCATCGATCAGTTCCTCCTCATGGTCTTTCACAGCATAATAGAGCTTCTTCAATTGGAGCTGCCTAAACTGTAGATCTTCCTTTCTTGGGTCACTTTCATGAGACAGTTTTAGTTGTTTGTCGAAGAAGCAATCCCCGGAGGCTTGAATTTTTTGATCTATTTCAGATAGGTCCGTGTAACGCAGAATTTTACAATCAGTGTTAGACATTTTAGCTTCAAGGTTTATTTTTATTCGATTTGTTTATTACAAGCTTCTATTACAAGTGGTTAACGCATGTTATCGTTTTCCCTTAACTTACATTATAATTTTCATTCTTGAGATCCGAAGGTCAAAAATGAAAATCGGGAAAAATGAGCATATTGGCCCAATTGAGCTCAATGAAATAAATAGTTAAGTCGCTGCTACCGAACTTTGTACGGGCCACTTGATATGAAAAGTTGGAGCGATGTAAAAAATTTTGAACTAATTAAAGCTTCAGTTCACTTGGATTGTCTATTTAGCTGGATATACCTTTGACGCGGCATGAAATGCACACCAAAATGGTATATGTCTGTTGTATAAAAATGCCTATATAAATTATGCTGCATCATTGAACGCTAGGAATTATTATGTTTTTAATTCGCTATTTTGTTACCGTTCAGTGACGTTGTCGTTTTCTGGGGTGCTATTACTGGTATTTGATACCCCGTTTAGCTGTTGTAGTGATAGCCTAGCTTCTCTTTCTTCCAATAAAAATATTCTTCTTGGCTTGCCTCTTCTCTTTAGAGTCAACGAATAATCTTCAATTTTGTCCATTCTTTTGGAAAAATACTCGTATAATTGAGACATCGATAATCGACAATGGTGACCCTTGAATGTGTTATTGCCTAATCGAATATTCTCTACCACTTTTATAGCTTGGTTCCTATTTATTTTATTATCAGGCAATGACAAACCATATTTGCTTGGATCTTCTTTTATATCTATTATTCTTTTGATGATGGTCATCCTCTTGGTAAAAAGAGTTCTTTCTTTGGCTGATCGTCTCCAAGTGGAACCGTACCTTCTTTCAAGGGAAAGCACTGATGGTTGCCCAGGCAAGCCTTCGAAATATTCACGAGCTGCATCTGTGACATTTTGAATCGCACGATTTAGTCTATAGGACGTTCCGACGTTTCTGTCGCTGTTCCTGCCCCCACTTCCGTTTCCAATGTCATTGTCCTGTTGACTGTTGTTATCATTGGCGTTACGTATGACACTCGGGTTATTGAGAGCAACACCGTCATCATTAACACTACCATCACTTTGCCCTTCATCGTATTCTCCAGCTTCAAAGTCAGATAATCCCGGTTCAGGCTTTACACGAGGGTCACCGGCGAGTATGCTTGCATGCATGCTGTATTCTTGCCAATTCGTTAGTCTTGAGTGAGCCTGATGAGATTGGGTAGTAGTTGATGGATTCCCAATACGAGCAGCTTCCTGAGGAGTAACATTTTCTCCAGTGTGATCTATAAATCTTATTCTTTCCCCGGTCATAATCCCCACCACCTCTTTGAAGACCTCTTTCAACGCAGAGACATCTTCGACATACTTATTGATATCTTTGAATCCCTTTTCTAATTTTTTTTTGGTTTTCTAGAAAGAAAAGCTCTTGTTCCTTTTTCATTAAACAGATTTCTTCCTTTAGGTTCGAATTCTGCTCTTCCATCCTGGTCAGCTGTGAAATAAGAAATGCGTTGAAATTGGTTTCAGGATGTTCCTTCGGCCTTCCAGAATCTGATCTAGTTGTGGAATCTGTTGCTGTTGCCGATGCTGATGCTGATGTATGTGTTACTGAAGGTTGAACAGGGCCTGTCGGTCTGAACAGGGGATTGATGTTGCGGCCTGGAACCATGTACCTATTCAACACAGCATGTCTTGATGCACCTGCTGGACTTGTTGCTGCAGCCTGGTGCCTTGGATCATGACGTCTACGTTCAGAGTCCCTGTCTGAATCATCCTCATCTAACGAGCTATATCCACCAAAGTTTTCTTCATAATTATATTCTTGAGCGGGCATGTTTAGTTGATATAGAAGGCTCTGATTGTATTCCCTGAACACCACGCGATGCTATTCTCTGCCACGACACGAACTTGGGCTTCTAAATACTTTGGGCTTGTGAATTCTTCTGAACTCTCGTTCATGTTTCAGTTCAAATACGCCTTCCTTTTTTTTCTTTTTCACTACTATTAAACTCATTTTCGTACATTCAATGTAAGTAGGAGTTAATTTGAATGGTATCTCTTCATATGAATGTGATATGTATGTGATATGTAAATATTTATATCTATATGTCCCGGCTTTCATGGGCTTCACTTGGATTTAGAAGGGTCCAGTATTACAGATAGTAAATCCAGCTGTTCCTCCATTTTTTCTGTGTCTTGACCTAGGGCCTTCTTGTTAACGTTAATGGGTAGTAGTCTAGTCCCAACGTTCTCGTCCAAGAGCTTTATTTCCTTGCGCAACTGCGTGGTTGATTTGTCTAGTAATTCGTAAAACTGTTTTACATGATTTTCAAATTGCGGTTTTACTGTTTCATTACCACGTTTCAGTTCACCGAATATGAAAGTTACCTGCGACGCCTCTTGCAACATAGAGCACAGCTGGCTCTCTACTTCATTTAACGACCTTAAACGCTCCTGTACATATGGTGGCTGCATTGCTGTGATTTCTCTTCCCTTCTCACTGTTCATAATGGCATGTTTGCACCGAGGTATATTTTGATTCAACAACCTCTTCTTTGATTAGCGCGAAGAGATGATTGATCCATTTCCAACGCAAGTAATGAAAAAGTCGAAAAAGTATCAAAATGAGACGATGTATGATCTCCGGATAAGAGTGTTTATCTACTTTGATCACTTTCAGATTCAAGACAAGTGTGTTGTGATCGACTTTGTGGCAAGAACATACAAAGCTATAATAGAAAATGAAAGGAACAAGCTTGTTAGTATTTACACCTTTCCAGAATATTCCATGATGAATTTACTGGCTAACCTTGGATTCTGTAATCCTATTCACATGAAGAGCTGTAGCCCTTATGAAACCTTGATTCATTCGGGTTTTTTCTTAGTGGAATAATGATTGAAAAATTGAGCCAAAAAAAAATAAGATGGTATCTACTGAAAACGTATCAATCAAACACACCAGTAGAGGACTATATTTCTGTTGAGCCTTCTTAGTTTGTTCACTGTTTGTTATCGAAATGGCTATCGAGTTGGGACTTTCCCGTATTACCAGGCTATTAGAGCATTTGGGCAATCCTCAAAAGTCACTGAGAGTGTTGCACGTTGCAGGAACTAACGGCAAAGGGTCGGTTTGTAGTTACCTATCCTCTATATTGCAGCAGAAACCGTACCACATTGGAAAATTCACCACCCCGCACTTGGTCCATGTTACGGATTCCATTACAATCAATAACAAGCCGATCCCACTGGATCAATATCAAGATATTAGGCAGCAGCTAGAAGCTTTAAACAAAACACACTCTTTGAAATGCACGGAATTCGAATTGCTAACGTGTACCGCATTTAAATATTTTTATGACGTCAAATGTCAATGGTGTGTTATAGAAGTAGGCCTTGGTGGTAGACTGGATGCGACCAATGTAATTCCTGGTTCAAATAAAGCATGCTGTGGTATAACAAAAATCGGTTTAGACCATGAGAGCTTTTTAGGAAGTACGTTGGCTGAAATTTCTAAAGAAAAGGCGGGTATAATCACAGAAGGAGTGCCCTTTACGGTAGTTGACGGAACCAACGATACAAGTGTCATAAATGTGGTGGAAGAAAAGTGTAAAGCTTTGGGCTCGAAACTTTACGTTACTGATCCCAACCTTAACGGAAATATCATCGACACTAAATCATGGGGTGTCTTCAACTTATCTAAGCTACCACTAAACGGAGAATACCAGATATTTAACCTGAGAGTGGCTATAGGTATGTTAGATTACCTGCAGGTAAATGGGCTTATTGATATTAGCAAGGATGAAGTGGGTACGAGACTAGCAGAAGTAGACTGGCCGGGCAGATTACATCGTATGGATTACTGCTATGACCAATTGAGTAAGAAAACATTGCCTATACTAATGGATGGCGCGCATAACGGCTCAGCCGCAATAGAGCTGGTCAAATACCTAAGAAAAGAATACGGAGACCAAGCTTTGACCTTTGTCATGGCTGTAACTGCCGGCAAAAACTTAGAACCACTGTGCCAGCCTTTGTTGCGACCAATAGATCGACTTATTCTTACACAGTTCGATAACGTGGAAGGTATGCCCTGGATTCATGCCACCGAACCTGAAAAGATAAGAGATTTTATCTTGACTAAGGGATATACAGAGAACGTAACGATTGAAAGTAATTTGCACCAGGTATTACCTTCTCTGGCTCTTACAACAGAGGATCAAAGACGACCAATTGTTGTATGTGGGTCATTGTACTTATGTGGTGAATTATTACGTATCCATAATATTCATTCAAAAGAGTAAATAAAGTAGCGAAAAAACAACACTATATAAATTATTGATAGAAAAAAAGGGTTTCAGAGAATCACTTTTTCAGTTCTTTCTTGCCTCTAGAATCTTTTTGATTTCCTAGCATGTCCACTATATTCCTCTTCCTTTTTGTTCCCTTGCCCTTTGGCGATAGATTCTTTTTTTCCTTTTTCACTCGATCGCCTACACTTGTTTCCTCTGCTGGAATTGTTCTCTCGTCCTCTTCCTTCTTAGCATATTTTGAATCCTTCTTTCTTTCTTGATTGTCTTCACTTTTGACGGTTTCAGCATGACCTCCTCCACCATCACCAATCTCTCCTTCATTCTCAGTTTTAAACCCGGCGCCTTTTTTTTTCTGTCTTCACACTAAACATGTCTGTATCCTCTTTGAAAAGTGGCTTAATTAACCGTTCTCCGGTGTTGCTAGTCTTCCCCACATCGTCTGTAACTTGATAGAATTGTAACTTAGATTCATCATACTCCGGCTTTAGAAGCTTTACCAATTCTTCGGTACTCCACTCCGTCTTACTCACGTCCATCCAAGTATTCCAACTCTTGGTGCCAGGTTCCAGGACGCAGGGCATTCTGTCGTGCAGCCATTTTAGCTCTTCAGGTCCCTCTCCTGTAATTATGGTAAATGTATACAGATCCTCCTTTTCCAAATAATCATACATTCCTGCTACAAACATCAACTTACCATCTCTTCTTGAAATAAAATAAGGGGTCTTCTTCTTTCCAACAGTTTTCCATTCGAAATATCCGCTCATTAGTACAGCACACCGTTTCTTCTCACAGGGTCTCATCCACATCTTGCTTTCTTGTAGATTCTCTAAACGGGCATTGAAGGTACGATACGTCTTGAACTGCGAAGCATCCTTTGTCCAAAAGGGAACTAGGCCCCATCTCATAAATTGAATAGCTTTAGTATCGGGACGGTATACAGCGGAGTATTTGGTGGGTGCAATATTATAAGAGGCTTCGAAGATGTCCTGATTGACAGCGGCCTGATTTGGAGTGGTCTCCTCGTCTTGTGAACGTCGATCATTCGATGAGGTGTCCTTGGGTGTGTTGACTGGTATATTCCATTCCCCTAAGAATCTGGACAAATCACCACTATCGTAAGCTAGGGCAAACCGGCCGCACATTTTGAGTTGCAACTAGTTGGTCCAGACATTGAGTTGTTTTGCTCAAGAGAACGAGTCTTCCCCTTAATTGCTCTCTTTCAATTTAGTCCCGTCAAATTCAGAATTTTCCTGGGGTTTCGGCCTTGTAAAAATGCTTCTGCAGAATATCAACATTTTTACAACTGAGCAGACCCATTCCAATTAGTGGTAAAGGAGCAAGGGCAAGGCAAACAATCTCATCGAAGGAACCGGAGATTAAAACGTAAACATCTTCCTGCTATGCTTCTACGAGAAATGCGTTTGTCGCAAAGGTTATACAAGAGACGTTTATTTGCCTTGAACCATTCAGCGTGGCCAACGAAACCCTCTCATATACGCCACCTACATGATATAAGGCCGCAGGCTTCGAACTCCAATCCGCAACAGCCAGCCTCGATACCTGGGTTTCCAGCTGGCTCACCGCCTCCACCACCAACAACACCTCAATCTGGTCCCGCCAAAAGTAATCGCGGCTTGATGTATTCTTTCATTGGCATTTCTATGGTGAGTTTGATGCTTTGGTACAAAAGTAAATCTAAGAAACAGAAGATACCGATCTTAGCACAAAACATCTGGAAGGAAGCAATATGGCAAGAGAGTGACAGAATGGACTTTAACTATAATAAATCATTAAGGCGATATATCGAAACGCTGGATGCGTGTGATCGCTTTCACATGGATCCTTTATCGGACGATTATACAAGGATAGAGCTAAAGATTGCTGAGATGTACGAAAAGCTAAATATGCTTGATGAGGCACAAAGCATATATCAGGAATTATTGAGCCGGTTTTTCGAAGCATTGAATGTTCCTGGTAAAATTGATGAAAGCGAAAGAGGCGAAGTGTTAAGAAAAGACTTGAGAATTTTGATTAAGTCGTTAGAAATTAATAAGGATATAGAAAGTGGTAAGAAAAGATTGCTGCAACATTTGCTGTTAGCTCAAGAAGAGATTCTAAGCAAATCCCCTGAATTAAAGGAATTTTTTGAGAAAAGAAAAAAGAAGCTCTCTATGATAAAGGATATCAATAGAGACCCAAATGACGATTTCAAAACATATGTCAGTGAAGAAAACATCAAGTTTGATGACCAAGGCTATATGATTTTGGACCTGGACAAGAATAGCAGCGCTTGGGAACCCTTCAAGGAAGAATTTTTCACCGCTAGAGATTTATACACAGCTTATTGTTTGTCATCAAAGGACATAGCTGCAGCTCTAAGTTGTAAGATAACAAGTGTTGAATGGATGGTTATGGCAGATATGCCGCCAGGGCAAATATTACTATCGCAAGCAAACTTGGGGTCACTGTTCTATCTTCAGGCAGAAAAACTGGAAGCAGATTTAAACCAACTGGAACAAAAGAGAAAGAAAGAGCCTGGCCAGGAATTAGACACGGGAGCATACATCAAAGCCTTGCGGTTTGTACGCAAAAATCGAGACTTGTGTTTAGAGAGAGCACATAAATGTTACGATAGCGTCATTAGCTTTGCTAAAAGAAACAGGAAAATAAGATTCCACGTAAAGGACCAACTCGATCCGTCGGTCGCGCAATCAATTGCTTTATCTACTTATGGAATGGGCGTTTTGAGTTTACATGAAGGTGTTTTGGCCAAGGCTGAAAAACTGTTTAAAGACTCAATCACGATGGCCAAGGAAACTGATTTTAATGAACTCCTGGCTGAAGCAGAAAAGGAATTACAAAAGACAAATGTATTAAAAGCGGCCAAGAAAGAGGAATCTGATTTGATACCTCAGTAAAAATAAGGAGGAGCTTGACAAAAATAAAAAATACCTTATCTGTACATAAGTATATACTGTAAAACGGAGACCATAGTTTTATCTCACCTCGCGATGAATTGTTTTCATTACTTCAAAATCTATGACGATTAATATTATACATTACAAATATAGAAATTATTTTCTTTATTTTTACCATTTTAAACATGACCAATAACTAAAATATATGTATAGAAGAACACAAAATGTACTTATATACTATTCTTAGTTAGCAGTCATAACTTGCCAAACTCTGATGACGTTGTCGGTGTAACCGGCGAACAAAGTTTGACCGTCAGCAGACCAAGCCAAAGAAACGGCATGTGGTTCAGCGGCCTTGCTGTAACCAGCAAATTCTGGTCTCAAGTCATCGACCAAGTATTGTGGGTCCAAAGAGAAGACCTTAATACCAGTGGCAGTGGCAGCAGCCAACCAGTATCTGTTTGGAGAGAAAGCCAAAGAGAAGACTTCGTCTTGAGCAGACAAAGTGTACATAGCCTTCTTAGCAGCCAAGTTCCACAACATGATTTCACCGTCCTTACCAGCGGAAGCAATCAAAGTTCCGTCTGGAGAAGCAGTCAAAGTGTTGATGTTAGAGTTGTGACCGATGAAGTCAGCTTCAATTTGGAATTGGTTTAAGTTCCAAGCCTGTAGTTATGATTGTTGTTAGTAATAAATACTTTGGTTAAAACACTGTAAATTTCAACTTTTCAAATGAAAAAAAAGTATTGTGTAGTTAAGCTATTCATCAGAGATCTTGGTGATAATTAGTATGTCTCATTCGAAACGCGAAGTTCCGTCTGAAGTAGCAAATATGTTATTACATCATTTGAATATTCGACTCAAATTCACAATCCTTTTCTCTTCACTGATTTTGTTATCTCAATTTACCACGGAAAAAAATAGAAAAAAAAATATCACATACCTTAACCATCTTGTCGTTACCGGCAGAGATGATGGTGACAGAGTCATCGTCAGCCTTTTCGTTTGGAACAACTCTGACTTGGGAAACCCAGTCGTTGTGACCCAACAAAGTAGCCAAACATTGACCCTTGATAGTCCAGACCTTGATGGTCTTGTCACGGGAACCAGAGATGATCATGGAAGCCTTCTTGTCAATGTCAACGGACATAACATCGGACTTGTGACCGACGAATCTTTGGTAAGTTTCACCGGTAGCAACATCCCATAATCTCAAGGTCTTGTCCCAAGAAGCAGACAAAGCGTAAGCACCGTCAGCAGTCAAAGTACAGTCTTGAACAATGTGACTGTGACCCTTGAAAGATCTAACTGGGACACCGAATTTTTGGTCGTCACCAGTCAACTTCCAGGAGATCAAAGTCTTATCACGGGAAGCGGACAACAATAAGTTTGGTTGACCAGCAGAAGTAGCCAAGGATGTGACCCATCCGTTGTGACCTTCTAAGGTACCTCTCAATACTAAAACTTCGTTAGATGCCATTTTTCACTTTATTTACTTTCGTTTTATTCGACTAGTTTTGGTAAAAGAAAAGGAGAGAATAATTGAAAGGAATCAAAAAAAAGTATTCTTAAATACAAATGGAGGGGAAGGATATATTTAAATAAAAGAATGGACCAGTGCTTGGAAAGTGGTCTTAAGCGTCTGAGGAAAAAAGTTGCGTGGATGAAATTTTTTTCAACAAACGTTCTGAGATTTTCGCTGTAGCGGTGCAGTTTCCCTAAGAAATTTTCAGAACGGCCAGAAAAAGAAGACAGCATAACATCCGTACATTGAGAGTAAGGTTTAGATGGTCCGCATAGCGCATATAGGCATATTGATGGAGATCCTGGGTGAATATATACTGCTACTAACGGTTCAATTATGCTGTGGCTTTGGCCCGGCTACCTTAATCAGTTTGGACGTCATGGACCTTATTTTCGATAGAAGATCTCCACCAGGCTCCACAGTAAGCAAAACTATACGTTTTTGAACTGACCAATTTGGTACAATCTTGCCCGGTTCATGAAATCATGAAATTAATACAACAGTTGCATGTGCTTGATATCTATTTTTGCTGAGTAGTTGGTCTCTCCGATTTTTCATTTCCCTAATCTTTCCCATATATACTTGGTCTTATAATAGTCACTCAGGCTGTCATCCAAGGGTAAGACATCGATATTGCCGTCATTCTTCCTTTTGATAAGAACTTGGTTATTTTCTAAATCCAAAATTACCCCTAGCGATCTGTACAGTTTTAGTTTTAGAATATTTTCATTTGCCTCTGGAGTGATGGTTTTTTGATCTTCCAGCTCGGATTCAATCACCTTTGGATTTATTTCAGAACCCTCTGCCGTAGATACAACCTCACTATCTTTGATGTACATTTTCATCTTTTCATCCAACTCGCTACGAAGAGAAACGATATTCCGTTCTAACCCGTCCAGATCTTTGAGCAGATTGACGAGCTCTTCTTTACTGCCAAATTCATTGCCTACTTCATTAGTATATTCCAAATCACCTTCTAACTTAGCGATGTTTATCCTCTCTGCATTTAACTTTTTACCCGACTCAGATACTTTTAAGTTTTCTGAAGTGATTCTTGCTTCACTTTCATCTCTTATGACATCAAGATCGTGGCGGATTCTTTTCATGGCATCAATATCCTGTTGTATATTAAAGCTTTCTCTCACCTCTTTCAGAAATTCGACAGGACTCTCGAGCAGGTTTTCCTTTTGTGACATTGGCTTCTTGTGTTTGACAGTCCTTCGTGTGCTCTAATCACAGTACTTCATCTGTATTAAGACACTATAGCAATCTTGAAGACCTTATTGTTTGTTTATGTTTCCTTTTGGCGTCATCCTCTGCGGCCGGGTAGTACTGCCAAAAAGAGCGGCGGTAATTATGGAGCATATATATTAAATAAACTAATCTCATCAAAGCGCCAGGCTAGATGTGTTCTGGGAGGATTGGCTATAAAATGTACTACGGTGGTACACCTTCCATACTTCCGTTTTACTGAGCTAGTAAGTAGGTGCCCAAGACCAGCGTTCCAGCTAGAACGATAGATCCTGTTTTGATAACCCCGGGATTGGTCAACTCGTAGCCCATGTCCCAGACGAGATGTCTAATTCCGTTACCAAAGTGGAATGCAAACAAGTATCCTGCCGATCCTTTGAGCAGCCATTGTGACCATTTGGGTAGCTTTTCATGGTACCACTTATTTAGATCTTGAAATGACGTCTGCATCCCTAATAGCGTTGTCACTCCCAGAGTAATGGTGAAAGCATAAAATCCGAGAGCCAACAAGATGCCGGATATACGATGCAAGGAAGAGAGGTACCAACTCATTTCAGGTTCATAAACGGTCAGATGTGGGGATATTGGCCTTTGTTTCCTTTGGGATACTAAAAGCTCCTCTTCGCGTTTGCCAGACCAATGGTCTGCTTTGAATACACAACCAACATGGAAGTTTCTTGTGTTATTCCTGAAGGCTGGGCTGTGCAAAAAGAGTGGAGAAGCGATTCTTGGCACAAATAGACTCGGTTTTTTAAACCTGAGTAAAGAGGGCATTTCTTTAACTGTCACTTTCATGGTTTTTGCGCAACAATATCAATATTGGGACTTGTGGCTAGTCGTAGTTACGACAGTGGAAATAGTTTCCTCAACTAAACAGATGTTACTGTAGTTTTATTTGCCGCTATTTGACCTTTTCCTTAGTCTTGTTCAGTGACAAGACCGGTATCCCTAATCCCTTTTTTTTGCTTGTAAGTGGCCAGCGACTCTTTTGAGGGAAACGCTGCGATAGAACACCTGTGCCACTTTTTGAACCACAAAATAAGTTGAGACGTTACTGTATTAGCGGTATTGTTGTTTTCTTGCTTTTTCTCCATGCATTCAGAAATACCGTGATGACTCGTAAAACACCTTGTGTGCATAATGGATGAAACATATCTTAGGCTGTTAACTTCAATGGTAACCTCCTGAAGGCAATTGAATTGTTGTTTAAGCATAGTAATATCACCGTCCGGTTTGAAAAGAATACTTGTCAGAACAGTGTAGTGTACCTTTTAACCATTTTCTCTACCTAAAGGTTAAAACCAAAGCTTGAGCAACCATTTTGCTGAGAAAGTTTCAATCGTCAAAAAGTAAGTGGCTGGAAAAATGCCTTGTGGGCAAATTGAAAGTAATTTTTGTTGAATTAGCTTAGAAAGTTGCTATACAGTTATGCAGTTGCAAGTTATCTGGAGGTTTGCGGACCAGAGTAACTTTAAGATGGAAACTTTCAACAAATAAGCGGTTGTTTGGCCGAGCGGTCTAAGGCGCCTGATTCAAGAAAACATCTTGACCGCAGTTAACTGTGGGAATACTCAGGTATCGTAAGATGCAAGAGTTCGAATCTCTTAGCAACCATTATTTTTTTCTTTTTCAGGTTTTTTGATCCCGCCCCTTTAGGGAATCATTGACAATCACGACTAATAAGCCAAATTGAATAAGCGGTGCCAGAAGGCATGGCAAACACATATAACCAAGAAATATTGATCTATCAAAGACGAACTTCGAAAAACTATTGCTTCATTTTCCAACAGCATTCACTCTTTCGACAATAGAATACTTGTTGCCCGTGGTTACATTTGATAGACGATTTGCACATTTGTAATAAGTTTTTTGTTGATTAGGTCTTTTTGTTCCTCTATAAAAAACTATGCTGAAAGTATGAACTCTTCAAATTCTTCTGACAATGTTTTCATGAGTTCGTTTAGCTACTTGAATCAAACATCACAGGGTGTAATACCAGGTAATTCTACCTTCGCAAACACTATCAACTTCCCGTACAGGCTGGGTCTATCCTTTATAGGGGCCGTGAGCTTACAATACGATCAAACCGTCAAGTCTGAAGAAATTCCTCCTTCACTAAGGTCCGTTTTTGATACCATAGGCTTCTTCTTCAGTCCATATGCGATTTTTTGCTTTGTGATTGCTATTGTTCTCAACCGATTCGTGGTGTACTACGCCGTTCTCACGAACGGTACCAGACGCACATTACCAACATGGTTAATCAACGTTTTCCACGTCTCTGCAGTCGCAGTGTTAACCTTTGTATCATTGGGGCCGCTCGTATTGGGTAAAGATTTTAGCGTATTGGGCAGCCCTTTATTTGCCCAAGAAAAGATACTACAGAATATATTCTACGCGTTCGCCTATTCTTATTGCGTTGAAACTATTTTTACCATTATGCGCAACTCCAGCCCGCTAGAAGGTACCGACTATTCTTTGTTTGAACTATCGATCCAGTTTTACACAATGACGAGAAATGACATAACACTGATTAGTTCACCCGATTACATTATAGATTATTCAATGGCTATTTCAAGCAGAATAATAATCCACCTAGTAGAAATATTTAGGCTTAGAAATTACCGCTTGCTCCTCAGTACTATCCTAAACATTTGTCATATCTATTACTTGGGTACAAGAGTCAAGCAAGGCGGATGGAAAAGTCTTCCATTTTCAGTAAAGTTTAGACATTTCCCAAAAATCTTCGCGATCTGTATAATTTGCATATCTTTGTTGATCTTTGAACTGTCATGCTTAATTAGGTGGAATCCATTTGGAAAGTCTCACGGTGCTTGTGAGCTTTTACAGTTTTACCCGCTCAGTAGAAACTGGAAAAAGTATTTGAACTACACGGGTGAAGAAGATTTTTCAGGTATGGCCACCAAGTTTGCACTACTATTATGTTCTGGAACTGAACTGATGGAAAAGGGTATACGGAGAGAGTTTCCTGCTGTGAACATTCCAGACAACGTCAATGAAAAATTCTATATCAGCGGCTATTTAAACGAACTTACACAACCATCCAAAGATGACAAAACCTCTGATTTCCTGAAGCAGCGATCATCAATATCAAAGCCGAGGTTCTTTTTGATGCTACCGAACTTCATAATATATGTAATGAAGAAGTTGGTTGGTCAGTTATTCTTTGCCTTCAAAAATAAACAGATTACTGATGAAAAAGATGACACCGCCTATAGCGAGCCATTCAAAGTACTGAGTACAATTGAAAAGAACCATGTAAACAACGCCAGCCTTAATAACAGCGACCATGAAGAAGGTTTCGAATTACTTAACACTAACAACGAGGACCTCTCTGAAGATTACGAACCCTCTGAAATTGAGTCACTCAGGGATTCCGATGAAGAGAATTTTGAAGAAGAAACACTTATCTTCGAAGAGACCCATGACGCCCTGTTGGACTTATTTTCTCCTGGGGAAACCGAAACTCCTATAGATTATGATTGGATCGTTTCAACCAGTCATATCCTTCAACAAAAACTACTATCGAATAAAACATCAACAAGAGCATTCCTCTCAGGTCCCACTCTAACGGGAATAAGCGAACCGTCTGGTGAAGAATGTGATTTCGATCTATCTTGTGCAGTGTGCAAAGTTAATGAGAGAAATACAATACTATGGCCTTGTCGATGCTTTGCCCTGTGCGAAGATTGTAGAATTTCTTTAGGTTTACGTGGATTTAGCACTTGTGTGTGTTGTAGGGGTAAAGTGCATGGATACTGCAAAGTTCATCCAATTTCAAGCTAAAAATATCCACATTTTACACGGCCTTTGAAGGACAATCATATAAACAAAATACCATAACTGCCACGTTTCAAGCTTGCGTCCAGAGGTCGGATTTATAAACATTTTCTAGAGAGCAATTTAGTATCTTTTTCTATGTTTTCTAAGAAATTT
Source organism: Saccharomyces x bayanus (assembly GCA_019431265.1). Lineage (NCBI taxonomy): Eukaryota > Fungi > Ascomycota > Saccharomycetes > Saccharomycetales > Saccharomycetaceae > Saccharomyces > Saccharomyces x bayanus. The sequence goes on along the minus strand of CP080216.1, from coordinate 457,712 downwards.
TCAAGTGCAAATTATATTTAACATTTTGTATCATTAGTATATAGAAACCTATCAGTGGCGGTTATATCATTAGAGAGAAAAAAAAACTAAACTATACATCGATCGGTGCTCATTCTATTTTTATGGCCCATAAACTCAACTATATTGTCAACTAGTGGTGGAACAAACGGATTGGATTTTCAACGTAAACCAAATCAAATGAATCGGCGGCTGAAAAGACAACCTTGTCCATGACTGAACCAGATGGAGCAGCAATGTATTTGACACCAGATTTGACGGCTCTGTAAACGTTATCAGGGAATGGGAAAAAGGCATCTGAAGATAGTGATACATTGGTTAATTTACTCGACCAGTCCTTTCTTTCTTCTGGAGTGAATGGTTTTGGAAGTTCTTCAAACTTGGATTCATATTCAGATTTTTCTGGTTCTTCAGTTGGAATTTGACCGGTTACGAATAAATCAATAGCATTTGATTTTTCTGGTCTTTTCACACCTTTAGCCCATTTGATTTCCAAAACTCTTGGATGTTGTCTAAACCACCAATTGTCGGCCTTCTCACCAGCCAATCTTGTACAGTGGATTCTGGATTGTTGACCAGCACCCAATCCGACAACCATACCATTTCTTGCGTAACATACTGAATTGGATTGAGTATATTTCAAAGCAATGGTAGCAACTGTCAAGTCAATTACCGCTTGTTCGGTTAGGTTTTTGTTTTGAGAGACAATTTCTTTGAAAGTGGATTGATTGATGATAGCATCGTTTCTCTTTTGTTCCAAAGTAACGCCGTATACTTGTCTTCTTTCAACAGAGCCTGGAACGTAGTTTGGATCGATTTGTAGAATACAGTACTTACCGCCCTTCTTCTTGGACAAGATGGCTAAAGCTTCAGGTTCATAACCTGGGGCAATGACACCGTCGGAGACTTCTCTTGAGATAATCTTGGCGGTTGGTACATCAACTATATTGGAAAGAGCGATCCAGTCACCGAATGAAGACATTCTATCAGCACCACGAGCTCTTGCGTAGGCACATGCCAATGGAGACAAGTTTTCAATGTCAGCGACGAAATAGACTTGCTTTTCCACATCAGACAATGGGATACCTACGGCGGCACCGGCTGGTGAAACGTGCTTGAAAGAGGCTGCAGCTGGCAAATTCAACGAAGCAGATAACTCTTTGACTAATGGCCATGAGTTTAGGGCGTCTAACAAATTAATGTAGCCTGGGGAACCACATAGTACTTTGAAAGGTAAGCTATCTTGTTCGCTGACGTAAGCTTGAGCTGGTTTTTGATGTGGGTTGGCACCGTAACGCAAAGTGATTTGGGCTTGCCCTTCAGAGTATTGCTTTCTGAAAAAATCGGAAATAGCGGCATCGTAATCAGCTGTGTGTTCGAAAGCTTTCAAAGCTAGTCTGTTCTTCAAGTCCTGAGAGATTTCACCATTGTTAGATAACTCACCCAAGAATTCAGAGTAGTCCTTTGGATCAGATAATATAGTGACTCTGGTGTGGTTCTTGGCAGCAGCTCTTAACAGAGTGACACCACCAATGTCAATTTCCTCCACAGCTTCGGGGATAGTCACACCCACTTTGGCAACTGTTTCCTTGAATGGATACAAGTTACAAACAACAAAGTCGACTTTTTCGATGTGTTGTTCCTTCAAATCCTTCTCATCGCTATCGATGTTTCTGGCAAGAATACCACCATGAACGGCTGGATGCAAAGTCTTCACTCTACCGCCCAACATTTCTGGAGCATGTGTGATAGCGGACACGTCTTCAATGGGAAACCCTGCATCACGAATCATACGAGCAGTACCACCGGAAGCGAGGATACGAACGTTCTTTTCGATTAGACCTCTGGCCAAATCAAGTAGGCCTGTCTTGTCGTAGACTGATAGGATTGCAGTTTTTGTGTAGTTGGCCATATTTGGATGATGATATATGTGCTTGATTATCTAGCTAGCAGAACAAAGTTCATATAATCGTGCTTAGTTAAGTAGTGTAAGACCGAAGACTCAATCGAGTTTACGTTTATATACATACAACAAGCGTGATGCTCCTATGGAGTATTACCGAGTTATGAAAGAGGAGTCAGTTCATTTTCTGGGTATTCCGCGATTACCTAGCAGGGTATATTCTCTATGAATTACACTGACTTCTGCAATGACATGACTTGGCATGATTAATATCGTTCCGGCTGGAAAAGAAAGAGTCAAAAAGCTACACAATTTATTTAGCTTACCCGCGCACCAAGAGCGGAATAAGAAGAAAAAATCGAAAACGAAATGGTGATGTGTAATGGGGTGGGTGGATTGAAGGATATGTATTTGTGCACTATTATTGAAGTATATAGGGTTCTATTTAGCTTATTATTTTCTGTATCTCCATAGGGACAAGGTGTTATGCTTCTTCCAGGTCTTTCTTCTACCGGCCTTGGTGTTGTTGAATCTGTGGCCCTTGTTGATACCTCTGGATTTCTTACCAGTGGCAGTCAAACCTCTAGCTTCACGGTGCTTGTGAACTGGGTTACAGATCCAGTTGTAACGGGCATCTCTTCTGATAGCCTTGTGTTGAGGGTCGACCAAGATGACTTCGAAGTACTTGTAAGTAGAATCTTGGTTAACCCAGTAAGAGTTCAAGACTCTCAAGTTAGCGGCACGACGACCAACTCTTTCTTCAGCGGTAGCTCTCAAGGATCTTTGGTATTTCAATTCGTTGACACCTTGGTTGGTTGGCTTACCGTAAGTGGCACCCTTTGGAACAGGTCTCTTTCTGTTACCACGTCTGACTCTGACACGGTAGATCACAAAACCTTGCTTGGCCTTGTAGCCTAATCTTCTGGCCTTGTCTGGTCTGGTTGGTCTAGCGGCTCTGTGGATGACGTTCTTTTGTCTGTATTCCCAGACTCTGACTCTTTGCAGAAATCTCAAAACATCAGATTGCTTCTTTCTTTGCAGCTCTTCTAAATACTTGTAGGCACCCATTATTTTGTGTGGTGTTGTTTACGATTACGGTTACTTTTGTTTATGTTACCTGATCCTACAGAAGATGATTTTTTACAGATTGAAAAATTTATCCGATGGCTTAAGTAAAAGGAGACGACTTGAAAAAAAATAAAATATTAACAAACAAACAGAAAACCACCTCCGGGTAATAGCAGAGAAATAATAAACTAGGTATACCAGGTGGAGAGAACACCCAGTGAGAGGGATGAAGCGATAGAACAAGAAATGTCAGGGCGTTTACTCCCCCCAACCTCAGGCAGCTCTGCCATCAATACAAGGATGGCGCCACAAACCAACAAGACTGTCTTGGTAGTCACTCCTCACAACAGAAAAGACGCAAGCACAATAGCACAGACTGTGCGTCCTGATCTGGTCTGATTTGATTTGATCTGATGTGATCTGTGCGTGGGCTCTTCGGCTGCACGCACGAGGACTGCGGAAGAGGCGGTGCCGCCACAGACCAGCAGCCCAGCAGCTCAGCAACTCAGCAGCCCACTAGCTCCTGCTGCAGCAGCCACCGGGCTGGGCGGGACTTAGCCTCGACTGTGGTGGCCAGAACGCCCCCTCCCTGGGCTGCATGGAGGCAACGCGTCGCTGCGTTCCGGAACGCGAAGATTGCGAAACACGCCCCCTCCCGCCCGAGTTGACGTAGTACTGGTTTCTTGCTGTATTGCCCGATTCGGAAACCATACTGCCAAATTGGTAAAAAACATCATGGCGGGTCTATTCTATTTTTGGCTCATGGAGTCTCGAGCATGGAACAGTGAAAAAAAAGTATATAAAGTATCAGAATACAGTTACGAAAACGGCATTGTTGGCCCTGAGTTGTGTAGTTCCTTTCTCGTGTCTCAGAAATAATCATCAAATAAAAAAACCACCACACATACATACAATCAAAAATGGCCAGCTCTTCTTCCGTTTCCTCTTCCGCCGTCCAAACCAACAGTGCTCTAGTCAACAACAGTGCCGTAGCTGCCTCTTCTGTCTCCGCCAGTGCCAGTGCCAGCGCTAGCTCCAACTCCACCGGTAACAGCACCACCTCTTCCAAGAACGCCGCCCCAGGTATGGTTGCCAACCCAGTCTCCTGGAAGTACGGTGCCGTCATGGCTGCCATCGCCGCCGGCTCTTTCGTCCTAGGTGCCGGTATCTAAGCGAATTTCGCGGAGCTGTTTTTTTCCTCTCAACCTTCTGCTGCTGCTGCTGCTGCTGCTGCTGCTGTACTATAAAATTAGCAATGATGGCATAGACAGGAATAGTACATAAAAATAATAATATCATAACCGAGCACATCCTCTGCGTCTGGCATATTACTGAAAGAAAAAAAAGAAGCGCGAATGGCTGGGTTTGTATATACTGGACCTATTGGGCCGTTTGCATGTTTTCCTATATACGTTATTTCTATTGTACATCTATTTATAATTAATACATTGTTTAAAACAATCAAAAAATAGTATTTTCGTTTCTTTACAATTTTACCCGGCCACCGCTTGCTGCCTGGTGCTCGAGTGAAGGAAAATTGTGGAAAAGGTCTTCTCTCTTGCCATATAGAGGGAATATAGCTCTTTCATTGCTCGAACACAGAAAAGTGTAAGCAAACTGCATTAGAACACCGTTGAGAATGGCTAATTTTTTTCGTCAAGTTATGGGAGAGTGTGTTTGAACCGGGGACCACCCCACAGTTGATCATCGCCACTCACGCTTCTTTCGTTGCATTACTACTGACCCTGATGTGGCTCATTTACGCCACGCACGGCAACATCCACTTCTACGTTCTGTTCGGCATATCTCTTTTACTCTGGATCACTGTTATCTGGTTCATCAGTGAACTGTCACTGGTCAAATTGAAGGATAACGATGAACTGGATAAAGTTGCCACCGAAAAGAAGGAAACCGAAGCAACGAACGATGGCGATAACAAGCAAGAGAACGGGAATACCACCGGCAGTGCCAGACCCGCTCAAACGCATTCCAGATCGAGAAAGGCATAGACTCATACATACTTAACTACATAGTTATAACTTTTATTGATATACTGTAATACTTGTAGACCCCCGGGTAACCGACGCCATATTAAAAATTGTCTTTTTTTTTTCTGGCCCGCTTCAGGGTCTCCCCTGATGGCTTTTCGCATTCTTTCTTTTTTTTTTTTTTTCAATTAAAATTTTGGGCTCAAGAATGGATGGAGTGGAGCACATGAAGAAAACGTCAATAAAGAGATTGTTCGGAACGACGCTTTTCGTAAAAACATTTGTTCCGCTTTTTGAATTCCAATAACAAGCGTTTTGAGTGGCTGTATCTGCATTACATCTCTTCCCATATTCTGGCTTCAGTTTGAGCGACAGTTGTTTTTTTTTTTTGTGACGGTTATAAATAGATTTGGGACTTCCATTGCGTTTCCAAACGAGTCGCCAAGAACCTTAAAAAAGGAACTGCAAGGAGGTACCAACGAATCCGGTAAAGGAGTGAGATAATACAAGGTTAACATACCCACAAATTCAGCCCAAAAGATGGATGCAGGTTTTTCAGCCATGGCTCCACGAAACGGCCAGCCTTCTGCAAGAGCACAATTAAGAAATAATCTATTGAATAGCGATATAGGAAACATTGACATTCGGGACGAGACTCCCATTTCAGGCCAGGAAAAAAACAGCAACAACAACAGCAACCAGTCTTTCCCCATGCCACAACCACAACAACAGCAGCTCCCACAACAATACTATCGCAACAATGCCAACGAAGCTCCCATGTCAATTCCAGTGCAGTATCCGCAAATGCCTATGCAAATGTATCCACAGCAGCAGCAGCAGCAGCAATACGACTTTGGGTACTCCGATCCATCGATGAATGGAATACCAGTCAAACAGCATAATTTTTCCAAACCATCACCGAGCAATAATCGCAATAATACCAATAATAGAAAGTCGTCCTCTCTAACCCAAAGTTCATTTTCCAATTTCTTCAAGCATAAACATCAATTTGGTAAGTCGAAGAAAAAAACAAAAGGTGGAGTTGGAGACGGTGACGATGACGACGATGTGATCATGGAGGATTCCACCAGTGCAGACTTGACTTTCAATGATATCCAGACGTTTGGCCACAAAGGTGGCGACAGAGTACGGATACGGCGGTGATTCTGCACCCATCATCCCCACCTTAGTGACTAAAGATCGCGGCAATATGACTAACACTGAATATAGGAAGTACCTCACGAACCAAAGAAAAACTGCGATGAGCGCCATGGCAAAGCAAACTAAAACCGGCACGACAGACTCGTTGCCGCCTAGAGCAATGTCTTTGCAAAGTTTCCCCAACGGTAATCCTTTGGTGCAAGCTCCGACTCCACATCCGTTATTTCAACCGAACAACATGATGAACCCTAATGATTCAAGGACAAATTCTTTAATGAGTGGCCCCCCTCGGCAATTTCAACAACAGCTGCAGCAGCAAAGAATACCTCCGATGAATCAATATAATAACCGTCCAGGACAATTTCAGAATCCTTCTCAACCGGTTATGCGTCCTGGCCAACAACAACAACCTCAACAACCGCGTGCCATGTCATTAACCAATTCACCAAGATACTCACCTCAAAATGCTAGACCATTCGTGCCTCAACAGCAGATACCGCAAAGACAGCAACAACCTCAGCAGCAGATACCACAAAGACAACAACAACAACCTCAGCAACAACAAATGTCCCAAAATTATCGCACAATGTCATTACAAGCTCAAACCGTACCTCAAGGGCCCAACCGCTGGAACCCAAATGACAGTGATCGTAGAGCAATACCTGCTAATCAACCAATGGGTCCATCCTCAACTTCCTCAAGAAATAATTCAGCTTATTCAATACCAAATGTAAAAAACAAACTACCAACCGCATCATCATCATCTTCTTCTTCCTCTTTTGTAGATGGCACAGCAGTCCCTGATTTGACAACGCAAAAGTCTTCGCCTTTACGGAAGCAAATAAATAACAACCAACCCATTGAAAATAAGGGCAAATTAAACGTTTTGCAATTGTCTGCTCCCCAGCAAAACGAATTAAAGGAAAAGCAAAGAAAATTAGAAGAAATGGAGAACTCCTTACGTGAAAGGGAACTATTGATAGAGCAAAAAGAAAGGGCAAGAATCGAAACTGAGACGAAGGAACCCAAGGAAACCTTATGCGAAGAAGAAGATTTAAACCTAAGGCCTACAAGTGCACTAGAAACCGGCTTAAAGGACCTTTCATTGGAAGGTGAAAATACGGTGGCTAATAGGTCGTCTTTAGCCACCTTTTCGTCCACATTCAGTGATTCTCCCTCCAAGCAAAGAATTTTCAATGCCAGAACTGGTATGTACAAATTAGAAAACTCTACCGATATTAATGAATACGTCACAGCACAAGAGTTCCCTCCGCCTGAACAAAATGATGCGAATTTGGATAATGTTGAAGCCAAAACAATGAACGAAAGCAGGTCAGGTTACATTGATAGCAATAGAGCTTCTTTATTGCAATCTATACCGGAAAGGGACCCAAAAAGAAACATCCCAGCTGGTACCATCCAACAGTGTCAAGCCAGTGGCGATGTCAGGAGGCTAAGCAATGTCAACATATCAATGAATCAAGAAAATATTAATAATGACACTTTCCTGTATAGGAAGAACGACCGCAATGGTCACTTATCGACGGTTTCCTATATGTCCGGCTCCTCTCGTAGATCCTACATTTCAAATACACAACCATTGAATATCGACCCCACACCAGAACCTGATAATTTCATGCCGAATATGGACGGTTCACCTTCCAAAAAAAAGCGCTACTCCAATCGCCAAAATTAATGGTAATGATGGTAATGATGATGACAATGATGACGATGATGATGATGCGAATGATACCAACGAGGATTTCAGCTTTGATAATACTGTGGCAAGGCCATACGAACCATCATATGCTAAAAGGGAAAGTACTTCTACCGTATTAGACAGTGGAGAAAGTGGTTCTCAGTCCAAGATGATAACTATATCCGGCGAACAATTAAACTTAATAACGGAAAACAAAGAGTTGATGAGCGAACTGACTCTTGTCTCCACAGAATTAGCTGAATCAATAAAGAGAGAGACTGAATTGGAGGAGAAAATACGGTTATACGAAACTAATAACTCAACGCCGAACTTCGATGACACTTCAAGCGTATCCTTTTCCGATTTTGAAAAGGAACTAAGGAAAAAATCTAGTAAAATTGTGCAATTGATTCAGCAACTAAACGATGAGAGATTGAAGAGATTTATTGCCGAGGAGCAACTATTACTACAAGAAAATGGCATCAAGCCCAGTTCTATAGAATTGGTCGCAAAGATCGAAAACTTGAACAAACTCATTGATGAAAAGGATTCAGAAATTGAAATGCTTAAAAGCCATCTGCAATAGGGACATCACGCATAATGTAAATATTACGTAGTGTATCTAACATATTATGTACGTCTAAAGTCACTTTACACGTACTAGAAACTTACTCAGGGCGTTTTTTGAAAAAGTTGAAAAAAATAAATTTCACAGTTCATAACAGGTAGTCCATAATACACCTAACAAGCAGAACAAGAGAAATATTGCTAACCAGGTAGTTTTAGCATATACGCATAAAGCTACGATTGCATCGCACCCAATTCAGAGATGTTTAATAGGAAAAGAAGAGGAGGTATGTTCAAATCCTGTTGTTTTTGAAGAACTTTTATTTCGGAGTGTATACATCGAGGTCAATTAAGATGAGACTGCCAATTTTTTGTCAATTGGTACGGTGCGCGACAGAAAAGTTTACTTTTGTGGCACTAAGAAGAGGAGAAAGTAAGAGTGTTTGCCGGACACATAACCAGCAATGTGTCTTATCTGTTTTACTTTCTTTCCTTCGTTTGTTTTTACATGTTAATTAATATTTAACTGATCCGTTGAACTCTGAATTCTTTCCTTTAAGAAGCCAATCTTTCAAATTCATTCAAATTACTAACATACCCAACTTTAACATCCTTGCATATGATTTTACCTTTAGACTTCGATGAAGATGAAAATTACCGTGATTTTAGGCCTCGTATGCCCAAGAGACAAAGAATCCCACCCGTTGTTCAACTATGTAAAGAAATGATGCCTGATATTCGTACTATCGGAGAATCTGTAAAAGCTTTTGAAGACGATATCAAATTTTTAAGTGAGGCTATAATGAATGAATATGGCCACGAAGACTATTTCAATGACGCCTTGTTGAGTACTTTTAACGCTGTTGTTGTGGAACAACCACAAAAGCAAGCCGCCGTTGCTTTGTTAACAATGGTCGTGAATTCGAAAAATAATGTTGCTGGGAAAAGTATCATCAATTACTTTTTCGAAGAGTTACAAAAGTGGTGTAAAGAAACATTTAATGAAGAGTTTAACAATACATCAAATGAAACCGGGCCATGGAATAAGATCAAATTGATTTTAAGATTCTTATCTATTTTGTCACCAATGTTTTTAATTGACGAACTGATTAATATTTACAAAAAATTATTTGAACTGAGTATTGAATTGAACAACTTAGATCCAAATAATAGAACCCCGGCATCTGAAGCAATTTATACCAATACTTTGTTAAACATCCCATATTTGTTCTTTTTCAATAGGAATAATGAAGACTTAAAGGCTAAAGTGGAAGAGCTACTTTTATACGTTGAACAAAATTATCAAATCAAAACAACAGATATAAATTTATTAAGAGAATACAACGATGAGTCTCCATATGAAATGGTAGAGCTTGTTCAGGTTGCCTTACCAAATGTCAAGAAAGCATTAGTCAATAACATGGAGCAACTAAATGAATTGTTTCCTGATTGGAACCATTTGTTAACTCCCCAAACCGGTGATGAAGGATTTAATGACGCTTTGACACTTCCAACAGTAGAACAGTTGAAAACTTCGTTACGTCTAGACAAAGGTTTCGGTTCTGTTGATAGCATGTGGAGGACTCCAAGACATGCTTTCCATGTATACTTACCAAATTCTGCCGGTAACTTTGAAACCGTAGTCTCCATCAATACATATGCTGGCCAGTTATTCAACGATATCATTATCGATTTAGTAGAAAGTTTGGAATTCAATAGAAAGGAAGTGGCAAGACAAGTAATAACTTTGGACCTCTTCTTCAAAGCCGGTATTTTTACCGAACCTGGTGAATCCATTGCTCAATTAATTGCCACTTATGAAGAAAATCCATTAGCTCCTACGTTTAAGATAGAAGATTTGGCTATTGAAACCATTTTAGGTCTTATCTTCAAATTACCTAGTGTTTCCCAACCGTTCGCGTACTTTTATACTCTGTTAGTGGATATCTGTCAAAATTCTCCAAAGGCAATTGCGCCTGTCTTCGGTAGAGCATTTAGGTTTTTTTACAATCATTTGGATTCATTGGACTTTGAACTAAAATTAAGATACCTGGATTGGTTTTCTATTCAAATGAGTAATTTCAATTTCTCTTGGAAATGGAATGAATGGGAAGAAGACTCCATTAAATTCGGCAAGTATTTCTATAACCCAAAGGTAAACTTCGCAAAGAATCTGATTCAAAAGGAGCTACGATTGACTTCAAATTTCTCTGAAGTGGAGGACAGTTTACCACAAGAATTCAAGAAATATCTGGATACCTCTTATATCCCAAGGGACCAACTGGTCAACTATTACCAGTCACTATTTAATGGTTACACCGTAGAAAAAGATTCAATTCGAAAGAATGATTTATATTTTAGACAAGAAGGTGTGCCTATGGAAAATACAGTGCGTAAAATCTTAGATTATACGCATAAAGCAAATGATTCCAGAGAAATCACTGAACTAGAAAGTATTCTAGAAGAGTTAAAGAATGAGCATGGTTCCATAATTTCCGACTTCAACAAATTTGTCATCATATTATTAGTTCAGGCTGTGGCAGATTCCGGTAGTAGGTCTCTATCGCATGCAAACAAGTATATTAATGATTTGAGAGAAGATTTGAAGACTATATTTGACAAGATTGAATTGGATGCTGAAACAAAGGAATACATCATAATTGAAGCTGTTCTGACGTTCTGGAATTCCAATCCTCAAACGGGTTTCCTGGTGGCAGACGCTTTCAAATATGCAGGTTTGATTACCTCCAAAACCATTTTTACATTTATTTTCAACGAGACTGACTTGAAAAATAACGGGTTGGTTGAAGCTACTGCTATCGAAGCTGTCTTTAGAAACCTATCTCAACAAATCTCTGAAGAAAACGAGAGTGGAAATAATTTTGAGTTCGTTTTCGAAAGACTATGTACAATTGTCAACAACACCATAGATTTATTGGATGTCACTAATGATGATGACATTGAAACACCAAATGTGAGCAATGAGATGGATATCGACGATATTGAAGACGATAAGTTGGATTTGAAATGGAAGTATGTTACAGCAATTGGGTTTGTTAAAAGTATATTAAGAAGATATTCCTATGAATACCGCGAATTAGCGGATAGATTCATTAGCGGCATTGACAATGCTATTCCACATGAACCTACAAAAAAAGCGATTTTGAATTGGATTCAAGAAACGAAGGAAATCTAAGGAGGAAGTGAATTATTGTGTAGCTGTTTTCATCAATACTATTTAAATTTTGTAATGTGCCATATACCTAATGTGGTTTTCCTATATATGAGTTTATATCAGCTTTACATAAAATTACTATTAAAAGTGTACCAATAATAATGAGCTAGGAAATTGATCAACGAAAACAACTTTCGAATCACATCTCGTTTGGTATTTGCTCTTTTAACGAATAACTTCCATAATTTATACTTTCTATATATATTTTTTTAGAATTATGATTATTCAAAACATTATTGTTATTAAGTATATAGTACAATGTAAATGGTATGCTATGTTATGCTATGCTATGATTTTTAATGATGAATTACACTTCTATAACTGTGCACTTCAGCAAGTTTGTCATTGAGTCCATTATAATCAGAATCGTTTTCAAATGGGTGTTCTTCAGAAATAGGTAAGTCTCCACTAGATGAAACATGCCGTGCCACTGTGCTTCTACTACTCTCTCTAACCAAATGAGTAGGTGGTTCAGGAAAGTAATGCATATCTTCCTGGGCGTATTCGTTTTCATCGAATGGGTTTATTGAATATTTCGATTCATTTGTTCCGCCATTATTTAAACTGGCATTATATTTAAAATTCTGGAAATTTGCAAACGACGTATCCCTTGTTAGTGACACATCCCCAAAATAGAGACAAAGCTCAACAAACAGTATAAATTGGTCTCTTGTAACATCTTTCCCTGAAAATCTTATTGTTTCATACAAGTCAATAAAATCTTTAGCTTTTTGCAATTGAGTCTTGTTGGTATTACGGTTAACAAATTGAGATTTCACCACATCAGCAAAAGTGTCTTCCAATTTCATTCTAACATCTAGATTGTTTAGGAACAATCCATGGTATTTCAGTCTATCTGTTAAACTTTTTATACAATCAGCATAATTTAGGTATTCTGGAAATAATTTTTCATTTGATGGGTAATCACATCTCTTTGGAGGTTCTAGTCCGTCATGAATAACAGGATCCTTCGGTTTTTTGAGAAGGATCGTTAATTCCTTGGACCTTTCCATATTTTTTAATACTGCTTCTCGACTTGCACGATGCGGGAGATCAGCTGGTGTGATTGGAATATATCTTCTCGGAATATCCCTTAGACAACTTTTGTGAAATAGCACTCTTCCAATTATGATAACAATACAGACAACACCAAAAACAACTAAGGCACCAACGACAATAAATGTGTTGAAAGCATTATTCTCTGATTTAGAAGCCTGCGCAATGGAATCTATAGGTAATACTACTGAAAACCCAATCAAAAGTATCAATGATATAAAGAGGGAACCTTTATACAACCACGACTTCAGTTTTGCTAGCCCAGACATTTAGTGGTGATTACTGACGATTCTGCCTATCAATAGAGCTAAGTCAAAACTATACAGTGGAACGTCTTTGAATAAATTGCAATGCGTTTTTTTCACTTCCCACTTAGTTTCTAATCTTGGCAACAATTATCTTTTAGGAATTAACAAACGTTTGAATATATGTCGTATCTTCAGTTAGGTCCAATTCAACATCACCACGGAGGAAGATTCTCTTTGTTTAGCTTTTTTGCTTTCTTACTTCTACCTTTGTTGTGATGCTTTTTTTTGTAATGTTCTTGTTCTGGCATCAGAAAAACGGCTTAAAAAGCGTCAACATACATACTCCTTCTGGCAGTTAAAAACATTATATTGAAAATAAAAGCCAAAAACTTGAACAAAGTTACAGCTAAATGAATCTTAATATCCAGTCTGTCACGCCATCAAATTATTACGTAAACTGTCTGATTTGCATTTCGCCTATATAAGAAATCCTTCAAATATTATCCTATCTTAAATATATATAATCGTATCGTATCATAGCTTTAACGCCTAGTCATCTATTAGCAAGTATTCGTCTTGCAGCTTAAACCAGTTACCTTTGGCTCCATGTGACTTGAACCAGGTATTCAATGCCTGCAAGTAAATTTGGTTATTTTCACCAATACAGTTCAAGTGCTTCAAAGTCAGAATAATATCACTGACTCTCATTCCAGTCACTATAGAAAGCTCTTCCAAGCTCACTTTATCGAAATGTGCGAGATCACCTTCAATGAGATGCCAATAGAGTATCTGTGACCAATATTTCAAGTACCCAATCAACCCGAAGGGCGATAACGGCACTTCTGGCCCTGATATAACGCCTTCTAATTGAGATAATTTATATGAGAACTCAATAAGTAATGAGCCTATCCCACGTCTCTGATACGGTGGCAATGTTAAGATGCATGCTAGGTTGTTTTGTTGATACGAAACCAAATCCTTCGAAAAAAACCCCATCGGCTTGGTTGATCCAGTTTCATAAACTATGTAAAATTCGTAATGATCTACTTTAAAATACATGGATTTGTTGTCCAAATATAGCTTTGTGAAAAGACAAAGACACTGACAAAACAGTTGATATTTGCACCCTTTCACTCTTCTAATTGTGTATTCGGGACTCTTATATTTTATTTTGCCTGGAGCACGTTTCTGAAATGGACAAGCTGCGGCATGTGCTACAAACACTGTCTGATCGTCGGTATATTTAAAGCAGTATTCACAAACAAACAGGGTATCTAGCCAATATTTATTGTTGGAGCCACAGTGAACCTGACCCTTGGACTCAGAGCATCCTAATCGTTTTGTTTCTGGATCAAAATAAACCGCGCTCCCATACCACGTAGGGAATCTCTTACTCACTCCGAACTGAATTTGCTTTATGTTTCTTTCGTTCAATATGCCATATAGCATCTCTTTGTGATCCTTTTTCAAGTTGGCAGAGGACTTATTCTTACCTTTCCCGCCATTTTTCTTTCCTTTGAGTTGTCGTGTACTTGTTATGAGTGATTGATCTATTGATCCAGCCATTTTTCGTTTCAAGAGAAGATGGAACAAAGGAGAGAAAACCCCAAAAGGCAGTACTATTTGTATGTCAGAAGGAGATGATTTTAGTGAACTGCCCGTTCAGTGCTACATAATCCGCCATTCTTGAAATTGAACTTTTACAAGGCACTACCATCTCTTTTGATTAACCATCTTGTTATTCTTCAAATTTACCGTCCTCAGTATGGAGTGTTTGGGTGTCCTGAAAATTTTCTTTTGCGATGAGCTAAATATCGAAATGTTCGATTTTACTTCTATACTATTATTAAGAAGCAGACGTTACCTACTACCAGATTTATTCAAAAAGTTCAAATATTGATAATATTAATAATAATTTATAATAACAGAGTGTTTGGAACAGTACAGAGATGGGTACTTATAGAAAGAGGTTTAATGAAAAGGCCAGGTCTGGTCATATGGCTAAACTTAAAGAATTGAAGAGAGTTAGAAATAAGCAATTCACCAGACAGGATGAAAATGATGGAGAGGTAGAAACACCCGAATCAGATTCATCTCAAAATGAGAAACCAGATGCAAACGTGAACGCGGAAATTCTTAATCCTCTCACTGAAGAAGAAAAGAAGCTAAAAAAAGAAAACTACAAGAGTTATTCACACCAAAAGAATCAAAAGTGTCGAGGTTGAAAAAGAAAAGACTGGATAAGTTTATTGAGCATCAGTTGAAAAGAGAGGAAAGGAAAACTATTATTGACAAACTTCAAGACTACAAGATAGATACAAGTTTGTTGACCAGTTCCAAAAAACTAGGTGAAGGTAGACAAACTAAAAAGAAGAATTCAAAGAAGCGCTAAGTTTAGAACGTCAAGGCAGGGGAAATGAACAAACCGAGGAAATATTGTACGAAGAATATGAACCAAAAGTTTGGGATAAGCATGATCAAGAGGGAAGCCATGACGATGATGAAAATGATTTCGAGGATAAATTTGGTAGTATGGCGGAGCCAGAAGACAATGCTTCCGAAGAGAACAAATCATCCAGTTTTATTGATCATAGACCAGCTAAATTCGGTGGTTCTGGCACCGGTTTTGGATTCAGCAACGTGAAGATTGTAAGTAAAGAAAACAAAGCTCCAAAGAAGAAGTATAATTGGAGACAACTTGTAGCGATGGAAGAGTTGAAAAAACATGGAAAAGATGATGAAATGGATTTTGATACTACATCAGAAGAAGAAGAAGAAGAAGAAGAGGAAGAAGAAGAAGAAGAAGAAGAAGAAGAAGGCGATGACAACGACACTGAAGGAGAGGAGGAGAGGGAGGAGGAGAGTGAAAGTGAACAGGAAGAAAACGAAATTGAACAACATGGAGAGAAACCAGAGGACATCGAGCAAAAGAACGCTGCAAATCAATTTAAAGACTGGGCTAATCAAGAAATCAAAAAAATGGAAGGCAGGGGTCAAGAGCTGGTTACTCCTACTTTAAACATCGATTACAAGCCGATAATCAGAGAAGAGGATTTAGAGGATGGTCTCAAAGAAACCTATATTCCAATTGACGAGCATTCCACACGTAAAGCCTTCTATGTTAAAGTCAACAGATCAGATGAAATTCAGAAAACGAGAATGCAGTTACCTGTATTTGCTGAAGAGCACACAATTATGGAAGCCATTCACCATAACGACGTAGTAATTATTTGTGGTGAAACAGGGTCAGGTAAGACTACTCAAGTTCCGCAATTTCTATTCGAAGCCGGTTTTGGTGCTGGGGAATCTCCCGATTACCCAGGAATGGTCGGTATTACACAGCCCAGAAGAGTGGCAGCTGTGTCTATGGCCGGACGTGTAGCCAACGAATTGGGTGACCATGGTAACAAGGTGGCATATCAAATAAGATTCGACTCCACTACGAAGGAAGAAACAAAGGTCAAGTTCATGACAGATGGTGTCCTATTACGAGAAATGATGCATGATTTTAAGCTAACCAAATATTCGTCCATTATCATTGATGAAGCTCATGAAAGAAATATAAATACGGATATTTTGATTGGTATGCTGAGCCGTTGTGT
Source organism: Saccharomyces x bayanus (assembly GCA_019431265.1). Classification (NCBI taxonomy): domain Eukaryota; kingdom Fungi; phylum Ascomycota; class Saccharomycetes; order Saccharomycetales; family Saccharomycetaceae; genus Saccharomyces; species Saccharomyces x bayanus. Next base: position 441,167 of record CP080216.1, on the reverse strand, counting down.
TAGGTTAAGGGCTAAAGAGCATAAAGAGGATCCGATCGAACAAAAGAAGTTAAAACTTATCATCATGTCAGCTACATTAAGAGTATCGGACTTTAGTGATAACAAGGCCTTATTTCCAATTGCGCCTCCTGTCTTACAAGTAGACGCAAGACAGTTTCCTGTATCTGTTCATTTCAATCGTAGAACTGCGTTTGATTACGCAGAAGAGGCTTTCAAAAAGACCTGCAAGATTCACCAGAAGCTTCCACCTGGTGCTATATTGGTGTTTTTAACTGGTCAGCAAGAAATCACACATATGGTAAAAAGGTTGAGAAAAGAATTCCCTTTCAAAAAAAAATTCCAAGCACAGTAAAGAATTAGAAACATCTATTTCAAAAGTGGGTATTAGTTCGAAGACAACAGATTTAGAAGCTGAGGATATAGACTTTAGTGTCCAAGTCATTGATGAGGATAAATTCAAGAGTTCAATCGAGTACGAAGGAGGTAACGAAAACGAAGAAGAAGAGGAAGAAGAAGAAGAAGGGTTCGAAGAGACATTGATTGAAGGACAAACAGCAAATGATCCCCTTTACGTGCTTCCACTTTATTCTTTATTGTCAACTAAGGAACAAATGAGAGTGTTTCAACAACCTCCCCAAGGTTCTAGACTCTGTATCGTGGCAACAAACGTTGCAGAAACTTCGTTAACCATCCCTGGGGTGAGATATGTTGTTGATTGTGGGAGATGTAAGGAACGAAAATTTAATGAATCTAATGGTGTTCAAAGTTTTGAAGTTACTTGGGTGAGTAAAGCTAGTGCCAATCAAAGAAGCGGAAGAGCGGGCCGTACCGGGCCTGGTCATTGTTATCGTTTATATTCTTCTGCTGTTTTTGAACAGGACTTCGAACAATTTTCTAAACCCGAAATTTTAAGAATGCCTGTGGAAAGCATCGTTTTACAAATGAAGAGTATGGCCATTCATAACATTGTCAACTTTCCATTCCCAACTCCTCCAGACAGAATGGCTCTTTCCAAAGCCGTGCAATTACTACAATACCTCGGAGCACTTGATAGTAAAGAAAAGATCAGCGAGGACGGAAAGAAGATGAGTCTTTTCCCACTTTCGCCCAGATTTTCGAAGATGTTGCTTGTTTCTGATGAAAAGGCCTGCCTCCCCTTACATTGTGGCTATTGTTAGCGCATTGTCGGTGGGAGATCCGTTTATCAATGAATTCGAGTTAGGAATAAACGAAATATCTAGAAAACCAAAAGAAAATGAAGACATAGATGAAAATGATAAAAAACCGGATGAATCCGTATCAGAGATGGACCCCGAACTTAAAAAGGAATTGCGTGGTAAATTTTACAAAAGTAGGGCACAGTTTAGTAAATTAGACAAGTACAGTGATATATTCCGTTTGCTAAGTGTTGTAAGTGCGATGGATTATATTCCAAGGGAACATAAAGAAATATTCATGAAGAAAAATTTCTTGAGAGGCAAATTGATGGAAGAAATAGTCAAATTGAGGAAACAGTTGATGTACATCATCAAGTCTAACACATCCAAAGAAAACATTGCTGTAGTAGTAAGAAATGAAGACTTAAAGAGTGACATTCCGAGCGCCGTCCAAATAAAACTATTGAAACAAATGATTTGCTCCGGTTTTGTCGACCATGTTGCCATAAGAGCAGATGCTCTATTTCCGGATGATGCTAAGATAACGAACAGGACCACCATGATCAACATTCCATATATCCCCGTTTTGTCTACAAGGACACCCAATATTGAGGACTGTTTTGTCTATATCCACCCGACCTCAATCTTGAATAACCTGGGAGAAATGCCCCCAAAATACATGCTTTATCATTCATTGCACTTGGGTGGGAATAACAAGACAAGAATGAACACCTTATGTGATATTGCAAGCACGCCCCTAGCGAATATCGCAAGAAAGGGTCTTCTTTTAACGTACAGTAAACCTTTAACTGGTCAAGGTTTGAAGACAATAAACTTGTCGCCCACAGAGCGTTACTGTTATGTGGTTCCTAGGTTCGGATCTACAGTGAACAACGATATCAAGATTGGTTGGGATCTGAACCCTATAGCAGTGCACCAAAAGAAGCAAAACGGCCAATGGACAGTCGTCAAGTTTATTACTAGAAAGAGTTTCCAAAGCGCCACAAACGAAAATAGGAATGAGAAATAATGTCCTATATCATTGCACAATTGCATCATTATATATAACATATAGAAGAACAATAGACATATTGTACTTATTAAAAAATGACCAATATACCTGGTCTTAGTTGAAGCATCTGTCCTTTTACAGCTAATATTGGTAAATCAACGTCATTATGTACGTTATACACATTTTGTACGGGAGTGTTTTTTTCTACTGAATAGAATTAAGAATAGGTTTGATACAGTGAAAGGAATCTCATCGAGCCTACAAGACGAACGTTAGGTCTGTTATATTGTATATACCCACCAAAAAGCGTGTACAATGGAACACAGGTATAATGTGTTTAACGACACTCCGCGAGGGGACCATTGGATGGGCCATTCCGCGTCAGAATCACCATATTCATCATATAGTGGCCGTTCCAATGCTAGCACAACACGACGTTTTCAGTATAATGATGATGAACCTAACAAAGAAAATCCACCTTTACGTTCAAGTGAATCTAAAAATACCGCAAACACAAATTTGAGGGATGAAAAATCTAGGATATTTAAACGTGACAGCAAAGATTGCTACACCAGTGAAGATGATAGAAAAGTCGATTTTGCTTCATTGCCCCTGATATCCACTGATGTTTTAGAAATTTCCAAGCAGAGGACTCTTGCAGTGGTGTTGTTTTTAATAATTCAATGTTATAAGATATATGATTTGATAATATTAAAATCCGGCTTACCAATACCTGGTTTATTGTTCAAAAACTATCGATTTAATTTCATATCCAAGTACTTCATCGTGGATTCCTTATTCCTATATGTTTTGCCATCCTTTAACATCCCTAGATTGACTTTCAAGCCATGGATGGTGTACCTTCAGGTCTTAACAATGACAGCATTGAGTATTTTTATATCGAGTGATCATGAATTCGTTCTTCTTTCACTAATTGTGACAACCTGGAGAAAATTTTATACAAAAGAGTTGAGTGTAACGGGCTCATCTATCAATCATCGTCGTATTGTTGACTCCTCCGCCCATTTTAAGGGTGCTCTGACAATTAAGATCCTGCCTGAAAATACCGCTATGTTCAACCCTTTGCATGAATCATTTTGCTTGCCAATGGATAGCAGTCTTTTCAAAGTTAATTCGGTTAACATACCTATTAGAATAAACTCTACTGAAGAAATCGATCTCATTGAATTAGAATACAGAGATCTCTATACAAATGCAATAGAACAACGTTCCTTAACCAAGAAAGACTTCAGAGTCATCAATAACCCCAAGACCTTACAGAAGAAAGATGATTTGATCCTAAAATCCCATGCAAACGATTTTGAAGAAGATAGCACTATTCGCTATTTGAGTTTAACACTTCAAGATATTGGATTTTATCAAATCAAAAAAATTGTTGACTCTAAAAAGCTAAACTTAAAGATTTACCAATCACACCTGATTGTCCCTCACTGCCCAATTGCTTCAATTACCGGAACAGGAGGCAATGATAGATGTATTGGTGACTCAGATAATGTCTCTCTTGAGATTCAAGGTGTGCCTCCTATGAAGCTGGCATACTCTAAGATCGTTAACGGTCAAACATTCTCCTTTGTAGATTCCAGCTTACAACCAGAATACTTTGAATCACCCTTACAATCGAGTAAACCGAGACAAAGTTTTACCCAAGATGAATTAAATGATTTGAAATGGGGTAGAAATCAACCTGTCAATATTGATTTAGACTCTTCAATTACGCAAGACGGTAAATATGCATATACAGTTGATAAATTGATTGATGGTTTAGGAAATGTGATGGATTTCACAAGTTTTCCAGAAGATGTAAAGAAACATCATGGTTTGTTCTATAATTTTAATGTTCATGGAATTCCACGCGTAGCGCTTGAAGAGAGATTTGATTCCAAGTCACCCACAAAAAGATCGATTGCCGTAGTATTGGAAGAAAGCAAAAACTGGGGTTCAGACATTCCATATGTTATTAGCTTATCATATGCTGACTCACAAGACAAATCAAGAAAGGAAATGAATATCACCACAGACAGCTTAACTAAAGTGTTTCAGGCCGACCTTCCGGGGACTTATAATTTAGAATATGTTGAATCCAAGTTTTGTCCCGGTGTAATCGTTGGTAAATCAAGTGTTCTAGTGACTATGCCAGTTGCACCGAATATGGAGGTTAAATCATCACCAATTTTAGACCAATGTGTAGGACAGGTAGGCTTAAATTTTGAGTTGTCTTTTACCGGTGCTCCGCCCTACTATTATAATACTAAAATTTATAAGCTTGAAAACGGAGAAAGGAAACTATATGATGCAAAAAGATATACTTCTGAAGGTACCAGAAATCACTTCAGTTACAGCCCATCTAAAGAAGGCAATTATGAAATTGTATTTGACAACGTTTCTAATAAACTATTCACAGAACCTATCAAGCTGGGGCCTGTCAAAGATTATACTTTCAAGACTTCAATGAGAGTGAAGCCAAGCGCGACATTGAAACTGCATCATGACTTAAAGCTTTGTTTAGGCGATTACAGTAATGTTCCTGTCGCTCTAAAAGGCCAAGGTCCTTTCGCATTGACGTATGAAATTATAGAAACTTTTTCAAGTAGAAGAAAAACTTTTGAAATTGAAGATATTAAAACGAATGAATATGTCATTAAAACTCCTGACTTCACTACCGGTGGTGACTATATTTTATCTTTGGTTTCTATAAAGGATTCTTCTGGTTGTTTAGTTGGCCTTAGCCAACCAGATGCAAGAATAAAAGTAAGAAGAGATATTCCATCGGCAACGTTTAATTTCTTTGAGTCTGTTAAGGAATCCAGAATTAAACATGGTTCTGTGACTGAAATACCGCTCAAACTAAGTGGAGAGGGTCCGTTTACTGTTAAATTTAGACACATGGATTACGATGGAAACGCTCTGGAAGAATTTGAAAATAAATTCCAGAACAGTTACAAACCGGCATTGAAAGTGACTAAAGAAGGGCTTTACCAGTTAGTTGATATTCGTGACTCAAGTTGTCAAGGTAAAGTAACCAACGAGAATAGTACGTTTAAAGTATCCTTCTTAGATAAGCCAAGCTTTGCTATCCAAGATAACCATCGTATTACTAGATTGACAGATAATTTATTCACCAAAGAAGAAGTGTGCCAAGGAATGGAAGGCACTGTTGATTTGGCATTATTTGGCTCGCCCCCATTCATATTGGAATACGATTTGATGGCTCCTAATGGCCACATTTTCACAAAAAAATTCAAGTAACTACGAAATATGCTTCTCTAAAACTACCTAACCAAGTTCCTGGAGAATACATAACCACTATTAAGGCCATTTATGATGGTAATTATGGCGAAACTGACAGGCATTTTGAAGAGTATTTACCAGAACTTGTGATTAAGCAAACTGTACATCCTATTCCAGATGTGACTTTTGCCGATGGGGGTAAAACCTTACGCGCGTGTGCTGCCAACGTAGACCAGATCTCATTTTCAGAACCAATTAATTTGAAATTTTTGCAAGGTAAGAGTCCATTCTCAGTTACATTTAGCGTTTATCACGAGAGTACAAGTAGAACAGATCAATATACCATTGAGAAAATTGACTCAGAAAACTTTTTATTCGAAAAGTTGTACGAAGGCATGAAATTAGGTAACCATGCAATAAGTATTGACTCTGTTGTTGATGCAAATGGTTGCATCAACAACGTTATAGCTGGACCAAGTAACCAAATTTTTGTCTCCATTACTGATGCTCCGAAGATCCACCTATTAGATCCTTCCACCGAGTATTGTGTGGGTGACTATGTGGCATATCAATTAAATGGTGTAGCACCGTTTATGGTTAAATATGATTTCAACGGCGTTCCTTTGAAATCTAAGGAGCGCAGCTCTCAGTTTATTAGATTGGCATCTGAACCAGGTGTCATATCCATTAATTCATTGCAAGATTCTTCATCACAATGCATAGTCGATTTTACGAAGCCTGGTCTGAAAAGTGAGTTTAATGATTTATCATTAACTATACACCCAATTCCTTCAGTCACTGTATCCCAGGGGAATTACATCACTGAGGACATTCGAGAAGGTGATCAGGCTGAAGTGATATTTTCACTCGAAGGTACACCACCATTTTGCTTAACTTATGTAAGGACAGAAGAAACAGATGGTAAACACGGCAAGAGAAGGTCCCAAGTTGTTGAAACGCATAAGGTCACGGATATATATTCTAATGAATACAAGGTAGTTACAAGCTTGCAAGGTACCTATGAAGCGATCGAGATTACAGATGCTTATTGCTTTGCCAAAAATGATCTCTTCTTTAATAACTGAATATAACAAAAGTAAGGCGGAAATTTCCTCTGTCATAATGTCAATGTACAATTCTAATGTATAATATATCTCTGTACATCAATAGTAAAACACTAAAAATAAAAAGCGATAAGCCAGCTTTATGGAGTGCCGATATCAGTTCGTACAAGTTATAGCTTACTTGATATGGTAAAGTTGGATATGTTGTACGTAGCCAAGTTAAGCTAGTGCTGTATGAAAAAAAAAAATTCAATCAGATATTTTGTCATATTGTGAAGAATACTGAAGGCAGCTCTTCGAAGCATAAAGCAGGTTAGTTCAATGACGTATCCAAGAAGAATACCTCTAAATGCATGGTCTGATGCTCTAAAGGCAGCCAAACCACTAATTATTACTTTTGATGCGTACAATACGTTGTATGCTACAAAACTACCGGTAATGGAGCAATACTGTATAGTTGGACAAAAATACGGTATCAAAGCCAACCCTTTGACATTAACCAAAAACTTCCCGCATGTTTTCAAGAAACTAAGAGAAACGTATCCTCAGTATGGAAAGTTTTCTAATATTGGGCCCGAAGAATGGTGGTCCAGTTTAATAAAGAATGTTTTTGCACCAATCGAAATTCCCGATGAGATGGTAAGTGAAATATTGTTGCGGTTTGAGGGTTTTGACTCATATTTTGTTTATCCGGATTTGATTAGTTTCTTAAACAATGTAAAGGCAAGATATCCTAATATTGTTTTAGGAATAATAAGCAATACTGATCCAATTTTTTACAAATTGCTGAAAAACATTGGGTTGTATGAGACATTTGCCGATAGTATCTATTTATCATATGAGCTTGACCTAGCAAAACCTGATAAAGCCATATTTGAATATGCATTTAACGATATTATAGATAAACGCCCTGATTTGCTGAAGATGTATTCTAAGGAAGAAATTTGCCAGCACTGTTTCCACATCGGAGATGAGCAAAAGAACGATCTTGAAGGGGCAGAAGCTGCCGGTTGGACTGGGATACTGTTGGATAGAAATGACAAGTACGGATATCTATCGGAGTCACTTGACAAAACTGTCAGGGACGAGTATAAGCTATCACTTGATAAAATAGACAATCATTCTATGAAGACGTGGGAAGCAAGCAGCAAGCAAACAGACACTATACAGTTGAGTGAAAGAAAATATGTTGTTTCAAACCTGGAGGTTTTAGAAGAGCTATTTCCTTGAATACTATATTGTTTTCATCGATAGGCACATATATAAAGATTTTTTATCACGGCTAATAAAATTTATTATGTTAAAACAGGTTTACATTTTAATAGTTTACAGTGTGGAAATGTATTATTTATATACTATAGAATTTAAACACTGATAGTTTTCCAGACGTTTAACCCGTCAGTACCGGTACTTACCAAACAACCTGGAATTTGCTTGTGCCATTTGACATCCTTAACTTCCCTTTGCCAGTGAACAAATAATAACTGCGGTGGAATGTCTTGTAGCTCCTTTGTTTCAGCTGCCTGTTGCTTAATTTCTTCATCATCAGCTTCTACAGATAAATCCCACAAGGTTACAGTATTATCTTCTGAACCCACTGCAACAATAGATTCATCCAATGGGTTAAATGCAATAGAAGTAATGGCACCCTTATGGAAGTCATACTGAGCAACTGGTTGAACGGTATCAGCATTGCTTGGTGTAAACTGTCTCAAATCCCAGACTCCCCAGGTACCATTATCATCACCACTTGCAAGCAAATAGCCAATTTTGTCACTCCAACTTATGACATTTACATCGGTATTAGAGGCTTTAACAGAGATGGCTGGTTTATGTTTCTTTGATCTTGTGTCCCAAATCCTTATATATCCGTCACAAGCAGCTGTCGCAAAAACAGTGGATTCTGTCCGAGACCACTGAATGTCTTCTATAGATTCATTGTTCGAAACAGTAAATGATTGTTTATCAGTCACCCATCTTGAAGTGTGTCTTTGTGTTAGATATATTTGACCTGAGCAATCACCTGATAATAAAGCGCCAGTCTTGATCAATGGTGACCAGTCTAACCCATAGCCTTCAACATTTCCATGATTTTTGACAGTATGAATAGGTCTTTTAGCGGACTTCGGGATTTGATAACCTGGTGTAGAGAAAGCTTTACTTTGTGCGGCTAAATCATATATATAAACATCTCCATTTTCACTCATTGTGGCAGTTAATACCTCTTGATTAGAAACGGCAAACGGAGAAACTTTTAGTCTATTAGTTGTATCTCTTAATGGTATGTTTTCATTCTCAATAACAGGGTCCACATCTTCTTCGTCTTCACCTTCTTCATCATCTTCTTCATTATCATCTTTTAGAAGGGTTTTTGTTAAGTTAGAAAGAGCCAAAACCATCAATTCGTTTTCCTTTTTTCTCGATGATTGGGTGGCTGTGGTTAATAAAATAGATTGCGGATAGTTTCTACGTTCAGTACCTAACGTATCCGGAATTACATCCAATGTCAAACATGGCCATGGCATGTTAACATTATGTAGCATTTCATAAACAGTAGGATCGGCCTCAAGAACTTCATCTGGACCTAGCGGGCGAGACTTGTGGGGCAAGTATAGTTCTTGAACTTTCTCTTCGTTGCCTTCGGATTGGTCTTTCTGCACTAAAGTTTCAGCTTGTTCTTGCTTTTTTTTGAGGTCATCTTCGTCATTGATTTCATCATCTCCATCAATTTCAATGATTTCACCATCGCTATCGAACTCATCGCTCACTTGTTCTTCCAGCTCGTTCATGGGAGCATCTTGCTCTTCTGATGTAGCAACAGCAGGGACTGAATGAGAATCAGTCTTGGCGGAGACAATTCTCTCTTGCTCATCAATATCAATAGACCTTTTTGACATTATGGCGTTGCTTGCGTATATGGCTAAGAAACGAGCAGCTTGTGAGATGACTTTATACCTATATTCCAAGAAAACTCAATCCCTTTACAAAAATGGTCATCTCATCGCTAAATCGAGTTGTGTTTTAGTTTCCATTATTGTTCGCTCAGAGAAAAAAATTTTCACGGCTCGAATGAAAAAAAGAAACGTGACAATGAAAACAATAAGGGATGTGCATCGTATTTTGATATATATATAGCCTATATATATAGACTATACTAAGTTGCTAGAAGATTATCATCTAGAAATTCGTCATCGTGCTGTTTGGTCTTTTTCTTTTGATTCTTTTTCGCTATCTTCCTCTGCCTTTCTTCCTCAATAAGATTCTGTCTATTAGACTCTATAAGCTTAACAAAAAAGTCACCATTTTTGGTTTTCTTTGCCTCATTAAGTGTGGCCTCTACATTATCGAATAGCTCTACCCTCGTCTTGGTTAACCTGTTCAGCGTTTTGTTATCTCTTGTTCCGCATTCCATTTTCCTGCATTGTCTTAGAGATTTAAATGAAACTTCACCAGGATTCATAGCCTTATTTTTTCTCAGGTTGTGCCATGGGGTTATTAAGATAGTGCATTGAGGCATTTTATTTCCTTGAATAGACTCAGATTTGCACAGCTGCAAGCAGTCATTTATTACTTCTTGCGGTACATCATCGATTGTTTTTTCATTTTGATTTAGCTTTAGATAAATATGGCCACTCGAATACTTATCAGCATGAAACCAAACATAATTTAACTCTTTGTAACTCCATTTAATTAATAGGTCGTTCTCAAATTTATCCCTACCGGTAATAATTTGGTAGGGTACTGAATACTCTGTCGGTTTTGATTCATAAAAATATACCATGCTTATCAAAAGTTGGGTTCGAATGAAATCTGGGGAAATAAGTGGTGTTTACTACCCTGTGTACAAGAGTAAGGGCGAAATTCTGGTTATGTAGCGCTTGTTCGAACCTTTAACAGTCTCTAGCTTTGTTCTCTGATCTCTTTCTTTAGGATTTTTCTTTGTTTCACCAGACTTGAATATTTTTTTTTCAAGTACTTTATTACTACATGTTTTTGGATGCTAAAAATCTCAACCTAAATATAATATTCGCCTCGATGAGTGCATTAAACACATTTCAAAGGGTTTTAAACTACTTCCGAGAGCACCACCATATTTGACATTACAGATACCCATAAATTAATTATAAGTCCTTAAAGACGAAGCTTTTCTGTAGTTTTTTTGAATAGTGTTGTTTTTTTTTCTAGATGAATATTAGCCTCAAGTTGGGCGGCTAACTTATAAAAGGCAGAAAAATTAGTTATCAACAGATAATTAACCAAAGAAAGAACGAAATAAGGGACAACAGAAATGTACGAGTACTGTTCAGTTATAATCAAGAAATATTCTAAATACACGATTCCCTCTCTCGCCCCAAAAGGGTTCAACTCTGTTCTGGAACCCCCTCATATAGACAAATGGCAGCATCTTTCTGTTAACTGTACTCTCCAATTCAGGGTTCTATTAGAGGATTCCGGACAAGTTGCTCTTCAAGTGATTCTTAATAACTCGACTTTTTTGGAACATATTCGGCTGCCGCTAGGGGAGCAATCATGATTTGATACAGTTCACATGCAAATGCCCTATAATTTCCTGTAAATATATATCCGAAGAGTTTGGACCCAAAGTTTTAAAAAGGTTTCAGATAAACTTGTCAAATGAAATGGATTTCAACCGTATTGTTATTTCTTTGAAAAATTTAAGCTTTATTGTGAAGACAGCCAAAACCTCCATTGCTCGAAACACAATGATAAACCAGACACTAGATTTCAGTAACAGTAAAGAAGGTAATTTTATTGATAACAATAATGCTAACAACAATAATGCTAACACTTACAAAAACTCCAGCGTGCAGTTTCAAACACAGAATATGGTCATGGATTTCAGTCAACTTTACCAAGAAAAGTCTGGAAGAGAACTAAATAACTGTTCAAATACCACATTTCCAATTGCTAACCTTCCAATGACACAGCAAAATTTTCCAACCGCAGAAATAAGTGTAGAGCATCTTACACAAGACCTTAACACACCATTGGCTACACAAAGCATTCCAAGTCCACCCGAACCGTTTGGTGTAAAGCTTTCGGAAGTGTCTCAACCTTTGTCAAATAACTTAAGACATTCCCCTACTACTAAGAACGAAAAAAGGAACACAGCTATCTCTTTTGATCTACCTTTCGAAAAGGGCACTACCTTACATAATGATAATAATTTATTGGATGTGACTGATTTACCAAAGGGGCGACAGGAAAAAGAAGATTTGGTACAAATTCGAAGCTCGGCTAATGTAGTTACAACACTAGCAACATTAGGCAGTTTAGAAAAAAGAGAACGCAACAAAGCAGAATAATGAAAAGGTCGATGATAAGCTAAGTGGCTCTCAAAACGTAGCACATACAAATGAATATCAAAAAGAAAAGAAATTCCTCTATGTAGCTTAATTAATGGAACAGAGACAGAAACGACATTGGTCCAAGAAGAAAAGATGGTCGCTAAAAAGATCAGCAGAGATTCGCCAAGAAAAATATCTAAGCGGCTAATAAAGGAAAAGTTAAAGGACGAAGAGTTCATGAAATGGGTATGTACAAAGATTAGAAAGTAGCACAACTATCCTTCTCTCTCTCACCACGGAATAATACTAACTAAAACAATATTGAATGTTATGAAGGTAAATAAGGTTGAGAAAGTACTCAGCAAAATGTTCGAAAAGTGAACCCTTTTTTTGGGATCCTCTTTAACACTAGCCACGAAGGAGAATGAAAAAGAGAATCCGAGCTCCGGTCATATCGCTGAGCAAGAGAAAGCTCGTTTAAATAAAGCTTCATCAAAAAAAAAAAAATAAAGGCTTTAAAAAATCAAACATCTAAATAGATGCACACAGAAATTTCCAATATAAAAAGGTCATTGAAGGTGTTTTATAGCCGAGGGTCAGATAGAGGAAGAGTAACAAAAACAAATCAACATGTCATTGAAAGATAGTTATCTAGAGTTCGAATCAAAATTAATAAAAAAACTACAGGAGTTACCATATGTTCATCAGTTCATCCATGATCGAATAAGTGGTAGAATCACTCTTTTTTTAATGGTGGTAGGTACGCTTGCATTTTTCAATGAGCTTTATATAACCATTGAGATGAGTCTTTTACAAAAAAATACATCTGAAGAACTAGAGCGCGGAAAGATCGATGAAAGTTTAAAGCTTCACAGGATGCTAGTCAGTGATGAATATCACGGTAAAGAATATAAAGACGAAAAAAGTGGGATTGTCATTGAAGAGTTTGAAGATCGCGATAAATTTTTTGCAAAGCCTGTTTTCGTTTCAGAGCTAGATGTAAATTGTAATGTTATTGTAGGTGGCAAAGAGATTTTATCCACCCCATTGAAATTTCATGTGGAGTTTTCACCAGAAGATTACGAAAATGAAAAAAAGACCGGAATTCGGAACTAGTCTGCGTGTGTTGAGACTAAGACTGTATCATTATTTCAAAGATTGTGAAATATATCGTGACCTGGTTAGGGATAAGGGTAGTGATGAGACGAGAAAGTTCACAATTTCTAACGGTGTTAAAATCTACAATCACAAAGATGAACTACTGCCATTGAGCATCGATGATGTTCAGTTGTGTTTTTTGAAGATCGATACGGGGAATACGATAAAATGTGAGTTTGTGTTATAAGAGAGGCTCGAAAACGGGAATTTAGTTAATTTAATGCGTATGTACTTTATGTATGTCAATTTTCCATCCTAGGCACACCTATTTGGTTGCGGTGAAGCTGGTTCTCGCACCAGGACCACAGTTTCATTATTTGCGTCAATCTTGGCTCATACGGGAATTCTGAAGAGGAGTAGTTGTTAAACTGCAAGTCTTTTGTCTTTGCGCTTGAAGCGGCGTTGGCGGTTAACAATTCAGACGCCTGGTTCCAGTAGTTTTTGTTTTCCAAATTTTTGAAGGTTGTCGCGCTCGTCTTTGTCCCGCGGCTGCTGTCCTGGTGGTTTAACCAAACCGAGCTACTGGTAGCTGTCGTCTCGGCGTTAGTCATTTTGGTGCTGATGGGTTGGTCGGAAGAGATGTAGTTGATTTTCGTACCATTGGAACCGCTGATGAGGTTGTTGTTATACACCGTGAAGTTCTGCGTGACGATTTTCTTATCGGAATTTAGCAGATCGGGGAACTTGGAGTTATTGTTGTGGATCTCGAATTGGATCTTCGGGTGAATGAATTTGAGCAGCTTCTCGTTGACCAAGTTGGCGATCTTGGCCCTCAAGGTTATCGAGTACAGATTCTGTAAGGACTTGGGGAGTTTGATGCTGGTGCTGGTGCTGCTACTACTGCTACCGACGGAATCAGACAGAGGGAAAAGCAGCAGAGTCATTGCCAGTTCTAGTTCCTGCATTTTTTTGATGCTGGACGAGGCCTTTATGGCGAGTTTGTTTTGGGAGTACTGGATCAGATTGAGGATGAAATCGTTCGAGTCTGCGGAGCCACTCTTTTGTTCGTGGTGGTTTCTTATCATCTCAATCAAGTTCAGCAGCAGCAGTTTGAAATGCAAGTCCCCGTCTATATCGAACTGCTGCTGTTGTTCGTTTTCCGTGCCGCCCGCATCGCTTTCCGTGGCGTTGAAAGTTTCCTCCAAGACCTCCAACCCGAAGATCGAGTTTATCTCGTCCATCGCCTTGTTGATGTGGCCCAGCTTGATGAGATGTTTGATGTGGAAGCGCTCTTTGATCTTGTACAGATCGTTGAAAAGCGCGATATCCTTGTTGTTGCGTATGAACCCGAGCTCCTTGGCCATCCTGATGCTCGAGTCCTCGTACGCCATCGAGACAAAGTAGTTCAACAGAAGCCGCGGCAGCGTGGGCTCAATCGGTGTAGTCTGTACACTAGAGAACTCCTCAGCGCCAGAACCAGCACCGGCACCAGCACCAGCACCGGCACCGCCGGTGCTGGTGGGCTGGATCTTCAACGGATAGTGGATGGTCTTGTTCGCGTACAGCTCGCCCATGGACGAGTACTTGGCCACCTGCTCCTTCCACTCCTCCCTGGTGAAGCACTTCTTCCCGTAGGCCAAGTCCTTCGCCGCGGCCCCTCCATTCTTGGTGTTACTACCAGAGCTGCGGTTGGCAGCGTCGTTGCTCAGCGTAGAGATAGTCATTTAGCCTCCAATGGAAATACACACCTTCCTTTTGTTGATTCGCTTGATGCTTCTCACCCTACCCCCTTGCTTCCCCAGGCTTTCAGTTCGCAATCGCTTGCTCTTAAAAGCAACAATGCGGCACGTGCAAAAATGTCCCCTGCAACGAACGACCCCGGGGGGGAGGAGGGCGCTACGGGGCCGGGGGAGAGGAGAAGCCGAGATCGACGCCGCCAATGAGTGATAGGCAGCAGCACAATGGGGCGCTTCCCACATTCCCAGTCACTCAGAACGGGATCACACACGGAAGGCGCCGGAAATAAACTCCGGGATCCCAAAAAGGGCTGCGTACAAGCCAAAGCCGAGCGAAAAAAAAAAAAAAATAAACGGAAATGAAAGAAGCGCAAGAGCAGGCACCGCAGCAGGTTTTTCCGTCTGTTTGTTTTTTTGTTGAGTCATGGGCACGTCACTGCTACGCGCGCTGCGTACCGCCCGTGCGCGCACCGCCCGTATGCAGCGCGCCTGCTACGGCACGGTATCATCGCTACGTCGGTGGTGGCCACCCCAATCTGGCCTAGACCAGACGCACGATCGCGTGCGTGCTGCCCTGCAGAGGCGGCGAGGATGCAACCGTGACTTCACATCGCCAGCGCGGTTTCACATTCTCCCGCGTACGTCCTTATCTGAGATAGAGTTTCCGCATGCTCTCGCTCGCTCATTGCTCCAAGCGAAGCTGCCGCCTGGCGGTTTTTCCGATTCCCGCTGATTTTCCCTGCGCCGGCTCCCGGCGCGGAACTCTTTAAAGCTAAAACTCAACGGATATTTAAAAATTTAAAGTTATCACCAAATTTCCTAAACCTGCCTAATTACGAATGCGTTTGGTCTTGTATTTGGGATATTCGGTTATCTTTCTCTCCCCCCTCGGTTTCTGTGTTTATAAACTAGATGGATTTTTGAGTTTTTTTGTTTTTTTGTATGACGAGGTATATATGAAAAGGGGATTTCCAGTCTTGCTTGCTTTTGTTTCTTTCAGGTGGTTTATTGTTTTTCTTTTTTGTTTTCGGTCTCGGTGTTTTTGCTTAATTTTTAAAGTAACCAATTTGAATTTACTAGTTCACACTGTGTTCTACTCTTCCTTTCATTATTGGGCTTTTTCATAACCTGAGTTCAACAACGTCTTGTCAAAAATGCAGGCCCCCAATGTTTACCCCTTCCCTCAACCGCAATTACAACAGCTGCCCCGGTTCCAGTACGCTCCCACGCAACTCATGCTTGACCGGTCTGCTCCGCGGGTAGATCCTCTGCAAACGGGAGTAGCCGCAAATGCCCCCTACCTATTCAACACTATAATATTCACAGCACGCGTAGAAGTGATAGCATAAATTGTGCGAATAACTACGCGTATTATTACCATCATCCCGATAATAACGACAAAACTATTAATAATAATAATAATAATAATAATAATAATAATAATAATGCTAATACTAATAATAATAATAATAAAATTAATAATATTAATAATAGTAATAATAATAATCATAATAACCCTGCCCTTCCTGCTGCTAGCATTCCATTGCCTAATGGCTCCCTTTATAGAAATAGAAGCCAGTTTCCTTCTGCCCCTCAGCGGTTGCTTAGTATTGTACCGGACGCTCACATGGCTCCCAACATCCCCCATTATCAACTAAATAATATTCAACCTCAAATGCATGTCTCTGTTCCCCATAATATTCATTTCCAACAAATACCCGCCTATAACAACACTAATAACAACAGCGATAACCCTGTAGAGTCGAATGAAAATGAGTTGCTGGACAACATCAACGAACGTTACCATCACGAACTCAATAAGATGGCCTCATTCTCCAAACATTTCGAAAACAATGAGCTCACAACCACCCCCAATGATGCGGATATTCAATGTACCATCGACGAACTGAGTAAACTGAAATATTTGTCGAATTCTCCCCATTTTAAACAGAATATCGCAATACAGAACTACTATTCCCTTCAGAATCATATCGCTACAATTGAAAACCGCTTGACTGGTCTGCTCCATGATAGGCATCAGCAGCAGCAACAGCAACGAGTTCAACAGCAAGTTCAACAGCAGCAGCAGCAGCAGCAGCAGCAGCTACAGCAACAACAGCAACAGCAGCAACAGCAACAACAACAGCAACAACAACAACAACAACAACAACAACAACAACAACAACAACAACAACAGGTACCCGAAAACACTAGTTCTTCGTCGCCATCTAATAAGATAAAATTACCTTCCTTACACGAACTAACCAAGTCTATATCCACTCAAGATCCCACAACGACATATACCAATAAAAGACATGCTTCAGACTCAGATACAAATCTAACGACTACCCATCATCCACTATACCATCGTCACACCTTTCTCTCCACCTCTTCATCTTCGTCTTCCCCCTCTGCCGGTTCAGTGCCCCTCCAGAAGCTACAGGTTCCAAGACTGGACAAATCAAGTGACGCAAAGAAAAACTTATCATCGTCTCCCTTCAACTCGATTACTTACATACCGAGCACTACCTTGTCTCCCACGGTGCAAACACAGTTGAAAAATACTACCACGTCCAACGCAAACACAAAGAAGAAAAAACAACAGAGGCAGACCAAGAGCTATCCAAAGGCAGCCAACACTCACCACTTCCACCCATTTCATTAACAATTCCGGTACTAGCGTGGCTGTGGCTCCAAACACTGCCCCCACAACCAATAACAACGAAAAGGAAACCAACCCCAAAAAAATAATCGAATTTTGTTTCCATTGTGGAGAGACTGAAACTCCGGAATGGAGAAAAGGTCCGTACGGTACAAGAACTCTTTGTAATGCCTGCGGGCTGTTTTACAGAAAAGTCACCAAAAAGTTTGGTTCGAAAAGCAGCAATCTACTCCTAAGGTACAGAAGAGCCATTGATTTAGCCAACGACCGTAGAATTCCTGATTTCATCACCATTCCAAACAGATTCATTCATGATATGGATAAGGACCAAACGTTAGATTCTGAATATAATACAATATTGCAATAGTAATACATACATTTATATTTATACCTAAATACGTAAATCACAACACATATTTCACCGCCATTTTTCAGTTGTCTTTTTATTTAGACGCCCGCATTTTCCGTATGTTTTCCCAACATTTAAACCAATTTGTCATATACTTCACTTTCCATAAATTATTCAAGTTCACAGTAGGTATAATCTCGGACCAATTCAACTTGCAACCAAATTTGACCAAGTCATCAAAACTACTGTGCTCAGAATACGGCACATTAAAGACTTGAAACTTGTTATATTTTTTGTACTGCCTTAATATACTCGATATCTCAAACTCATTCCCGTCATCTCCATCATTCTCCATTAACTTTAAACAATATCCGGTATTACCGTCCATTTCATTATCGTTATCATTACTTTGTTGATATTTTAAGCCAAAGTTATGACTCCATCCCGTCGGTATAAATCCAACCACGTCATCGACGTCCTTTAAGCAGTTAGCTTCCAACTCTTTCAAACTTTTCAGGTACGCTTCAATTGTTTCTTGACTTTTCAGCACTCTAATAGGTACTAAGTGGACAAATGATTCACTCATATCGCCAGTGAGTAAACTTTCGTCCCAATTGTCGTCCTTGTTTTCATTGTTTTGCAAAACAATTTGCATCATTTGAAATTTCACCGAGTTCGGCATCACAAATAATTTCGTGTTCAGTAATTCACAGATCTTGATGGCCAATTTCTCTTTCCCAATGGTGTACGTCCCCACAAGAAACAAAAATTTGTGTTGGTTGGATGTCAGTGATAATTTTTTTTAAAATGGAACAAGCTCCTTTGTGAATCACCAAATGTCTTGTTTTTACCTTGCTTTAGAAGTCGCGAAGTAAACTGTGCCACGGTATTGCATACAGACAGCTGCGGAGGAAAGTTGTAACCCATGGTAAGATACGTCGTATCTAAATAAATTTGGTCAATTGTGTCATTGGCTGTCTCACTCAACCACTCCTGAACTGTCGTAATCATTTGAGCGTTGCTTCGAAAATCCCCCGTATGCAGAACTTGTCTTATAGGCTTATCATGAATGTTTGCAGGAAACTCTTGGAAAAGCATTATTGTGGCACCGGGGCAATGATTAGCGTCTAACGGAACAACTGAGATCGTATCTGTTATCCAATATCGTTTGTTGTTTGGTAAGATTTGGATCTCATCCATGGGAATCTTAAATTTTATATTAACTAAAATTGCCGTGATTTTAGAACAGTAAAGGGTCTTTTTGATCGGATTCTCATCAGGATTGTTCCATGATTTTTTAAGACCCATATAGTGGTCGGCATGAAAATGTGATAGAAAGTATTGCGAGATAGTCTCATCAGCTTTATAGTTGAAACCATCAACAACTATTTTGTGATCGTTGTTGAACTTGATTATTTTAAAACTTGGCAAACTAGGTTTAACCCTGACTGGTCTCTTTGATGGAGTTGAGTCCTTTTTGGTTTTATTGGAGATGACGGTTTAGGGATCGGAATTCTGACATTCCTTTTGGGTGATCCCTGGTTACTACGTGCACTTTCTACACAGATTTCGCAGTGTGTCTCTCTCTCATACAGCTCTAAGTGAGAAAGATTCAAACTACAAATAGGACATTTAATAACATTTGTAGAAATTTCAACATTTATGCACTCCTCGATTTCGGCTCTTATTCCGTCTTCTGTTCCATCCTTTATTTGACAGTATGTCTCAGGTTTTACTTTGTCATCATCTAGCTCTACCAGGTTTTCTTCCTCATCTGTGAACAAGGTGATTTCAACTTTCTCAGTGCTGTTAAAGCAAGTATTGTATTGATCGTTATCATCAATAACTATTGGCTCTATACTTGTATTAGACACGGAATGATCGACCCTTGGAGACGAGCGTGAACTCGAATGAACAGGCAAGTTCGAGGAAGTTGGAATGTTAAATTCAGTCAAAGTCCTTTGCCTTTTGGTGGATGCATGTGTATTTTTATGCTGAGTCTTATGATGGGTCTTATTATGAGCAGTATTATCTACGCCACTTCGTTTTCGCTTTACCTCGGATCTATTTATCTGTATTATAGACTTCCTTGGCATGCCTGGCCAACTTAACCGTGTTATTACCGTGTATGCTGCTTCCACGTAGATTTTCTTCTGGGCTTCTGGCCATTGCTAATACTGCTATATACTATAACAAATTTCTCAGTCCGTTTCCATGGCAAAATCTGAAAAGACATCGCAGTAAGATTTATATACATAGGCATAAAAGGCAAGATCAAAGAACAGGGGGCGGTAAGGATATATGGGGTTGCTGAGTATTATTAGGAAGCAGAAACTCAAGGACAGAGAGATCCGGTGCTTGATCTTGGGGCTCGACAATTCAGGAAAGTCAACGATAGTAAATAAATTGTTGCCCGAGAACGAGCAGAGTGCTAATGGTATAACACCCACTGTCGGGTTTCAGATACATAGTCTGTTGATACGAGACATAATGGTGTCGTTGTGGGACATTGGCGGACAACGGACATTGAGGCCGTTCTGGGATAACTACTTCGACAAGACGCAAGTAATGATATGGTGCATAGATGTAAGCCTTTTGGTGCGGTTTGACGAAACCATGCAAGAGTTAGAGG
Organism: Saccharomyces x bayanus; assembly: GCA_019431265.1. Lineage (NCBI taxonomy): Eukaryota > Fungi > Ascomycota > Saccharomycetes > Saccharomycetales > Saccharomycetaceae > Saccharomyces > Saccharomyces x bayanus. The sequence goes on along the minus strand of CP080216.1, from coordinate 420,899 downwards.
AACTGGTCAATAGAGACGAAAGTCGAATGGGATACGAGTGCGCGGTCATTATCGCACTGAACAAGATCGATCTGGTGGAGGACAAGACCGAACTCGGCCGAAGATGCAGCTTGGTGGAGAGCGAACTCAAGTGTCTGTTTAAGCCAGGCATCCGACTAGCCCTCGTCCAATGTAGCGGGATCACTGGTGAGGGTCTCGACGACCTGCGAGACCGGCTGGTGGAATTCTCCCGCTTTGCCCAATAATCATCGAACATACCAGTAGTATGTAGAAACTTTAATTTATGTTGTTATTTATAGTGTAACTGCGCATTACCCGCCGGCCGCCCATTCGTGGCTTCTACCCACTCCAGATAATAATAATACCAAGGGGTTCTGCAGGCTTATGGGTTACAGAATACGGGTCCATTGAGTGACTACACGGGACAAGGAGCGGTAGCACGGTCACCCATCATAGCCAATCGGTCACTGCAATTGTCTTTTATCCTTCTCTTTTCTTTCTATCGCATTGCATTTTTGACACCTTTTTTTCCCATCGTTGTCAACCACCGACATTTGATTCACACTCCACAAGGCAAGATCTTAGCATAGCATTACACTGTACATCGGCAACAAGATTAAAAAACGCTAGGCCACACGCAGAATGAACATTCAAAGCAGTAATCCTCCGAATCTCAACGGTAACATAGTGTTCAAACAGGTTTATTACGCCCACCCCCGCCAACGATAGATCCGAACGATCCGGTGCAGATATCTTTTCCCACTACAGAGGTAGTAGGGCATGGTTCGTTTGGCGTGGTATTTGCGACTATTATTCAAGAGACAAGTGAAAAGGTTGCCATCAAAAAAGTCTTACAAGATAAACGGTTCAAGAATAGAGAACTAGAAATAATGAAAATGCTTAGCCACACGAATATAATAGATTTAAAGTACTTTTTCTATGAGAGAGATTCTCAAGATGAAATTTATTTGAACTTGATTTTAGAGTATATGCCGCAATCCTTGTACCAAAGATTACGTCATTTTGTCCATCAACGTACGCCGATGTCAAGATTAGAAATAAAATACTACATGTTCCAATTATTCAAGTCGCTGAACTATCTACATCATTTTGCCAATGTTTGCCATAGAGATATTAAGCCGCAAAATCTGTTAGTAGACCCTGAAACCTGGTCTTTGAAACTGTGTGATTTCGGTAGTGCAAAGCAGTTGAAACCTACGGAACCCAACGTTTCCTATATTTGTTCACGGTACTACAGAGCACCGGAACTAATTTTTGGTGCCACCAACTATACCAACCAAATCGATATATGGTCTTCTGGGTGCGTAATGGCGGAATTATTGTTAGGCCAACCAATGTTTCCCGGTGAAAGCGGGATTGACCAACTAGTGGAAATTATTAAGATCTTAGGCACCCCATCAAAGCAAGAAATATGCTCTATGAATCCAAATTACATGGAACACAAGTTTCCTCAAATCAAACCAATACCATTGTCGCGTGTTTTTAAGAAAGAGGACGATCAAACTGTGGAATTTTTGACTAACGTTTTAAAATACGATCCTTCGGAAAGATTCAATGCTTTGCAGTGTTTATGTAGCCCATATTTTGATGAACTAAAACTTGATGATGGTAAAATTGATCAAATAACTACCGATTTGAAACTCCTGGAATTTGATGAACATATCGAACTGAGTCATTTATCGCCTGATGAATTAGCTTCTGTAAAAAGAAAACTCTTCCCCAAGTCCAAATAAAGCAATACCGGGGGAACGTTTTAGCAAGAAAATGAAGTAAGAAAAATTTGAAGAAACCAAATTTTCTTTTTTTTCTTCTTATTCTCATTCTTATTCTTCTCCTTTTTATTATTATTATTATTAGTATTATTATTGTTATTATTACTATCGTTTTTATTATCATTGTCATTAATATTGACTTACTAATATAATTGAATAGGTAAAATAAAACAAATCGAAAAGAAAAAAAAAAAATCGGAAAAAAAAAAGAACCAGTAGTAACGATGTCACGCTAACACCCTCTAACCTTTGGTATATCCATTAGTATACCTTATATAATATCAACGCTAATATTAACATAAAAATAATCGTATTCCTTACTAAAAATTCTTTCTTTAATGACACTTTCTTATTTTCATCCGGGTAATAACGTTTTTAAACGGGCTGAAAAGGTTTTTAGAATATAAAGGGGCAAGTAAAGGTCCATCACCAATCTGATGGAGTGGGTGCATTTTCAACCTCGAGCCCACACATCACCAGATACATTGGCAAGTACAATACAAAGCCCAGGATACCGAACCAGTCATGGGTAACGTGCCAGGGAAAATAGATCAAGAAGAAGGTTATAATGATTTTAGACCGAATTCATCGAATAACGCTTCATCGCTTAATGCTGACAAGCAATATGACGATGAAATAACTTCCAGGGTTAGGACGAGACATACGACGTCTTTGGTCAATAATATTTTGAGTGGCAACAATACCCGTTCAAGAGCTAGCTCAAATATATCCGGTAGTAGTAGAAGAAAGACATCGCGAGAAAAGGAGCTGGCTAAAGAAGCACATGCCAAGCAATTGGTCGTAAGGTGCAATGAAACCGTAGATGGTGGATTTCTAGCCCCATTTGGTTGCTATTCTTTTGAAAAATTAGACTATGACACCACCGTTGTTAAAAATTTAATAACCAAAAGAAGATTAGCGCCCTTTTACACTCCCCTTACAGGATTTCGATGAAAGTTGGACTAGAGACGAGTTGATCAAGATTGTTGACGGATTACCATTACATGATACATTTGATGAAAAATTGGAAGAATTTGAAGATGTACCGATAGGTAATTTGAGGAAGCCAACATATAATGATCTAATAGATAAATCTTTGTCTAAAAAGGAACAGAGAAGAATGCATGCGAAAATTTTTAGAGCAAGATTATACAAGAAAAGAATTCTATGGCAAGAAAACGAAAATGAGTCGTTTTTGGAAAAAAAGCTGGAAATGAGACAACTTGTCAACAAGACTAATAGCCTTGGTGATGATAACAGTAACCGTCCAAAAACGAATTATCATCTGCCCACAGATGATTTAAAGTATACGCTCTACAAAAACGGGTCAGAATGTCCGATTTGTTTTCTTTATTTCCCAGAACCTTTTAACTATTCTAAATGCTGTCAACAACCTATTTGTACTGAATGTTTCGTGCAGATCAAGAGAGCAGATCCTCATTTCCCTCATGATGAAGTAGATCCTAGTAATCCACCAACAAACGATAGTGAAAAAGACCCTAATCTTTTAACTTCCGAACCAGCAAATTGTCCTTATTGTGCAACCGCCGATTTTAGCATCACTTATGAGCCCCCCACGAATCGTGAAACTGGAATTGGTGGTATATCACCTGACACTTACGTTTATAAGGCCGCCACTACAGAGAAAACCGACGCTAACCAGCCGCCTGCTTCGGTGATTACTTCAGACACTATTCGTCCGAGTTGGGAAACCAAACTAAACAAAGAAAGGTCAAGACTGGTGAGGAGGTCTGCAAACGCTACTGCCATACATATAAGCAATAGACTGATTGATCCAAATCATAGTTCAAGAAGAAACACAGGACATAGTGGAACACCTATTCAAGAAGAAAGTACGTCTACCTCAAGGTCGCCTGAACCGACAATAAATGAAATTGAGGACCAAATGGTCAGAGAGGCTATCAGGTTAAGTCTTGAAGATCAAGATAATCAAAAAAAGTCAAAGAATAAAACTATTTTACGACCATAGATTACATTTTTTTTGTCCTTGTTAATGAAATAGTTAGAAACGGTTCCATCATATGTTTTTGTCGTACTGAAAATGGAATGCCTGCACTAGCTTCTCTACCAAATGGTTTTTTTTTCTTTTTTTTCTAGTTTCGAGGGATATGACAACTCAGAAACATCATCGACTATTGTGTTTAAAGGACATGGAAGCACATTGCATTATTTATTATTTTATATACTACGAGTATCGTAGGAAGTTATAATATAGTTTGTATGCGTCAGTAAATCATAAGCTTTGATATTTCTGTTTTCTCCCTGCACCATGTGAGCTGAGTAAAAAGTCCAAGAATTCGCACGTGGTGGGCTATAGTTTAAGATCTATATTCAGCCTTCACAGCAAGGCAATATACAAAGAGTAAATAGCCTGCCTAGTTGCTCACATGCAGCTTAAACCGACTATTTTGTCAGTTTGATTGCAATGGCCACAGAATATGTGCCGAATTAGTCTTGGCGGATTCTAAATTCAAATTCCTTTTTGAAAAGATTCCAACTGCAATGTGTGTCGTCACCATTCTAGTTGGGGGTGTCTTGGCCGATATTTCTGCGGAAGCTTTGATGGTCAAGAATTGAAGGAATGATTGCTTAGCTTCAACTCTGGCGCTCCTGCTCCTGGTGTTCCTCTTTCAGTGATTCCAGTGGTGTAACCGGTACAACCTATGCTCGAGAGGGAGAAGAAGCCAAGGAGGAACTTGATGATGGTTTCTGTTTGGATACCAAAGCAAATAGAACGTGTATATACGTACACATATTTAACTACGATTATACGACATATCTCCTTCACAAAATTTTAATACGCCAAAATAGTTGCATCGACTATCTTGAACGCCTCTTGCTTATCAAGACACGTACTCTAGTGATAACAGAATATTTTGTTATGAGTGATGGCTTCCCATTATACAGTGTACATAAATTATACCAGATATAAAGACATTGAAAAAAGATGAAATATATTTATCAAATTCGTTTAATCTATTTCTTCTTTTCAGCTTCAGCTTCAGCCTTTTCTCTAGTTCTCTTTTCTCTGATACCTCTGAATCTCTTTTCGGATCTGGCTAATCTCAAAGTTCTGTAAGCAGATTCGCCGTTGTCTTGGACAGCTCTGGTTTCAACATCGGTAGATGGTTGAGCAATTGGGAAAGTGGCAGCAGCAGACAAAACTTGTTCAGCTTCTGGGGCCTTACCGTTTCTTGGGAAAACAATGATCTTGGATTGGTATTCCTTTAATCTTTGAACGTTAGCGTCGAAGATTTCTTGGTTTTTGTTTTGACGTCTGTGGTCAACGGCAATACCAATGGTTCTGGCGTAAGCAGCAGTCAAACCAGCGGCCTTGACTTCAGCCAAGGTGAAACCTCTACCAGCTCTAACCTTTCTGTTGTACTTAACAGTTGGAGCTCTAACAACAGGTCTCAACAAATCCAAAGGTCTTGGAGCAATCTTGGCAGCTCTGGCAGCTCTGGCATTACGTCTAGAAACCTTCTTACCAGCTTGGTCAAAGTGAACCTTGACACGTTCTTGCCAGTGCTTTCTGAAGTGGTTCTTCAAAATTGGTAAATTCTTGGAGATAGCTGTTATAGTAATAAAACCTATGTTAGTAAACTTCATCTTACAATCTTTGATATACACGAATCTTAAGGAGACAGAATGTTCCCCACGTCATCACTTCCTTTATTTTAGATATTCTTCCAATAATGATTTCTTTCCAAAATCCTGAACATTGTTCCTATGCAATGATCCTTCTCTTGAGTAAATGGCTAAATAAATGGTATTCTCGTGTCGTAACTGATTTTGAGAATACTTCTCCTGAACTACCTCAAAAGGATTGGACTTCGACTAGTTCATATTTCTATTGTGAAATTCTAAGTGCTGTTTTATGCTTCCTCTAGGACCACTAATTCATGCGTTCATTTAGTCATTCCGTGTTCGTTTTAATCTCTGTTCGGTTTTCCAGTTCTACATACCCATTGTTACTTGATTTCTGCTTTAGTTGTCCGAATTTATTTTGAGTTATAGGTAATAATGAGTCTCAACTTCAAGTACCTCTAATTACATAGTAAGCAAGAAAGGAACTTCCCAATGGGCGGCCAACCGTGGCTAGCAGTAGGTAGGTAATCCTGTCCAGCGATGCCGGGTTTGACCGGAAAGAGTCTACCTGGGACTCCATGAGCCAGGTAGAAAGTCCCTCCAGTGAGGTTGGATGGATGTAACAATAGAGCGAGCTAGACGGAGCATCATTTTCTGAAAAGTATAGGCTCAAATAATTAATGAACGTAACTTGGTGGAAAACAAATGGGCATCACAAGTTATGGGTTTTAGTGTACGGATGTTATAGGCCTGAAAAGAAAGGGACTTTAAATGCCGACGGTGTCGGCATTTAACATCGGTACATTTTTCCACCCATTCAGCGCAGACAAACACCCTGAAAATGAGACGGTTCATTTTTTTCAAAAACTATTGGCGCCTATAACGCAAATGGCGCTTTACTTTCTTTCAATTTGGTGGAACGCGCGTACCGACGGTGCCAGGCTTCCTAGAGTTACCGCTTAGAGTGCAAACTACTACGGTTCTTACTGCAAACTAGGCTCATTGTTCCAACAACGGAGGGGGAAGGATATACATAAAATAGAGTCTAGTATTAATAAGTAATATTCAAAAATAAAACACAATTAAAGTTAGGAAAATCAATACATAGAAGAGAATAATCCCAAGATGTCAGCTGTCCCAAGTGTTCAAGTATGTTAGCAGTTCATTTAGAAAGTAAATTTTGATAGTTTAAGAAATGGAATAAGATAAAGGGAAGATCATAGATATGACAAGCAATTAACCTCAACTGATGATAATAATGATACCCATGTTGGCCCTGTCTACACGAAGAACTGTCTCTGTCACGAGTCAAATCTGTGATAACCAATGGGGGAGTATTTTGGATCGCTTGCCAAAATATGCTGAATTACTAGACTGAATCGTGTAGGAAATACGACTGTGCAAGGATAGAAATGATTTTATAGGAGTGGACAATAATAATAAGCTTGATTATACGGCACTATCTAAAAAATATCGATAATAATGGACAGCGAATACTTCGCTTTCCAAGACCTCGATTTGATATGTATCCGATAGGCTCCATGAAAAGATTCCAAAGGCTACAGGATCCAGAGCTTGTTCCATTTTATTTTTACTCTTTAAAATTTTCAGGAATATGAATTACACGAATATCGCGTTTTTTCTTTTATTTAAAAAATTGATTACTAACGTTATATCGCTTTATGAACTATTGCTCTCCTTTTTGTTTAGACTTTTGGTAAGAAGAAATCAGCTACTGCTGTTGCCCATGTCAAGTCTGGTAAGGGTTTGATCAAGGTTAACGGTTCTCCAATCACTTTGGTTGAACCAGAAATCTTAAGATTCAAGGTTTACGAACCATTGTTGTTGGTCGGTTTGGACAAATTCTCCAACATCGATATCAGAGTTAGAGTTACCGGTGGTGGTCATGTTTCCCAAGTTTATGCCATTAGACAAGCTATTGCTAAGGGTTTGGTTGCTTACCATCAAAAGTATGTCGATGAACAATCCAAGAACGAATTGAAGAAGGCTTTCACCTCTTACGACAGAACCTTGTTGATTGCTGATTCTAGAAGACCAGAACCAAAGAAATTCGGTGGTAAGGGTGCTCGTTCCAGATTCCAAAAATCTTACCGTTAGGAAATTGTGGGGACTATCTTTTTACTCTTTTCATTTTCTTATAATTGTATACCATCAATAAACACAACAACCTTTAATTTACGTAAAAATTATATTATGGTTTCTATATAATCTTCGCAAGTTTATATGCTATGCACATTAATGATATTTTGCCATTGAAATAATGGACCCATGCACCTCACACGAAAGTTTGGTACACGTCAAAATCGGCCAAAAACGGGCAAATGTCAACAAACGAAATTTCTTGACGCGAAATCGAGTTGTTTATGACGACAAATAATATGCACATTATTATCGTGTACTGTTTGCACAGTCAAGACGTAAAAATTATAGTTTTAAACCTTGAAAATAGGCTGTGTGTAATATTTGCAAGTGCACCGACACTAAATAAAGATCGCTTGTAAGAGGCTGCTAGCTTTTTTCTATTCATTTAACAGAAACAATATCAACAAAGTATAGAGGAATGGAAGAAAATAAGCTTGGCGGAGATAAACCGATTCGACTAGCTTCCTGGTCAGACAAAATGGTGTCTTCGGAAAGCAGTGGCAGTGACGTACAGACCGTTATCCAGAAAGCTTCGAAGCTGATCCAACACTTGAATAATATCGGGTTGATGAGTCCAAGGGAAGACGACCATTCACAATCTGCATCTTCGCAAGAGACACTGAGTATTGATAGAGAGCCTGGTGATCAAAGTCATACGCGTCTTCTTCAAGCAGATGAGAATAGTTTCAAAAAAGAAGTCGACATACATTCTGGACTAGAGGATTCCGCGTATGTTGGGGAAAATATGTTGAACGTTTTACAGTCATTAGTTTCGCACATGAATCAAGCGGTCAACCAAATACAGCAGTTGAAATTCAAAAATATGATTCTTGCTTCGAATGAAAACAATCTGCAATCAAGGCATGAAGTGGAGGATAATCTTCAGAAACAACAATTTGAAAGAATGAAGTGCCAATTCTTATTAGAACATAAAAGTTTGAAAGACCAATTACGAAAGCGAGACAGTAAGATTGTCAAATACAAGCAGAAAATCATTGAGAAAAACAAGAAACTAAACAACCTAGCCAAGGTCCTTAATCAACATGCTATATCGGATACGTCGCAAATAGATAGTTTTAGTAGCTCGATAAAGAAAACACCCTCAGTCACAACCACGCCACAAGAAATGAAGCCGGATATGTTAAACACTTTAGGGATATTGGCCACACATGTCTTGAAAGACGAAATCGATGATGATTCTGGAAATCAAACGATTTTACAACTGGCAGCAGGAAGTATAAGTAATGATTGTAACACTACGGAATTGGAAATTACGTGCAGCCCTGAGGTGGGAAAAACTATCATACACAATCGGCCAAGTATTAAAGCTGGCCTGGTTCAAGATTCTCATGAAAATAAAACCCTTCGATTGCCTAAGATGAAAAGTTTCAGTACCATTGATGGTACTATAAAGGATATTAACTGATATATAAGGCGGAGAAGGTTTTTTATAAGGAGGATTGGGGGGACAACATACACACCCTTTTTTATAGTTTATACTAGTCAATATTATTACTTTTACATTATATATGTTCATCTTTTCAAAAAAAAAATATGAGTAACTCATTGACTTTTCATGTTTTACAGTCATTATTCTTTTTTTTTTTTCTACTTTTTTAATTTCCAGATTTCAGGGGAAGAGGATTACATACCAGCGTGAGACAACAAAATAATAAATCATTATTACGTATATAAAACAGATTATAAGTGCATTTGTGAAAGAAAGAATAAAGCGTTTGCAAAAGTATTAAGAGAAAAAGAAATAATAGTGAAGACAACACAAACAAACACAAACAGACAAAAAAAAACAAACAGAAAAAAATAAAAAACTAAAACGTCACAAAGAAAATATGAATGAAATAAAACAAAACTGCTCATCTAAAAATAAAGCCTTTCTTCTATCCATTTCTATCAGACAGATGAATCTCTACCCAAGAAATAAACTTTGGCCCAATCCATGGCGACAAGGACTCTATTTCTAAAGGACAAACACATTGCTAAATAGGAGGACTTCCAGAATAAGAAAGTGAATGAACCAGCCAATCTATATTTGGCTTCACCAACAGCAAGATCAGCGATGGCTTTATCTGAACCAATGTAGGCCAAGGCACCCTTGTGGTTATATTTAAAGTCATCGATTTGGGATTCGATTTTGGTTATTTGATTCTTCAATCTAGCGGCTTCTGAGTCGTCGTTGGTGTTGGATATTTTCCAGTTTAATTGATCGATCTTGTAAACCTTCTTGAAACATTGGGCCAAGTATTCACCCTCTTGATGGGCAACTTGAGCAGTAGGGAATAAACCAGGGTGGAACGTACAGTCACCGATGGCGAAAATAGAGTCTTCAGCACCCAGTAGATGTAATTTCTTATCTATTAGTAACCCACGTCTGGAATCCTGTTGTTCTAGCTTGGACATTAAGTTCGTAGCGACTTCCCTTGGAGCATTACCTGTAGCCCAGACTAGGACACCATATGGAATACTTTCAACGTCATTTTCACCAGTCTTGGCGGTTATAGTGGTAGCATCGACTTTCTTAACCATTGTTTTCAACTTCAAATCAATCTTTTCCTGCTTGAACAAATCTTGGGCATAATCAACAAGGTACTTATCGAACATGTTCAAAATATTTGGCAAAGCTTCCACCAAAGTGACTTTAATTTCTTTACTCAATTCGGGCATCCACTTTCTCAAATCCTGGTCAACGTAATCTCTTAGTTCAGCGGCAAATTCAACGCCGGTGGGGCCACCACCAACAACAACAAAGCTTAATAATCTTGATCTTTCAGGATCATTTGGAGACAAAGAGGCGGCTTTTTCAATACTGGACATGATTTTCACTCTAATTTCTTGAGCATCGGAGATTTCCTTCAAAAAGGAAGAATATTCGTAAACGCCTGGAGTACCAAAAGTGTTTGGTTGAGCACCCACGCCGACAACTAAATAATCGTATTTCAAATCCAAATCGTAGTCGTTATTCTTGGCAGAAGATTTGACTTTGATTGTTTTCTTTTCAGGGTCAACGTCGTAAGCCTCAGCTTCATAATAATGGACTTCACCGTGAGCTCTTCTAGCGATGGTTCTGACGGGCTCGACGATGGATTTCAGTTCAATGGTACCGACTGGGGTGGATGGCAATAACGGAGTGAAGAGGAAATAGTTTCTTGGCGAAACAACAACGACATTATACAAAGAAGTGTCCAGATTCTTTAAGAGAGACACAGATCCCCAACCGGAGCCCAGGATGACCAATGTCTTCCTCTTGGACCCATTGGGGAAAGTGTCCGATTGAGGAATTTGTGCGGGGGGGTTGGCCTCTCTGTAAAGCGAATAGGAGACGTAGGCGGTACCAGCCAAGGCTGAATACAACAGGAACTTCAAAGTGAACTTCCCTGACCTTCTGAAAAAGGACTGCTTGGCAACCACACTGGTGGTGGGGGCCACTTTTTGCAGAATAACTTTTTTGTCCTGTAGCAAATTCCTAGCATTGCAAAAGGATCTGCTTTTGGTGCAGGCGACAAGGCCTGACTTAGTGTGGAGACTAAACCTAGAGGAGTTAGCCCAAACGGTTTTCATTAATGATTGCCTAATCATTGATATTATTTGTTAAAGTGTGATTAGTGATAGAGTTATATGCTGAATGAAGAATATTGGTGTAGAAATTAATTTTTTTTTTCTTTTTCTCTCTTTAATTGGTTTAATAGAATATATAATAAAAGATAGTACCTGCGTATATATTTAGTCTAAATACCAAACATGCAAAAAGGAATAACGAAATACAAACAATCGACACACTTATAGTTCTGGCCACCAATAGCACAAAAGTGTGAAAAACCAAATACGAGAACAGGCCAATGAGCGTCGTCTTATATAACACAACGCCTTTTATATACACCCAAGAGGGGAGAGCGAAACAGGAACAACCCAAGCTTCGAGACGGCGGAAAAGAAACGCAAGGAGTACTCTAGTGTATGCATGTGCCCAAAACCTCTCTCTCCTTCTCCCTCTCCCACTGCCGAGGCATGTATTTACCATCCGGATGGCAATGCCTGTTAAAACCACTGAGGCCAAGGCCAGCACGAGGGCATCTCGAGATTCGTGGAGAAGATCCCTGTCATCTTCGTTTTTGCCTCAAAAGGATGCGATCGACGGGCCGCGGCAACTTTTATCGGCTGGAACAACTAGCTAGGGCCCCCCCCTGTGAGAGGCGGGGTAGAGTTGAGGGTAGTTTTTTTCCGCAGTGCCGTGCTAGCTCCATCACCGATTCTCGGCATTGCGTGCAATGGGGGTGATGGTCAGGCCTACTCTACGCCCGGAAACCACATACACGAAGATCGTCCGGAAGATCGTTTCGAGGAGAGGGGACGGATGGCATTAGGTAATGAGCAAGAAGACGAAAAAAGATCGAGCTTCTACACATTTTTTACATGCCTTGCGACGGCGGGGGGTCACCGTAAACGAGAGGGCAGGGTAGCGAAAAATAACCACAGTTTAGATTTTTATATATATACACATATATAGTTAGTATACATCAACATCAACATGAACATCAATTAGCTTCTTGCATGTGTTCCTTGGCCTCGGCGGCCTTCTCCACATCGTATTTGAAATCGAAGTACGATTTTTCGAAGTGATGTAGACGTATGAACCCATCTTCCCCACCGGAGGCGTAACTTGTGCCCTGTGGACTGACTGCGACGGTGTTCAAGGGACCGAAATGGCCTTGCACTCTGCCGATCTCTTCTTCGAAGATCTTGTGGTAGAATCTGGCTTCGAACTTACCCTCGTTGGCGCCGGTGGTGGTGACATCCTTGGCTTCTTGACCACCGCCGAGAATGATGAATTCCTTTAGTGGTGTGATGACAGCGGTGTTTAATGGACAGTCCGTTTCGTACTTCTTAAGGACCTGTAGGGTGGACACGTCGACCAAGAACGAGCTGGTGTCTCTGGATGATGTGATGAAATATGTTAAGTCGGGGGAGAATTGCATGTCACTGATGGATTTTTCGTGCAAGTCGATGGAATCCACGTATTCGTAGTTGTTAGTCACATCGTATTTACTGACCTTACCATCTTTGTGACCGGCGACGATGTACTTGCCCTCAGTGGACCATCCTGCCACGGTGGCGGCGTCTAGGCCTTCATGAGTGGTGATCTTGTGGATTGGTTCTTCGGAGACCTTTGTCATTTCATGAGTGGTGGAGTCCCTTTCGATTTCGTATATGTTAATGGAACCTGGGTTTTTCATGACGTTGTCCAAAATAGCCAGGAAGAAGTTACCGCATGGGGAAAATTCCACCCTCTTCACAGGAACAGGCGATTTCCATGTGGCAATACTTTGCCCGCTAGATACATCCCATAGTTTGATACTGTAATCAGCACTCCCGGTAACACAGTACTTGGTGAAGCGGTCGACATCGATAGACCAGATAGTACCTGTATGGCCATCCAGAGTACCCAACCTCTCACCGTTTAGCGAGTACCAAACACTGGCTGAACTATCTTTCGAACATGAAAATAGTAAATCACCTTCCTTATTGAACTTAACCTGGGTTAGTGGACGTTCGTGACCTGTCAATTTAATAGCCTTCATATTCAGTTACTTTAGTTATCCGTTTCTTTCTTTTTCCCTTCGTGTTTATTCGGCTAGCTTGCGTAGGTACCTTTCATCTTGTTCATCAGCACTTAATTGCAAAAATTTTCTGTTCCGTTTCGACTATTCGAAATTTTTCACCAGACAGAAAAAAACCAAAAAAAAAAAAAATGACGTGAAACACAGGGTAACAACGATATTGTTTACGTGCCAGCGGCTATAATTGAATAGAACCACACTAAAGTTGCGGATGATACGTCTTCATGCGTCCATCTATACGTTGATGCTTATGAAGGAGTGTCTACCGGGACCCCCCAGATTGGGTACGTACACATCGTCTGGTGTAGTTGCAGAGGATGAAGATGATTATAAAAATTGCTCTTCTTTGGGCTTACCTACTTCTTCAACAACTTGCAATATAGGCCAACTGCTATATTATCAGCTTGAGCACACTTGCGATCAGCTCGCAGGTTTCCCCTTGCTTACTCCATAGTTTCAGGTTCCATTATTGGAGATATCTCCTGTATAGGTAATATCATAAAAAAAAAAAAAATAGAGGAAAAACAAAAGAAGCAGAATCGGGCTACAATAAATAGAAAAAAAACCGGCAAAGAACAAGATCTATACCTACTTTTCAAGAACAGACTAAAACACGAGCACCCTCTAGTATTCCAGTATCTTCATGGCAGTCAGAAATCGTAGAAAAAATAACAAGAAAAAGACTCTTCTAGGCACGAGCGTTGCTCAAGAGAACAATGCAACGTATTTGCTTGTCGCAGAGGAACCGCATGAAAATAGCATCGATCTAAACATAGGCACTGAAGCGCTACCGGTCGAGCACCTCGAGAATCTTATGCCAGCCAAGGAATTGAAGCACCTGCAGAAGCAAGGATTGCAACAATTAGAGCCTATAAATGAACATGAAAGCAGCGAAGACGAAATGACCATGAAACTCGAGTCTGTGACAAAAAGCTCGGGCTTTGTTTCCGAAACTGAGGTCCAGGAACTGTTACTGAGCTATGCCTTTACGAGCGGCTTAGTACAGGAAGAGGTAGAAGGAGAAGAAGAGTCACGCAGAATACTAGCCACAATGTCGTCCCCATCTGCGTCTTCCCCGTCAGCCTATTTCCAAACCTTCATCGAGAAAACCAAGCAATTTTTCTATAGTTTGAGCTTATACATGATAGAGAAATTTCAAGCTTTCAAAAGCGGTGTGTACGAGGTGTTTTGGATCATCGTCATCTATATAAATTACTGGTTTCCCAATGTGGGACACTACATAAGGTATGTCAACTGTCAGTACTCCCCCAGAGCCGAATCATCACTTTACTAACATCTACTTTCACCTTCTATCCCAATCATTCCCACGAAACTGCTAGGAGCGGTATAGAAACAGGAACCGGAACTTCATCGAGGGTTTGCCCTTTCTCATAGTCTTTGTCCTCAGCGCGGCTAATTCAGCTATTTGGGTTCATTTTTTGTCCTCTTCGCTCTTTTTTTAACCCGTTAAACCAAGCGGGTTAATTGATTTTTTTAAGGATAAAGACCACCACAATTATGAGAAAAGACACAGTCTCTTTGAAGAACCTCCCATTCTTTCTATGGCCGCTTACTGGCATTCAGGTTCGGGAACTGGTTCGGATATTTGTACTCACCTGTTTTAAGCAATACTTTTGGAAAACATAATAGCATTACCATCAGGATATCCTTATCGAAGAGCAACTTCCGTACCCTTCGTGAAATAATTACGCAAAAAGTTCAGCGGGCACTCGAAAATCTCTACATCCGTTTCCAAGAAAAACCCTACTTAACAGCATTTAAAGTCTCATTTGCTCTCGGACTTATTATCCCCTGCTTCTTCCTCTTATTGATCATGGTTTCCGTCGCTACGTTTTTCTTTTTCGTCTACTTACTACTATTTGTAGTGATTGGATTTTTCTCCTCATTGTTCATAATTCCCTTACTGGGTATATCCTTTGTGTTTGCTATCGGTGTGGTAGCGTTTGGCTTCTGCAGCAATATGAGTTTCAAGATGGCGCAACTTGTATACATTCGAGCAGATGCCTTCTTGAAAAAAAGTACTAGATAAAATGGCCTCACAAACACAACCCACACAACCACAAGAGCCACAGGAACCACAAGAACCACCAGTAACACTAAGGCCAGTAAGCAATCCAACGATCCCAAGCCCACTGAGACAAACAGCACGTCCCTCAAAGTTCGTCACCGAAGAAGATGTCATTTTTGAACCCGTCAGTGCTCAAAGCGCCATTGCTCGTTCTTTAGAGACCACCGCTAAGAAAGCGGGTAACAGGTTCCAGCTGTCTTAAATTTAGACCAAAAAAAAACATTTTTCGCAAGTTTAGCAGGTCAATAATCATAATATCCTTATAAAATATACTTAGTTCCTTCTACATACGAGCTTCATAAATATATATCCTAGCTTCACTGGGTCTTCTAATACCGCGGCACACTACGCATAATTCAATAAGAAATAGAGCAGATGCAATTCTTCAAACAGCTTGCGATTTTCGTGGCGTGCATAACCTTTGCCCTCGCTTACGTGGCTCAAGATGTTCATATTTCATTTCCAGGTACTAAGGACAAGAATAGCATGATGATTGGTAAGATCGGGCCCGGGCTCGGAAAGGACGATGTCGCTCCAACATCAATCACAGTAAATAACGCTAATCAAGTCATTGAAGTAAATTTCGCCATTGACTCCAGCGACAAGCCCTTCCAAAACTCCCTATTGGTTGGTCTACCTGATAACAACCTAGAAATGGTTTTTGAACCCGAAATCAAGGACAACGGTAAGCTGTCCATGTACAAGTACAAGATAGATCTAGCCACGTTAGATGCTGCCTTGTTACAACAAGCTTTCAAGTCACTGGAGCCAATACAGGCAACTTTGATCTTAGCATCCTCGACAGCCAAACCAAAAGACAATTTGTTCCAGAAAGTTTTCCAGCTGGACTTGGACTTTGATTTGGATCATCCCGATTTATCTTTGGTTGACAAGTTCAATATCCAGCCTGAAATCCGTCACGTCTTCCACACTGAGCCAAAGAGAGTTGCCAAGCCAATAGCCCGAATTTTTGTTGTAATTATCTTCTTCACTATTTTGTCGTTGCTCGTTACCTGGGTGAATTCTTGCGCTGCTGCATTCGATAATATCCCCACTGGTGCCAATGCCCTGTATTTCTTAGGTTTCGTCGCGACCATAATTGGGTTTGAAGTTATCTTTGCCAGATATTATTTGGGCACAAGCATCTTCGAAACTTTATTTTCCTCTTTGTATTTGGGCGCTCCAGGTTTGTTGGCGTCTACCAAGTTTCTCAGATATTTTGGTCAAACAATCTAAGCCTTTACTCGAACCTGAAATGATTTATATAAATAGTTACTTACGTATAAAAAGATAGATTTCAAAACAAATCAATTGCTCTCACCATTTGCATCCACAAAGGCGTTTTTGATCCATTTAAACCCCCAAATATTGTGTCTTGAGTCCCAGAATGGCTTATCAAAATTGTTAGCTGCCACAATCTTCCCCATGATCAAACCCATGGGTAATGCATTGTACGTCCTTGAGTCTAATGAATGTGAAAGATTATCTCCTGTTACCCAAACATGGCCCTCGGGTACTTTGATATAAGTACTAAACCTCTCTTCATCAACCAACACATCCCCGACATGATTTACTATGGTGCTAGGGTCCACGAGCACCATGTCACCAGGCATACCGGTGACCCTCTTGCATATTCTGTGATTAGGGTCGGTGGGCTTTAACGCCACTACACAGTCCCCCATCTTTATGCCTTTGCCGTTTTGGAAATGCTTTAAGACATGCACATAATCATTCGTGGCCGATAGCGTTGGTAGCATAGACTCTCCCCTTGTCTCCGTAAACTCGTACGCATACGTGTGTATTATATGCAGCAGGCACAATGACCTAATTGCATAAGAGAAAGTCTTTGACCAAATAGGCAGTGCACCAACAGTCATAGCCAGTGTTTTATAGGCGCTATATTGCTTGAAATCTTTGCTTAACGAACCTTTTTTTTCTTGAAAATACGTTGAAGACTTTACACTGAGGTCATATTTTTCCACCCAAAGAAATGTTTTAGCTCCTCAGTATGTCGTGTACCTGGTTTATTCTTTCACGCTTCAAGGAAAAAATTACCTGAAAGAAAGGCTATAATAGTCTGGGTTAAATTCAAAAACGTATATTGAGTTAACTCGACCTATTTGTTACCTTGGCACTACGAATCGGCCTAAAAGGGCTCAAAAAAAATACTAAAATCGTTCAATTTAAAAAGTAGCAATACATATAATTTATGCATGCAGGTTAATTTTCACTTCCTCCTCTGCGTTGCCGCAGACTATTACCGTATCTGGACCCTGGTCGTAGATCTTGGTGGCTGCGTTCTTGGGGCAAAAATGAGCAAATAATGAAATGTAATCCTTTTAAAGAGAAGAGCAAAGAGTCTGGTCTAACTTCAATTTCAAATACTATCTTCTGGGCTCACATGATTAGAACAACACAATAAGTAATCCGAAAAAAAAAATGTCTGACGAGGTGGTGACTAATCGAGCCGTTACTTACATTAACAATACAACACCTGCTACAATTACATCTTCGAAGCTGGATTTAAGAACCTGTTATAAAGATAGTGAACTTGTAATTGAGGTCCATGCTGCTGCTTTGAACCCAATTGACTTTATTACTCACGAGCTTTGCAGCTCTTATATATTTGGGAAGTATCCAAAGACTTATTCGAGGGATTACAGTGGCGTAGTCGTTAAGGCGGGCAAACATGTTGATCGCAGTTGGAAAGTTGGCGACAAAGTGAACGGTATGTATTCACATATCTATGGTGAGCGTGGTTCTTTGTCCCATTATTTGATACTCGACCCTGCTAAAAATGCCCCAATCACTCATATGGTAGAGGTTCCTAAGGAAGAAAACGACCCTTATGACGATTTTGTATATGCTGCTGCCTGGCCCTTAACTTTCGGGACTGCTTATTCGGTATTGCACAATTACAAGAAAAATTGGGGCCCTGATTCAAAGGTCTTGGTCATCGGCGCCTCAACATCTGTGTCGTATGCTTTCGTCCATATTGCAAAGAACTACTTCAATATCGGTACTGTAGCTGGTATTTGTAGCATAAATTCCATTGAACGCAACAAGAAGTTAGGATATGACTATTTGGTCCCATACGATGAAGGGACTATTGTAGACAACGTCAAAAAATCAATGGAAAGCAAATTGAAAAACGAAAAATTTGATTTCATTTTCGATTCAGTTGGCAATCATGATTTGTTTCCTACTATGGACCAATTCTTGAGACCTAAGGCAGATAATTCCTTTTACGTTACCATTGCAGGGAACGAAAAGGTCAATTATAAAAATATATCTTGGGCAAGTTTTGTCTCTTTGGGAAGCATATTAACAGCTCTTAATCCGTTTAAGGGATTCAACTGGCGTTTTGCTGCGCCAACGCCCTCCAACAACTTTATTGAAGTTGGTAATGGAATGATTAAAAACGGTACCTATAAACCACCTATTGATTCTGTTTACGAGTTCGACCAATTCCAAGATGCGATTGACAGATTAAAGTCCAATAAAGCTAAGGGCAAAGTCGTCATTAGAATGAAATGAACGGCCATTCCTTCGGCTACATATTTATCAGCCATATTTATATCTATTACTATGTTAGTCAATGACGTTACTCATCTTATTCGAGAAAATATTACCCGGCTGTGTTGAAATTTGAATGAAAAAGCTCATCACAATATTCCGAAATAGGATTCGATAGGCTCTTATGGGTTAGTTATACTACAAATTCACTCTGCTAGCAAGCCGCTGTTCTTTATAATCCCAGTAGCCTACAGGAGACATAGCTTTTTTGAGATGACTGTTCTTCAAAATCAAGAAAACACTAGCCGATTTACTAATGTCTCTGTTATTGCGCCTGAATCACAAGGACAACAACAAGGACAACAAGGACAACAACAACAACAGCAGCAACCGCAACCGCAACCGCAGCAACCGCAGCAACCACAGCAACCGCAGCAACCGCAACCACAGCAACAGGAGCAGCAACAGGAACCGCAAAAACAGTCAACAGGAACAGTCAAGAGTTTAAATGGCTTTTCAAGTGTACAACAACCAATATTTACGGCAGACCCGTCTTCCGCATCCTCTGCTGAACTGAGCGACAATCCAGCGTGGTTCAATAATCCAAAGAAAAGGGCTATCCCAAACTCAATACTCAAAAGATCAGCCGGACAGTCTTTGAGCCCGGTACGCTCTGATGCTGCAGATGCGTCTGTTACCTTCTCCAAGCCCAATGGGTTCAACAATGTTACATTTGGCTCCAAAAAGGATCCACGTATTCCCAAGAATGCTTTTCAAAATGACGGTAGTAACAACGCCAACAACAACAGCCACAATCATGATTTAAATGCTATAGTTTTTGATTCAAATGAGGCTCCACCCAAAGCTTCTCTGGCGGATTGGCAGAAAGAAGATGGTATACTTGCGATTGATAGTGACAATATCGAAGATCCTAATTTAACTGCCAACATAACACTTGATCAGAAACTAACAACTCCATTTTCACCCTTCAAGCAGACAGAAAAAACTGCTAGAATATTCAATCTCTTTGACCAAACTACAAAAGTGCCACCAAATAATGAGGCACCAAATAACGGACTAGATCATATTACGATTGACACTAATGCAGAACTTTCACCGGATGTGGACAATAATGCAGTTATTATTTTTGGGTATCCGGAATCGATTGCTAACTCGATAATTCTCCATTTTGCTAACTTTGGCGAGGTTTTAGAAGACTTCAAGATAATAAGAGACTTTAGAAAACCAAATTTAAAAAACAAGCCATGCAACCAAACATCCACCGCACAAAGATGTCCCATATACACAGGCGATGGTTGGGTAAAATTGACTTACGACTCTCAAGCTCCTAAAACTCGTGCTCTACAAGAGAATGGGATTATTATGAACGGTACATTGATCGGCTGTGTTTCATATAGCCCTGCTGCTCTCAACCAATTAGCGTCTTTGAACAATTCGGAAAACATAACAAATAATGTCACAGGTCTAAAAAGTAATTCAAGTTCAAATGACTTCAGTAACTATATAAAAACAGAAGGGTTTTTTGAAAACGCTAAGACGATAGCAGCTACTCCTAAAACTCGTAATTCAGAGTTTAAGGTTTCCAAGAATTCAAGTTCTTTTAAAAATTCACGTAAACTAGAAATAAAGGATGGTAGGTCATTATTTTTGAGAAATAGAGGGAAGATTCATAGTGGCGTCTTAAGCTCTATTGAATCCGACTTGAAAAAAAGGGAACAGGAAGGTAGACATAAGAAAGGCTGGTTAAATACGTTGAATAATTGGTTATTTGGATGGAATGACCTTTAATGAGTAGTAAGTTTTTTTCCCAACGTAATATACTTGGGGTGACGAACAGCCTATTATGACATTCACCCTGCTTCCAGACCATATAATTTTATATGTATATAATTATAGAAGGATAGATGAACGATTTTTTAAGAAGGGACGCATTCAATTTTGTATTACTTCAACTTTCCAATTTCAGCTCTTTGACTAGATCCGACAAACAGATCCACTCCACTCACCGAATCCTCTGTAGCTAACTTATCGGAAACAGGGACATCTCTTTCAATCATTAATATAACTGTGTCCATACGAGAGATTTCTAAATCAGGTATAACGACACCCCCAGGTGGACAATTTCTATAATCTTCACATTCATAAATACAGAGAGATGAGGCTGGTTCGAAAATGTTACATCGTATCCTCAATTGTGCTGAATTTTCCGCCGGTACCACACGTATAAAGAGTTTGTTGGTTGTGTATTTTGTATTTTGCAGACCTATCGAAATTTTAATTTTTTTAGAGGTTTTCTTCCAATAAAACTTGTCATAACACTGGTAAGGATAAGAACCGTAAGCCATGTTAATTTCACGTAAATTGATAGTGGACATTAATCTCCCTGGAGAGGACAAACGTGCCGAGGCTACTAATTGAAACTCTGAGGAGACCGGAGGGCCATACGTCGAGCACACAATTATGTATTTGGTATTGGTTAAGATGGGTACATCTTGTTTGATATTTTGTTCGGGTTGATAGTGATTATCAAACATAATTGGTTTTATCAACTCATAATCGTCCAAATAATAAACCTGAGTATTAATAAAATCGTGCGAACTTTTAGAAACGCATGTAACATCCATAAGAATCTGTCGATCTCTTTCAGATTGAACCTCCAGTTGAAAAGTTGGGTTTTGGAAGAAACTACAGGTGTCAAAAGAGGTTTTTTTATCCGAGCCATAAAGAGGAGAAAAGCTAACTCTGGCAACAAGGTTATTCATGTCTTTCAGTCTTTGAAAAAATATCTCTTTCACGACTGAGAACAAATGAATACTAAAGTTGTTGTTAGTAGTTGAATGGCAATACAATAGTATTTCTGCGCCGGGAACCAATTTTAATTTCACCAGTTGCATCCCGACATGAATAGTGCCTTTGCTAGCTGGCACTTCAATTGGGTAAATTATGCAATCTCGAGCTTGCTTCAAAAAGGAAATTGACTGATCTTTCTTACTACCTCCTTTTGACAAATGTTTCTCGAGCAAGATCCAGACTGTTTCCGTCACTTTGGATTTATTCATTATGTGGAATAAAGGCTTATCTGAAATGATGGCGAATTTATTATAACGTGTGACATCGTATCGAAAATGAAGGGCTTGTGAGTATCCAAACATTTTTTTATGGTTCCAATTGAGATATAATTGTTTGAAGTTATTTAAGTATTGTTCGTAGCTAATTTCGACATTTAACGTCGAATCCCTTGGATCTCGCAGTTTGATTAGTCCAGGCTCGTGTCTGATGTCGACGACAGAATAATCATGATTTGCCAATAATGGTTCCATCAAATCATTGGAACGATTTCCGGTACCAACACCCATCAGACAAAGGCCTGACTTAAAGAACTTCCATAATTTTTCAAAGGAGAAGCTATCTATTCCTATAATCTCTGGTAAAAATCCACTCAAGTAGTAAGTATCTATACTGATATTTGAGCCATCGGTTGAATATGTACCCTGCACAACCAGTAATAGCGCAAGTTCGCTAATCTTGTCTGAAATATTTTTGCTTTTGAGCGAAAGTTGTTTACCATTCAGGGAAGTTGGAATTTGGGAAGTATCTACCGTGACTAGTCTTTGACTACTTCCATTGAAACATAGATTGACCTGATATTCATCTGGTGATATTTGTTTAATTGGAGGTAATGTTAAATTTTGAGACCTGAGATTAATCAGAGAAGCTACTAACGAACAGTCTGACACATCTTGGCACTGCTCTATTTCGCCCGTATACTCTTCCTCAATACGCAATGCGGTTATGCTAGGGTAGCGACTTTGTAATTCTTTACTGCCAGGTACACAGTACTCGTTTTTATTCCAAGATAGTGGTGAGGCCTCTGAGATAGATATAGGAGGATAAAACTTCAAATTGACAGTTGAAGTAAGCCACAAGAATCTTTTCTGTCCGTCTATTTTTGATAAATTCTCTTTTAAATCTAAGACGGCTTTGATAAATGCAGAATTTTCACTCTTCATCGCCAAATCCACCAAGCTGCTAATTGAGTTGCATGTATCTTTTGCATTACAATGTACCGACTTTATAACCGAATTGAACTCACGCCAATCGTTCATTATTCACATCAACGAACAATTACTTTTAATTGACTTGTCCAACTAACCTTCAGATGCGTTGTTTAATATTGATTGTGATGGCCCGTTTATGCCCGCTTGAAGAGCATTTAGTTTTATAACCTTATAAACCAAGAAGGTATAAAATTTCTCAAAAGTATAAAAAAGACGAAATTGTATATAGCGTCTTATACTAGTAAATATTAATCTAGCTACGACACTATGTCGGTCACGTAGTTTATACTGTTGTGCCTGTTCTTATAAAGCTAAATTTACATTTGCTCCGTATTGAAGATCTGGAGATAAGGTAAATAAATGTTGCGCGATTCAGAGTTATTTAATAAACAATGGCTTATGTTTCAGTATACGCCAAGAAAAGAGAAACACCGATCAGCAAAATGGGCAGTCCGAAACGAAGTGACTACCTTAAGAGTTTTATTGGAGGTAATGTGGTTGCTCTAGGCGCTGGAACGCCTTATCTTTATTCATTTTATGCTCCTCAGTTATTAAGCAGATGTCGCATTCCTATTTCAACTTCAGGTAAACTATCATTCTCTTTGACGATAGGGAGTTCACTAATGGGAATTTTAGCAGGCATTGTCGTCGACCGGAGTCCTAAACTCTCTTGTCTCATTGGTTCCATATGTGTTTCCATTGCGTACTTGATTTTGAACTTGTGCTATAGGCATGAATGGTCTAGTACTTATCTGATATCACTGAGCTTAGTGTTGATTGGGTATGGTTCCGTTTCAGGTTTTTATGCGTCTGTGAAATGTGCAAATACAAACTTCCCTCAACATAGGGGCACTGCGGGGGCATTCCCTGTGTCACTTTATGGTTTATCAGGCATGGTATTTTCATTTCTATGTTCAAAAATGTTTGGTGAAAACATTGAACATGTGTTTATATTTTTGATGGCGACGTGCGGTAGTATGATCTTGGCTGGTTACTTTTCATTGGATATATTTACCAGTAGAGAAGAGGATGACACAAGCATTAAGCAATGGGAGCTTCAAACAGCCACAGAAACAAATGATAATATAGTGCCATTATATGATAGTAGTAAAGACCTCATAGGTTCGCCAGTGCGTGCATCATCACCAGCCATTCATGAAAATTATGCATTGACAGACAATTTTCAAGAGACCTCAGAATTTTACGGCCTTGAAGATAGGCAACTATCAAATCGACCATTGTTACCGCCTTTTTCCCCACGTACTAAGTATGATGTCGAAGACGAGGATACCATAAAAGGTGTAACAAATGGGAGTAACGGTATACAGAAAAGTATGAAGTCACATGTGCTACAAAGCTTAAAGTCTTCAACCTTTATTTGTTATTACGTAGTATTAGGTATACTTCAAGGTGTCGGTTTGATGTACATCTATTCGGTAGGATTTATGATACAGGCTCAGGCGGTTTCCCCACCTTTAGATCAGGTATCAATTAATGCAGAAAGTATCCAATCCTTACAAGTAACTCTTTTATCCCTTCTTTCATTTTGCGGTAGGCTATCATCTGGACCAATTTCCGACTTTTTGGTCAAGAGGTTCAAAGCTCAAAGACTTTGGAATATTGTAATAGCGTCCTTATTGGTATTTCTGGCATCGAATAAGATATCTAATGACTTCAGCAATATTGAAGATTATTCCCTAAGGGCTTCTAAGGTATTTAAGAATATTTCTGTATGCTCAGCCATCTTTGGTTATTCGTTTGGCGTTTTATTTGGTACTTTCCCCTCAGTAGTCGCTGATAGATTTGGTACCAATGGGTACAGCACTTTGTGGGGCGTCTTGACAACTGGCGGGATATTCTCAGTGAGTATTTTTACCGATATATTAGGTAGGAATTTCAAAGCAAATACAATTGGCAATGACGAAAACTGCAAAAAAGGAGTGCTTTGTTACAGCCATACATTTATGGTTACGAAATATTGCGCTGCTTTTACTCTATTGTTCGTTTTGGCACTAATTGGATGTACATTTTATCGAAGAAGAACAACTGGAAACTCAAATTGAATGCCATTGAACACCACTCTTCTAAAGTTCGGTTCAATCACCAAATTACAAACACTATAAGAAACATTAATATACATATTCAACTTCTCGAAATTTCTCTAACCTTGGAATACTTCTTCAGGGTACCTAAATTCGACGTTTAAGTTTTCAGCAAACTTTTTATCTGAATCACTGAAGTCTTTTTTCCTCCCAGCGGCATCACCACAATAATATATCCAATTCAACTTAGGAGTAGTTGGCAGTGATTCTGAAACTCCGTAAGCATTATCTATATCTGTTTTAAAAAAATCTGCCATTCCTGTCATTGGTTTTCGGACCTTTTCATAAATTTTAGGGTCATCGATATCATTTTTATTTGAACTTGGAAATGTAAACTTATTCTTGTTTGTCACAAGGGCCTTCGGCCTTTTAGGTGCTGCATATAACCACAGTCTACTTAACAATAAATCTCCTCTTTTGTCGCTTTTGATGGCTTTCAACACGAGTGAAATTTTGTTGATATATTTAGTACAGCTTTTGGAGGTTCTTGGAACGGTCACGACACCACCTTGGTTGGAAAATACGACTATAGTAGCTATTGGGTCTTTTTCAATAATATCAAAAAGATAGTCCAGAGTACATTTTTTGGAATTAAAACTCATAAACTGCCAATCATCTGCACTTTTGCTAAACTTTGTACCTGGTGATTTTGGCTTTATGATCGTATGATCCAAGTCGAAGGCATAGACATTTAAACAAGGATCATCCTTGGACAGGGGCAGTGGGGAATTAGGCATGAATTTAATCAAGCATGGTGAAATAGTTGATTTATGAGACATATGCTTTCTTTGGTGAGAATTCTACCCTATATTTTTAATTTTTGGACATATTTAACAGAAGTTAATGTCAGCTTAAAATGGGAAAAGCGACGAAAGAAATTTAAAGGACAATAGATATAAATTTACCAAAAATAATAAAAAAAAATGAGGAAGTTCATTTGATTGAATAGCTCGTCTATTCAAAGAAACTTATATATATATATATATAGATTATCGACAGGAAGGAAAGAGGTATGAAATTGAACAAACATCTTTAAATGACGTCTGCCTTACCCACAGTTTCATAGTATTTACAGACATTAGTGTCTTTAAGTTCCTTTGGAACAAGAATTGTGGTAACTACAGAGATCTCATTTTCAAATCTCGTTGCATCGGTAATCGAATGTGGGAAATTAACCACAATCAGTTTGTCACCGGCCTTGTAGTTTTCTTTCAGATACCTGCCTAAAAGCATGACTAGCATGCCTGTTGGTAGATTATCAACATACGTACCTGGCCCATATTCATTATAGTATTCATTTAATAAAGCCTCATACCTGTCACCTTTCAAAGTTCTGAAGTAGTCGATGACATTGACTGGATCTACAAACTGCGGTTCACTTGTGTCGTTACTTTGTGTTTTCCGTAGCATTCTTTTAGTTTCCTCAACTGTGGGCAATAGAGAAAACTTTATATCAACGTCACCTTGTGGGAAAATAGCCATACGTCTTTTCAACCCATTAACAACATTGTCGAATTCTTCTGCCGATAATGATGTTTTTGGTTTATTCTTTTCAAGGGACTGCACTGTCTTGACAAAAATCAATGTACCAATGATAGCAACAAGAAAAATTTTCTTAAACCCAGGGGCATCTATTTTAGCTGGCTTATTGTTCTTCGTGGTTGAGTTGTTGGTTGATGAATATCGAGCTTTCAGAAGCGATGCGGATGAGAGGGGCAATCGCTTCACCAAGCTGGCGTGTATATACGGACTACGCCGGCTGCTTGCCAGCACATTTTTACTCAATTGTCTCAGCATGTCTTGTACACTGTTGGTGGATTTACGCACTATGTCTTGTCTTCTTGGATAATCTGTTTTTATATACCCTCTGTATTCAAACCCGTTTGAGCTTTATCGGCAGTCCTTATAATCGCCTTTTGAAATTGAGTCGACAAATTAGAGAAAGAAGAAACGGTAATACAGAAGAAACAAAAGACAAGAGAGTGCATACTTTTGTGTGATCGAGAAGGTTAACAGTGTAAGATGTCATTGGTCAAGCTTGCAAACACATGTGCTCATCTGCAGAATTGCTCGAAAGTTAGAGTGGCTTTAACATCGATCCCGTATACGAAGTTACAGCTACAATTTGCATACAACCTTTACCAACAGGGGTTTTTGTCGTCTTTGCAAAAGGGGTCAACGATGGGCCCAGACAAAGAATATGTTGAAGTAACACCGGATAATATCTCCACCAGAAGGCTTTGGGTAGGATTGAAATACAGAGACAACAAACCCGTGCTCAGTAACTGTCGGTTAATTTCCAAACCAAATTCTAGAATATATTTACCGATGGAAGACATGAAAAAGTTGTGCTCAGGCGTAACCATTAGAAACATCAAACCTTTGCAGCCAGGCGAACTAATTCTTGTTCGTGCTGAGAATAGTATCATGGAGATTAATGAAGCCATTGCTAAGAAGTTAGACGGAGAAGTGCTGTGTAGAGTTAAGTGAACCGCACAAGTGTACACCACGCATATGCAAATTCATAGTCTGAAATAATTATAAGCATGTAAATAATAGTAATAGTGACAAAAAGATACAATACTTCTTATAATGACAGTTTTTTACATTACGGTATTTATAAATGAAGTAAAAAAATTGCTCCAGGGGAGGTTCGAACTCTCGACCTTCAGATTATGAGACTGACGCTCTGCCGACTGAGCTACTGAAGCAATATTATATAAATTAGACGGCAAAATAGACAGCTAAACTCACATATATTTGGATATGTAGAACCGTACCATCTCATTTTTGCTCAAAATCATAAGTATTACCTGAAAAGTAGACACACTGGGGATTAACATGGAACTGTTCTGCCCCTTGTTGAACATTGATTGGTATTTATTTTTACCTGTATAATCATTGACCTGTTAAATTAGATGATAATCTTTGGGATTCCATTGTTTCTTAATGTTATAGTATTATGTATATAGATTATAGAAGAGATTCTTATTGACCTTCGAAATTGCAAGATGAATTTTGGGATTCCGTCATTTCTTAATGTTGTATTGTTATGTATATAAATTATACTAGAGATTCTCCTCGTGGATTTAGGAATCCACAAAAGGAATCTGTAATCTTGCATAGTACTATAAATAATTCTGTTCCTCTTTTATATGTTCTCATTCATTGGTCCTAATACAATATCAATTCTTGCACTTCAGTTTCCATCAATTTCGATTCTATCAATTTCGATGACAGTGTAAATCTTTTCTCACTGGTCTTGGAATTTATGTCATCATTTAACACCGTATATAATAGTAATATATATATGAAAGTGGAATCTTGTTCCAACAGTAGTAATAAATGAACAATAGTTGACTTTGTCCCAACAATATAATCTATAAGCGTGATAAAACTTGATCTGTGGACTGCAGTATATTAGCAAGTTCTTGTAGGACCTTACCCACAATAAGATTGGATTGCTTGTTTGTGAAGGCCGCCTTCCCCTGAGAACCTATTTAGTGAAGCAACTATATTTCAAAAAGTAGTAACTATAGAGGCAGACCCATTGCAAGATCAATTAGTACCACCGATATTGGTCACATACACAAAATGAAACAGAAGATAATCAAACATAACAGAACAGTATGTGTTAGAGTCAAAATCTGCCCACGCCTTCGATAAGTTCATTTGCTCGAACCCGAGAATACAATAAAACTAAGCGGGGTTTTAGGATCCTAAATTGTGGCCGCCTTAGTCCTTCACTAGTATCCATGAATAACTACTACCTTGACGATATACATATCTACCTGCTTCCGCATGAAGTAGTGCTTACGAACACCCATCTCTCTATGCAGTGGTGGAGGTAAATAAAATGAACATCTTGAGTCACTGGGCTAATAGCTATACATATTTTAACGTGTTTAACGAATTTTGTAATCCAGTTCAAAGAAAAGTGCTTTGAAATAGTTGTGTAGGGGGGCATATGTGCTCGTTACGTTTTCTTTTCATAAATCATGATAGTAAGTCAGCGAGGTATATCATTTTCCTCATGTATAGCGCTGTTCATGACTTCCGTCTCTTTCTCTGCCTTCTTCAACCATCTGGCGACCAATTTTGAATGCTCTTGTTTAAGATCAAATAGTTTTTGTTGTAAAACGTTATTTTCGATGGTGCCACTGATCAGTTCGTCATTCAACCTCTCGGCATTCTTGTTCTTCAATCCTATAACTTCTTTTAGCTTCCGAATTTCTTGCTCTTTACTTTTCAGTTCTTGTTGCAATACTGTCAGGGTCTTCAATAAAGCATCGTCATGGTGAATAGTGTTACCACCAACTGCGCCACTATTATCTTGGAATAATTCGCTTAAATGGGTCTCTCTATTGTTTCGATCTAGCAGTCTAGCAATCAACAGTTCATCCATTACACCTGTTTGTAGGGTCCTTCCTCCGTTCCTTTGCGTGCTTCACTTCTGTTATTGTTAACGTTGAGAATCTGCGCCCCTAATAAAACACATTCTTAGCCGAACAGCAAGCCATTGTTCAAGCTCAAAATCACACAAGATTCACAAGAGAAAGGCAAGCCAGCACTGTTATCATATGGTACATCGAGAAGAGCCGCTGTTATAATGGATGTCGAGCAACAGAGAAAACAACAACAGCAGCAAATAGAGCAAATAGGGCAAATAGAACAACAGGAGCAGCAAGGACTACAAGAGCCGCAAGAGCCACAAGAGGAACAGCAAGAACAACAACAACAACAACAGAGCAGATGGAGATCTTGGTGGCATTCTAATGCTGAAGATCACATGGACGCAGCGATAAACGCTGAGTATCTAGCTGAGCCAGAGGGGAGTACTTCAACTTCAAGAATTCAAGATGATGTGAACATAAATAACGGCAATAACGGTATATGGTCCAAAATTGCGTCCTTTGCGACGTCAAGATACAGGAATGCGCCAATTATTGTTGACGATAATACTCGGTATTCCCAATTAAACATCGAACAAATTGATTTCTTAGAAAATGAAGCTAAGGATATGATTTCAAAAAAATCAAAATCATGGTGTTGGTACGAGGCGGTTCCTCATATATCAACGTCATCAAATATAATTGACTCCCCAGATACCCCGGGAATAATCAGTGTGTATGGCACGGGATCTGCCAAGTGCCCATTACCATTAAACAAATACCCCGGCGATGGGAATAATCCCGGGTACAATGTATTCATTAATGATTCTTTAATCCTACCATCAGAGAGCCCTTTGGATTTTTTACATGTCCAACCATTAAGAACTAAGATACTCAACACGATCAAAAACTATTATAATTTCCCAAACGAACAGCATCTTTATCTAAGACAGAATAAAACAGCAATATTAAAGGATAAAAAAGTCATAATCATATCCGTCGTAGGAGATTTACCAGAAAAGTATGAACAGCGCTCATTGGAATCACAAAGATCCGCATACTACCTTTCCAGAAAACTATCCCAAAATCTGACACATGAGCAACCTGAAAGAATTTTGACTTTATCATTTCAGTGTCCATTGCATAGCCAAGAGTTAATACCTACTTACAAAGAATGTGTGGAACTACTGAATCATTGGGCACATCTTTTCAAAGGTGTTGACTCAGTTTTTTTTTGTGGGCGTTTACCACAGTGTTCCATTAACTTTGTTGTTAGCCAAGTATATTGTTCAGAATCATGAAGTTTTAGAGTTCGATGAAAATACTACGGTGGGTGTATTGAGTTTTCAGTCGTGTTTACAAGGTTATCGATTTTGGGACCATAGCACCGATTTTGTTAATAATAGTTACAGTAATTTGAGCTCTAATACAAACATCAATGAAAATGATAATAACGAAAACGAATTCAGTAATGATTTTACCACAAAGAGCCAGCAAATTAAAGAAAAACAGTTATTTCAAGGCATTGATAAAAGGCAGCAAGAAATGCTATCCAAAGTCAAAAATTATAGGAGAATAGACTCTAGCGAATCCAAACTAGTTCAAGATGCATTGGACTGGCTTTTGTTTAATTGGGATTCGTTTCGCCTGACATTCTTTGGTAAACTCTACGATAGTTTCATGACAATCTCTGAAAAACTTGCCATCGATTATAATCATCCCAAAATCCTGAGGAACTTATGGTGTAATGGGAAATATATGGGTATTGATTTGAAAAATTCTGACGGTTTAAACTTCTATAATGGATACGATGACGCTGATAACAGCGATAACGACATCCATATAAAGACCCCTAATTTTGAAACAAAACTGAAGATTCCCGCCAATAGACTTTTCGAGATAACTCTGTGGAATATTCTGATGATAACGGAAAACTTGGGATATAAGCAATTTATACCTATAATAAATTTACTAGGTCCATTCTTCATTTCTAGGTCGTTTAATGAATATACTTTGCCGCCAAATGTCAAGAAACAATACCAGTACAATACCAAAGTTTGGCTACAAGAAATGGACAATAGATGGAAACTCAATGGCCCTCAATTTAACCACGAACAAAGAGAGAATGAAACTCCCGGATCCTCATCAACCTCTTTACTACCAGAGGATATCTCTACAGTAAATGACTTTATGCAATTTGTACAGTATCAGAATGAGAAGACTCCGGATTTTGTGAAAATATACTCTGATATTTACGATGACGATCATGTCTATAAATGCTTTTTGCACAACACAATCTTTACGAAAAACCCACTAAGTCCTAAACATTTGGCTTTGAATATAGATCTCGATACTCCTACGAGCATATTGAATACTGTTAATCAATATGATTTGGTTTGGAAGATTCATGATTCCTTTTCCAAATTGATTAAACTGAAGAATTTACCACAACAAGAGGTGCCGCAGGTACTAAGGCTCTCCATCTCATTAAACTGCTTCTTGGACAGCATTGCAACTACAACCGCACCTATTTTTCAAAGAGACAACATGGAGGCCTTGAGAAGACTAACGGAGATTTGGCGAACTTATCAAGATTGGTCTCCACCCACAAGGGGCTTGAAGCATCTAAGGGAGATCCTGAGTGTTTTAGCAATGTATGACAACCCCAAGAATCTAATTAATGACGTTCGACGTACATAATAGACCTCGTATATAGCGGACCGTGTAATATCTTAGGTTATTGTATTGCTATTCAAGAAGGTATGATGGGTAACCCGCAGATGAGGCTGGAAAGTACTTCGTACAGAACATGAAGGAAGCTAACGGAAGTTCTTTTTATACACCTTCATCGCGCCATTAGATGTTAAGTGTCAACCCTCTTGACTAGTACTAAGGTTGTTGACTGCATCATAGCTTGTGGAGGGTGAGATAATACAGAAAACATGTCTTTCACTGAGGACCAAGAAAAAATCGCACTAGAAATACTGTCAAAGGACAAGCATGAGTTTTATCAAATTTTGAAAGTGGATAAGAAGGCCACAGATGGTGAAATCAAAAAAGCATACAGAAAACTAGCTATCAAACTACATCCTGACAAAAATCCTCATCCCAAGGCGAGTGAAGCGTTCAAAATAATTAATAGAGCGTTTGAAGTTCTAAGTAATGAGGAGAAACGTGGTCTTTACGACAGGATAGGAAGAGACCCTGACGATAGACAGATGCCATCTTCTAGAGGCGCCGCTTCAGGATTCCAGGGAAACGCTGGTGGATCTCCCATGGGTGGCGGATTTGAAGACATGTTTTTCAATTCACGTTTCGGTGGCCAAAGAGCTGGCCCACCGGAAGACATATTTGACTTTTTGTTCAACGGAGGTGGCAGTCCCTTCGGAGGCTCTCCATTTGGGCCTTCTGCTTCTACTTTTTCATTTGGAGGCCCAGGTGGTTTCAGAGTTTATACTAATAATCGTGGAGGCTCGCCGTTCATGCGCCAACAACCTCGCTCAAGACAACGTCAACAGCAAACAGAAGAAAACGCAGCTAATTCACAGCTGAAGAATCTGCTTGTTCTTTTTATTATCTTCATTGTTCTCCCTATGATTAAAGATTACTTGTTTGGTTGAATTCAATTTCTTTTACTGTCATTTTTTTTTACTTTTCCTAATGTAACTCATTGGTGTACTATAAACTAAAACTAACGGGAAAGAGCAAGAATAAAATACTATTTGTACATTAGATGAACACACACTATTACCAGTCATCCCTTTAAGCTTACTGACTTAAACTTAATTTTCTTTCAAAAGCAAATTAAAGAGAAAATTGTACTAGAATTTTATTTTGAGAAAGGGAAGTTTTAAGGCAAATCATAGTCTACTTATAAACATCATTTATCTTTGAGTAATGAAGCATATCATTTTCGCCATTTTTTTAGAATTTTTTTTTTTAGTAAGAATAATTAGACCACTCTTACATAATTATATTTTAATTATAGATAGTGTTTCAAATTCAATAAATTCCCCTATTTCGAGGTTTTCACCTCCTTTTCCAAATGCATCCCGGACTAGAATTAATCCTATTTGTTTGGCTTTTTTTCATGAATGATTTTCATGAGTAGCCGGCTCAACAAAGATCCATGATTATCTAAAGTGATGATAAGCATAATTTTTGATTTCAAGCGAGAAAAAGGACAAACAAGTGATTGTTTCGATGGTACGTTATCACTCCAAATCCTTTAGTCTTGCTTGGATGATCTGTCTCACATCCTCTTTTTCCGCGTTTCTTGATGGAAGCTTTAGTTTCTTTGTGATTTTAGTAGTTATATTGCCACCGATATTATCTTTACTAGTTTGTGGTTTTGACGATGGTCGCTTGATCAACTTACCGCTTGGCAATACTTCATATCGTTCAGAGTTGTTTTTAGTGATATTTCGGCATACGGTGTTTTTGGTGGATAGTCTATACTAACATTCTCTATTGAGTTAATGCTTCTATTAAGCGTACTTGTGCGCGAATTAGTTCTTGATCTTGAAAGAACCTTATCCGTGTAGCGTGTCAAAGTGCTAGGGTCTTTATCCCACGTCCATCCCTGTCTCATTTCACTATAAGCACCTAATTCCAATTTCTTTCTAATATCACTTTTTTGTTCCAATTCAGCAAATATATCTGAATCCGATGGCCACATCATAACTTTGAACGTCTTGTACACTATATCCATAGTGATAGGCAATAGCGCTAACACCAAGCTAGTACACCAGAATGTAATATCTTTACCAAACTGGTTATAAAATCCGTATGCTACGTCATAAATTTGGTCAGTTTTGTTCAGAATTGGAAGTGCACAGCACCACACCAACCAGCCTCCACAGGAAAGAATGACAGAAGTAAAAGCTAGCCAGTTTCTATTGTGCATTTCAACAAATTGTGATTTAACATTGATCAACATAACAATAGCTGTGAAGTTGATAAGTCCTAGAGGATACATAGTATTATCAGAGAGGGAACTCATACCCCACATTACTACATTCAAAAATGTAATAACCAAAGAGTTTGCAGTCGCCAAAACAACCCATTCCATGAACATCAACATATTAAATCCTTGGGAGAGACGGCCATATGAATATAACTCTGGAACGGTTAGTAAAGTCATCGGCTTCAGGTCCTTTTCGAACATACCAATACATAAAACCGGCAATGATGTGAAAAGGGTATTAAACATGGACAGTGACCAAGGTTCATATAACGACGAGCCTGAAAACATCGTATACCTCTGGTATATTAGTTGCGTAAAATAAAATGTAATCTCTTTGTAAAACGTGCACAGCATAAATTTGGAGGTGCGAATATAGTTATAACGGCCATGAACTAGTAATAATTTTAGAAGGAACCTGAACTGTCCAATAGAGTAGTCAGATACTCTAGATGCTTGCAGACCCTCTTTACCTGCTATTCCAACCCCTATATCAGCAGACTGTATCATGGCAATATCATTTGCACCATCACCTATGGCTAGCGTCACTAAGTTCGGGTCAGTGTTCCTTATATTAGAAACCATAAGAGCTTTCTGAGAAGGTGAGGCACGACAACAAATCACCGAGTCTGTTTTGGTACATAGTTCAATGAAAACTGACATGTAGGTCGGATTTCCCTCAAACATGGCCAATGTTGCACCATCAATTACAACCACACAATGTGCAATGTTTCCGGAATCAACTTCTTGAGAAACAGCATTCATTTTTGAAATAATGTTATCATCCGTAGTAGTTAAAATTACTACAGTAGAGTAATCTTTAATCAACATACAAGAATACCCAATATTTATGGCCGTTTCTCTTTTGTCACCTGTAAGCATCCACATTTTGATACCTGCCCTTCTGATTTTTTCGATAGCCTCTGATACACCCTCTTGTAACTTATCTTCAATTGCGGTTACACCCAAAAGGCTTAAACCGTTCTCGATTTCTGCGCCAATTTCGTCGATTTTCAGTTTTCTATCAGTCAGAGAAGTTTTGGCTTGATGGTAGCGCTTATTCCAATTCTCATAGTGCCCAATGTCAATCCATTTGTAACCATACACCAAAGTTCTTAAACCTTCGGTTGAAAACTCGTCAATCGCTTGCAATGTTCTTTCAATAACGTATTCTTCATTTAGGATTAATTCATCACTGCCTATGTATTCCAATAGTTCAGTATCGTAGTCAAATTGCAACCCTTCATTCCTTGAATCCATTACCAGGTCATTCTTGGGAGAGAGTGTCTCATCTATGGAAATTCGGGGACCATATTTCTCAATTTGTTGCTTATGAAGAGACTTTCTACTTTTATTCACGACACTGCCAATTTCCTGATCAGATTTTTTCACAGTTTCTAAAAACTGATCAATGGAATCAATTTGTTTCTCGGGATCACGACGCCTACTATTTTTCATTGAAAGACTCCTTCTCACTGCCTGCAATGATAAACTTGCCTTTGGTGCACTGGACAAAGAATTTCTCAAAGAGTTCCTGGCCAAAGCATCTTCATCCACCATTCTCTCCAGAGATTTTCTTTGCTGAAGAACCAGTTCTGCTTCAGCGTCTTTACGTTGTTTAGTGTTGATGCTTATATCTGCCATTTTCTTTGCAGCCAATTCATGATCATGTAAAAGTTCCATAATAACATTGTCAGCCCCTTTGCAAATCAAAAGTACTTGATTTGGTTGATTTGGCATACGCACAAGAACTGACATTCTTTTTCTTTGAGAATTAAAATCAATATAATCTAAGATTTCATAGTCTTCCAATAATGCCTCTCTTTCGAACCCATCAGGAAAGGTCTTAATAGTCAAAATTTCGGCGTTTCTATTTAACACAATGTAACCTAGGTCTCTAGCGGCAGTTACGAGCGCTAGTTCATCTGGGGACGATGATTGGTACTCAATAGAGTCTTCTTCCATGGATGCATTATGAGTTTTTTTGGGAAGACAACTGTGACAAAGAGCTAGTGATAAAATAAAAAATTTGGCCTTTTGAGAAAACAGGGCCGTCGGATGTCTCTGAATAAATTGAATCAAATCAAAAGAGCTCTTAATATTATCCGTAAAGGCCTCAGACAGTGAAATATTCGAAGCTTGTTTATTCAGTTCAGCCGGATTTTCTTTGCCAAAAAGCGATCGCATACTGGGACGACCTGTATAAGTAGCCGATGAATTTCCTTTATACTCAACAGAATTCCTAGGTTTAGGAAAACCATCTAAAGATGGCCGAGGGCCCGTCTCAATTGAAGCTCTCGAAAGCCCTAGTCGGCCAAGAACATTTTGATCTTCAATGGAAACAACATCTACACTAGAACCGTTATGAGCTTTGGGTGGTAACCTCATATAACTAGGATTATCTCTAACGCTTTCGTCCGAAATATCTTCAGAGCTACTGGAATCTACATTATGCATCCAAGATGAACCACACAAAGAGAATTTTCGAAATATCATTTTATTGTCTGTCAATGTTCCCGTTTTATCACTAAAGATATACGAGACTTGCCCTAATTCTTCCAAGATTGTCGCAGTTCTAGATTCACATGGCGTATTTGTTTCTGCATGGTACATGTCAATATCCCATTCCATCATTTTGCTCTGGACCACCTTGATAATTTCCATTGTCACGTATAAGGACAACGGAATAATTGTGTTATACATAATGATAAATGACATTATCGTAGGTGCTACACCAGCATCTGTCTGAAATAGATACCATGCCTGATTTTTGGTCGATATATTTTCTCTTGCGTAAGACATGCCCAAAATAAGAAAACAGAGATATTGTTGCAACAACAACCACCATAAACACAATGATTATATTGATTTTTCTTTGTAACTTGGGCGCCTTTGTTCTTGGATTCTTTAATGCGTTCATTCTAATTTTTGTTTCTTCACCACTAAAAATGACCATACCAACGACATTTTGAGTATTTCTCAAAATGCTCCCACGATATATCACGTTATCAGGGCCTAGTGGATACTTCATTATGGTATCATTATGCGAGTTCTTTAGTTCTAGGTTACCTTCGAAATTGTACAGGTCAATATTAGGGTCTTCCACGGTTACTTGAGCATTTATATTCGCTAAACCTGATGCAGCTTTCGTCAATTTGTTCAATTCTGGATGAGGCTGCTTACTTTTTAGGTTTGTTTCACCATCTAGCGCCATTGTTTCAACAAAACACTCGTTATTTTCGCCATCGCATGTCAATAAAAGCAAATCTGCAGGTATCCAGTCGTCCTGGGTAAGAAGTACGAAGTCACCCACACGAAGTTTCTCCCACTTTTTTTGTTTGATGTGAACATTGTACTTGTTCCCAAGAAGTTCAAAATTGTTGAAATGCGTGCCTAAGGAAAGCCCTGGTGTGGAATTCTGATCATCGTTTGAAGGTAGGTCGCTTTCCGTAGCATTTGGTTTGGTGAGGTATGCAGTTGAAGACATAACGCTATTTGGTAATGCGTATACTTCTTGTGCATCATGAATTTCATCTTTGGCCAAGACATCCACTGGTTTATTATTTTCTTCTTTATCTAAACGATGCCTTCTGAAATCGTCCCATGCCTCTCTTGTCATAGATATACCCATAAACACACATAATGGGATAATGGTAGTATAAGTACCAGTTGTGGACCATCCAGGTACCATTTGTAGCACTGCTACAATGAAAAAAATAGGTGTTGGCCAGTTTTGAAAACTGGGCATATAACTGTCTGGGAAAGAAAGAATAAAACGTGTACCTTGATGACGTTATTTGATTGTCACAGTAGGACCTATTAAATCTTTCATCTATTAGATGACCATCTTTTTATTAGAGGCACGCTTGTATTCGATTGCGTTGTGATCTAATATGATCGGAATATGTCTACCGTCTTTTGAACGGAACGTTCTCCTTCGATCTAGGATAGTGTCAAGTATTCTAGTAATGATGTTATAGGACGTCCCTTGATCGTTGTATTCCTCTTCTTCATACTCCACTTCAGTAGCATAATTGCCGTTAGCCTCATCCCTGTCATCCTTGTCATTATTATCGCTATTAGAAGATGCCTTGTTTTCACTAATATCTTCCAGTTCTATCTCGTCATCAGTTTTTCCACGGTATTTGTCATACAAATGCTTATTGAACATCTGCGTTCGTAGCGATGAAGACCTTCTTCTTTGTCCATCAGTAATTCCCATAGTAAGCTTGAACAAAAAAATAGGCGAACTTGTTTGCTCCAATTAATATCTTCACCTATGCGATATGGGAGCTGTATGTATACAACAAAAAAGAGCCAAATAAACTGAAGAGCAAATCGGACAAGCGCGGAAGAAAAGTCCTCCAAAAAGTGGTCGGATAGATTAGTGGTTGCTCTATTTCTTTAGCCAAACTACAGCACTAGACTGTTGCTTTGTTTATTATTCGCTTATTCAAAGCACTTAACAAGCTGGGGTCGAAAATCACCCGGCTGCACAGCCTCTTAGGTTAGTTGCACAATAAAAAACACGTAATCAATTGTTTCAAGTGTACGTACTACGATGTATATGCTATGAATTTTTTCCTATTAGTTCCTCCAGTTCATATAAAAAGGGAATAGTTTCTTCTGATGATACTTTGTACTTACTGAGAGACCCGCTCTCTAAGACGACATTCTTTTTAGTGGTTCTTGAAAGCCAAATTCTGTTTTTATGGAAGATCGTGCGTTTCTTAACAACTCGAACGATTTTGCAGTTCGTAGTCTTTCCCTACCTTCACGGTTTTCCCGGGCTAATTTTAAAATTCTTTCATCCAGTTTACGTCGCAATTCATTGTCAGAGAGCTGCTTAAAATCTGCCCTCTTACAAGTCAAGGTTCCCGTGAAGTCTACTGGGTGGTCTTCTTTGTCTACATCAGCATCGGCTCTGTAAGGCCTCTCGTCGGAAGCATAGTCTTCACTGTTTTCCAACTCTGTGTCATTTTCAATCGATTCATTTTCCGATTCATTGACATCTATAAACTCGACTTTTCTTTCTAAATAAAGCCTCCGTACCGATAAAGAAGATGATGATACCTTCCTACCTTTGAGGATATCCAGATGAAAACCATGGTTGGATGAGTTTGTTACTGGTGCCTTTTTTCCACTCTCGATATCATTATATCTGCATATTTTTGAGGCTTTCCAGAGGGCTATTAGCTCTTCCAATTTGCTTTGAATGGTATTCTTATCATTCTCTGTTATCCCATTTCGAACATCGATAGCCAGTATATCGTTCTCGATCGTTTTCAAGTGGTTTAGTGCTTGGATCACTTGATCACTTTTTGGACAAGAGTAGAAACTGCGTTTTTCACCGCCATCATTTGGTAATAATTCTTCCGAAAGAGCATACAATGTGTGTTTATGGTCGTTTAGTGACATCAAGACTGCCGAAAGTAGCGGATGCAAATCTTTTAAAAGGTTAGTTATGTTCTGAAATGTGTCTATTAAGTTTGTTTGTTTGTTTTGCTGCAATTTCACCATGTAGTCAGGAAATATTTTGTTCAATGCATTTTGGATACTTGAATTTGAATGACTAGTGTTCCCTGTCGTATCCAGAGAAAGTAAACAACAAAGCATGAACTTCTTCAACATCTTTAGTCGGCAAAGTTTACCATCAAGATCTTTAATTGTAAGAATTGTATTATTATAAAGACTTGATATGTCAATACCATATATTTCACAGTATTTCGAAAGTTCGCTCGTATCACTTGAGATGACGATATCACCGATAACTATTTTGAGTTTATAAAATAGTGCGTCACTTGAGAATATTAAAAGTTCCTCTATCATAGATGAGTACCCTTCGGTGTCTGAAATAAAGTTTACTTTCGATGTGGCTCTAGAATTTTTTATCTCTTTGTATCGTAAATGATATTTGTGGATCATTACATCCACTTGTTGTAAAGATCTAAGCATTTTTTGTACCTCTACTAAAGTTTTATAGCAAATCAAATGGTTTCGAAAGTACTCCTGTTGCATTGATAAATATACCGCGATGAGTATCGGAGCCACAACTCTTTTCAAACTTGGGTCACTTTTCTCTCTACAACATTTTTTTAGCTGTCTAAGGATTTTATAGGAGGTAAGCATCACGGAAAGATGATTGAAAGTTCGTTTGAAGTACATCTTTTTGTCCTCTACTACCGCCAATTTACCATATTTTGTGGCCATAAAGGCTCCGGAGCTGACCG
Source organism: Saccharomyces x bayanus (assembly GCA_019431265.1). NCBI lineage: Eukaryota > Fungi > Ascomycota > Saccharomycetes > Saccharomycetales > Saccharomycetaceae > Saccharomyces > Saccharomyces x bayanus. Next base: position 380,332 of record CP080216.1, on the reverse strand, counting down.
GAACCTTTTTTAGTATAACTGAGCTCTCACGCAAATTCATAATCGACTGGTTGATATGTAATGATAACCTATAACGGTTCAGATCATTTAGAAAATGAGAAGTAATGATTGAATATTGATATTCTTCGAAGAATTGATGTATCAAGCCAAATGGTGATTGGAGGAAAATTTTTGAAATAATGTCATCCAAGTTGAAGTGTCTAGTTGGAATTTTGAAACTTAACGGTTCGAAGATGCGACCATTGGATCCGATAACTGTTGGCGAGTATTCATGTAATACGCTCCGGCTGCTTAGTTGAGAGGGCTTTCGCCATGTAGAATAAAATTCCTGA